>JAHDVF020001569.1:0-600000 GCA_022606425.2 Lepidostoma basale
TTGCATTCACATCGTTTACATATAATTTTTTTACTATTCTTTCTTCATTCGTTCTTTCCATATGTCCAAACCATCTTAATGATCCTTTCATTATTTTGTTCATAAAACCGTCATTTGCACCGCATTCATTTCTTATATTTTCATTCGTACACAGAGTATTCACACATTCGTCTAAGAGATCTCATTTCTACTGCATTTATTCTACTTTCATCCTTCTTTTGCCAGTTCCATGCTTCGTTTCCATACATGAGGGTCGGTAGAAGAACACCATAAAGAATAATAAAATGGTTTAAATAGAAATTCCCAAGTGTTTCATTATATTTAATAATGTCACACTATAAAAAAACATTTTTCTAAATTGTATTTATTAAGTATGTCACAAAAAATTTATAAATAGAACTTATTTATTAATAGATGCTTCGCTTAAATCATATTGACTGATCAAATACCCTATTCGGAAACCCATAGGATGCATTGCAATTTGATCAGATCAAATTATCATGAATATTGGATGTGTGTATTATCAACTATGATATACTATACTATATATGTTAATGATTAAATATTTGCTTGTAAATCGTAATTTCCAGAATCGTTGGATGGATCTATAGCTTCGGGGAACGTACAATTTCCGGGATATGTACTATTGACTATAGGTATTCCCGGAAAACTATCAAACCAGTTGACTAGTAGATGACATCTGCTAATCAGTCATATCTTGACTAACGACATCATCGACTCACGACCATTTACATTCACGATGGAAAACAATCACAAATACATTAAATAATGGCTTAATAAGGCGAAACATATCATTCCCATTAAAATATAATTAAACTTCTAGAAAACAGACGTTTTCATTCATATTAATTATTTAATATGGAGTGACAATGATGACAAAATTATATGTTAATGATGTAAATGGAACCAGAAATAGAGGAAGACCGAGGAAAACATGACACGATCAAATAAATCAAATATTGAATGACGGTCATGTGAGGAGTCAGAGAAATCGACGCGCGTGCATGACACGATGTATGAATGTTGAGGAAGCGAAAGAAATATATCAAGAAAAGTTTGGCAGTCCATTATTTTTGCCTACCACTTCGGGGAGACGGCGTGATGGTTTGTTAGTTAGTTAATATGGAGTATAACATCAGTGTTTAAAAAACAATAAATAGATCAACAACAACAACAAACCATCACGCCGTTTCCCCGTAGGGATAGGCAGAGATAATGGACCGCCACACTACTCTATCCTGGCACACTTCTCTAGCTTTCTCCACATTCACACAGCAAGTCATACACGCACGTCGATTCCTCCGACTTCTAACATGACCAACCTTTAAAATTTGATTAATTTGATCATGCCATGTTTTCCTCGGTCTGCCTCAACTCCGTACTCCATTTACGTAATTAACGTATACTTTCTTAACCATTCTTTCTCCATCCATGCGTTCCATATGTCCGAACCAACGCAACGATCCTTTCATAATTTTGTGCATAATACTTTCTTCCGCTCTACATTCCTTTCATATCAGCATTTGAGATTCTGTCGAATATCGTTCTACCACACATACGTCTTGTGAACGGCCACAAACAAATGAAAGCGAAAACGGCCGTTCACAATAAAACTCCATTGTGAACGGCCGTTTTCGCTTTCATTGATAAATTCTTGTTTCCAATAACTATTTTTAAAGCTCCATTCACTTTGTTTCCCGCACCAACCCTTCTTTCGACGTCACTATCCGTTCGGCCATCCGCTATGAAAATGCTACCTAAATACAAATAAAAGATCAAATTCTAAAATACAGAAGTAAATAAAATGGAATTGACAATCTAAACGGAAAATGTTATTTCGTTTTTTAACCATAGGGTTCAAAGATTATTTATATTATTAGACGGAATTCGCTACGATTTCTGAAACGTCAATTGCAATAGAATGCATGGGGTAAAGAGATCAAATAAATATCTAACATGTATTTACCTTAAAAATCAATCCATATCATACCAAATCTAAAATAAATCATTTATTATTTCTTAATCAATAATTGACGGCCACAGAGGGGTCGGCAAAAGACATCTCCCCTGGCTTCGAAACATCCAAGAATGGACTGCGTCAAAACTGTGGAGGGGTTTGTTTCGCGTCACCCAGGACAGGGTAGATTTCTCCCAGATGGTCGTCAACGTCGAGGGGACCCGGCAGGACACGTGAAGAAGAAGGAGAAGACCCAATAATTTAAAACTCCATATTATAAATCATTAATATAAATGAAAATGTCTGTTTTATAGAAGTTAGATTATATAGTCCATTGTTTTGGCCGAAACACTATGATACTTCATCAATATTACTGTTAAAATTTCAAACACTGTTATAATATCACAATTTCTTTTTATTCACTGAGAGTGTCGCGATAGCCGTTTCGCCAACCGATGTTGGCATCATCAGGTATTACAATAAACTGTTCAAACAGTCTCAGTGAATAGAAAGAAATTGTGATATTATAACAGTGTTTTAAATTTTAACAGTAGTTATATTATACAA
Organism: Lepidostoma basale; assembly: GCA_022606425.2. Taxonomy (NCBI): domain Eukaryota; kingdom Metazoa; phylum Arthropoda; class Insecta; order Trichoptera; family Lepidostomatidae; genus Lepidostoma; species Lepidostoma basale. The sequence continues at coordinate 2,546 of JAHDVF020001569.1, forward strand.
TATTTTATGGGAATGACATGTTTAGCCTTTCTAGGGCATTATCAAATGTAGTTAAAATCAAGAGATTTGTTGCTTTTATACACAAGTTAAAGGAACAGAATACGTCAATTAAGATAATTTACGTATTCTGCTCCTTTAATTCATTTATAAAAGGGTCAACGTGCTTGTTTTCGCTACATTTGATAATGCCTTAGGAATGCGAAACATGTCATTCCCATAAAACATAGACTTCTGGAAGACGTTTTAATTCGTACGAATATCAAATATCAAATAAATGAAATTGAGATATCAAATAAATTATTGTACACATTACAGAAAATTCATTTGTTCGAAGATCGACATTATCCATTGAAAAAGTATATTTTTTAAATAACAATTTCGTAAATATTCATGTTTTAAACATTACGAAAATTTACCTTGCAAAATTCTGTGTAAAATTATTCAAGGTAATAATGTTTAGTTGGTACAGTATTTACCTACATAGACCACAAATAATAATGACGATAATTATTTTCCAACATGGCAACGTTCGTAGATTTGACCATAGATTTTCTACCTCGTTTCGAAACGCGAAAATGGAACATCAAACAAGATGGCTGACGCCGTCCGGTCAGACGGGTTGGCTCGCCTCAGTGCAAATTATTGACACGACCATAATATGTCCACCGCTCGCGGCCTTGCCGCATCCTCCCACTTCGTCGGAATTTTCCGGAATCGATCGGCAACGTGGAAGCATCAAATAATAGGAGAGAGATCATCTCAGAAATCTTTGAAATGTCGAACATGCAAGTAAACAATATGTCATATTTTAAAACTTGCATGTTACCAATTTTAGATTTTGTAGGCTAACAAATTGTTTGATGAAACATAAGTATAAATCAAAAAAGTTCAAAGATTATTAACTTTACTCATACAATAAACTATTTTGAAGATTAATAGTATTTGATTAATAACCATAACCGCTAAAATTGAAGAAATTTTACATTTTATTGGAGTGACATGTTCACCTTACGGAGACATCTTAAATTTTAATGTTTTACCATAAACAATATTGTCGTAAACGATTTTTCATATGATTTAATGATAAATACGAATAAAAACGTCGTTTAAAACGTCTTTTTTCTAGAAGTTTTATTATTTTTTTATGGTAATGACATGTATCGCCCTTCTAAGGCATTATCAAATATAATAAACCTTCTAGAAAACTGACGTTTTCATTCGTATTAATTATTTAATATGGACTTTTACATTATTATGACAGATCTAATGATTTTACTGAAATCCCTTGATGGAAGTTTATTTCAATAATTTCATGTCTTTATTTCGACAGAAACATTTTTTTGTTCAATTATTCGTATATTCATTTATTTATTTATTTAATAAGGGTAACATACAGCGATATCAATAAAATATATATAATAAAACATTTAGAATAATTCAAATAAAGCCAATTACATGTTACCACATTTTGATCAACTAACAGCGTTGACATTGTGAATTTTCATAATAGCGATTTTTTTATTAATTAAAACACTGTATTTTCCTGAATTCAGTTATTTTTCTCGATGTTACAAAGATTTCCTACATTCATCATCGGAAGAACGATATAAACTAATGTACTCTCGACGATCCCCGATGATGAAGGTATAAAACTTTCGAAATCTTTCAAAAACAATAAACTCATACTATTAAGACTCAATTTATATATTTTTTGGTTATTTGATTGTGTTCGATATTAGAAACTTTATATATTATTTTGGGTATAAACTAGCATCATTCTTCTTCTTTCCCTTTGCCATTTCCCATCATCTGGGGTCGGCCTTCCTCGTACGAAAACGCCAAACTATTATATTTTGACTCATCTCCACTGTCAGGTTCTCGCGTTGTATAAACTAGCATTATTGTTGGTCAAATATGATTTTTTTATATAAATATTATCATATTTTTAACAGTTGGAAGTGTCAAAGAACAAAATGTCAATGTTTGAATCTAAATACTCACAAATGATCTAGATAGGGGAGCACGGGTAGGAGTGAACCACTTTTTTTTAAAACCGTTGTTCTGGGGAAAGGAAACAAGATAAACCAGCAGAGTAAGCTCCCTATGTTAGCTACGTTTATTGTTTATGTGATGGTAATAAAACAAATTTGATAATATGTTTAAGTTCTTTATAATTTGAGTAAATACAGCAAGACACCTACTGGCTCACTTCTACCCGTGTACGGGTAGGATTGAACCAAGTAGTGGCTTGAGTTGAAACATTTACATGATGGTGGTATTATTAATATAAAACCAGCTAAAAGTATAACAATGTTTAGCCTAAATATTTATTTCACTCAAGGTAATATAAAAATAATGTAATCAAAGTAAAAATGAAGAGAAATAAGTATTAAAATATTATAACAAATTAATGAAGGTAATAAAAAAAGACGAAAAATCAGCGAACGTTAATACAATCAAATTGAACCGGAAATTTGTAATGGCAGTGTTGTCTTTTTGTTGTGCCTGAATACCTTGGCTGGGGAAGTGTCAATCTAACATCATTTAGAGCTACCGTAGAAATATCAGGAATGTCTGGCATCATAAAAAAATACCCTTTTTACGCAGAAAACTAATGGTAATCTCTTGTCTTACATTATCAAAACTTATACCTTCCCAACATAGTATATATCAGACTTTTTAGCAATAGTAAATTTAACTAAGACGAAGCTCCCTTCACCAGGATCTCCATTGAAATCATTATGTGAATATGGTTCTTCTTCTTCTGATTCATCTTCGCTGATCATCAAGTCTTGATGAATATTTCTGGGTTTTTTAACCAGCTTTTCATTACATGACCTGTTCATAATTTCCTCCTTTTCAGGAGTATCCGTAGCAATCATTGATCGACCTTTTTTCCTTCCCTTTCTCATGTCACTCCTTTTTCCTGCCTTTGAAATTCTGAGGGCTAACAAATATACCAGATGATGACGGCTGATCAGCTATGATAACAATGTCATTTTGTCCGACAGCTTGAGAAGACGAAATTATGTGATGAGTTGCGGAAGAGATGGACTCTTCTATATGCATAGCTCTGTCTGTAACAGCACGAGTATGTGACACGTTGGTCAAGTTAGAACATGTTTCCAATCTTGTTTCACAGTAATATGGTCAATGGTTCACTCCTCCCCGTGGCTCACTTCTACCCGTGCTCCCCTACTCATTTTACTTTTACGTTTTCTAGCATGGATTGGACATTTATGCCGAGCCGAAGAGACCAGAGCAATCAATCCCTGTACGCGTCAAGACAAACCGGAGTAAGACCTCAAGGAAGACGTAGACAGCACCTAATGGATCATGTTCTGGCTGTTTTGGCTAGGTTGAGCGAAACGGACTACTAGAAGCAACGCAGGATCGAGGAACTTCAATAAAACCATCAAGGAGGCTAAAATTCTTCAAGAGTTGTAGAGCCATTGGAAGTAAGTAAATAACTAACTATCTAACTACATATCACGCAGTCTCCCGAAGGGGTAGGCAGAAAGAATGGACTGTTACACATTTCTCTCTTATCATACTTCTTTAGCTTCCTTATTAATAATGAATCGTGTCATGCACGCACGTCGATTTATCCGACTCCTCACGTAGCCAACATTAAATATATGATTTCGCGCCACGTTTTCCTCGGTCTTCCTCTAATTCTAGTTCCATTGACATCGTTAATATATCCTTTTTTTACCATTCTTTCTTCATTCATTCTTTCAATGTGTCCAAACCATCTTAATGTTCCTTTCATTACTTTGTTCTTCTCTTCTTCTTCTCTAAGTGCCGTCTCCTCTGCGAAGGTTGGCGGTCATCAGGGCTATTTTTACCTTGAAGACTGCGGTCCTGTGGTGCTACTTCCGAACCATTATTTTATTTTGTGCAGCCAAGAGATTCTTCGTCCTCATCTTCCTGGTATTTTTCCCTCACTTATAACTCGTAACATTAAAATAAAAAACAGTGAAATTATAATAAAATAAAGAGTAATAATTAAATGATCAAAAGTTAAGGCGTTAACACTGTGGAATTCCATTATTAAAAACTTTGTAATTGAAAAATAGTATTGTACCTATATTTTCTACTTTAATAATAAAGTGGAAAATATACAGTGTTAAAAAAAATTACGTTGTTATTTGAAATTTCATGGTAGAAGTTTATTGTCTTATTATTGTCCTATTCTTCCTTGTTGTAGACCTATGTGCTCTGTTCTCCAGAGTGTAGCTCCTCCTGTGAAGAAGACTCCCAGCTGTCCTTCCATCTTTTAGGGGGTCTTTCACGAGGACGAGTCGCAAGAGGCTGAATATGCAATACAATATCGGGGAGTCTGCTGGAGTCATTCTTTGAACATGACCGTACCAATCCCTTTTTCGCTGTATGCTCCTTATAATATCCTCACGTTCATTGTCTTCTTCTTCTTCTTCTTTGTGTCTTGTCACACCTCCGTGGTGCATAGGGCCTCAAGGAACCTTCTCCACCCGACTCTATCGCATGCCTGATGCCTAACATCACCAAGTGAGGCCTGCCGCCTTAACCTCGTCCTGCAGGGTTCTTCTCCAGGTGGCTCTAGGTCTGCCTCGCTTTCTCTTTCCCCCCATAGGGGACTAGTCTAGTGCACCCTGAGCGATGCAGGCTGGGTTCCGTCTCAGAGTGTGACCGATCCACTGCCATTTAATTGGCTTTTCGCCTGCCGTAATCCAGAGAGCGGCATTTGACACTGTCTGGGGCCAATAGATTTTGAATATTGAGCGAAGGCGCCTATTTATAAACACCTGGAGTTTACCAATAACGTCCGCGGTAGACTTCCAAGTCTCACATCCATACAGCAGTACGCTTTTAACGCTACTGCTGAATATTTGGAGCTAGAGCTTTCTCGAAATGATACCGGAGCGCCATACAGGGCGAAGCATAGCGAAAGCTCCCCTTGCGTTGTTAAGTCTGCTGGCTACATCTTCCTCCGTACCTCTCGAGCCCGCTATCATACTACCGAGGTAGCACGTTCATTGTAAATAGATCAAATAAAATAACATTTTTTAAATGTGTATTAAGTTTAAAATCCAATTATGGTTGTATATTCGACCACTTTCGGCAGCTTGCTGCCATCTTCTGGTTTCCAGAAATAAATGGCAGCGAGCTGCCGAAACCGGTTGAAGACACAAACATAAATGGATTTTAACTTAATATACATTTAAAAAATAATATTTATATTTAAATTATTTACAATGAACTTCTTCGATTAATTTTCAAATAAAAGTATTTTTTAACACTGTGTATTTTTCACTTTAATATAACTAACTAACTAACTAACCATCACGCCGTCTCCCCTCAGGGATAGGCAGAAAGAGTGAACTGTCACACTGTTCTATTCTGACATATTTCTCTCGATTCCTCAACATTCATACATCGTGTCATGCACGCGCGTCGATTTCTCTGACTCCTCACATGGCCGACATTCAATGTTTGATTTATTTGATCGTGCCACGTTTTCCTCGGTCTTCCTCTATTTCTGGTTCCATTTACATCGTTAACAAATAATTTTTTTATCATTCTTTCTTCATTCATTCTTTCCATATGTCCAAACCATCTTAACGATCCTTTCATTATTTTGTTTATAACACCATCATTCGCACCGCATTCACTTCTTATATTTTCATTCGACACTCTATCATACAAAGAATATCCACACATTCGTCTATGAGATCTCATTTCTACTGCATTTATTCTACTTTCATCCTTCTTTTGCCAGTTCCATGCGTCATGTAATATTAAAGTGGAAAATATAGGTACAGTGCTGTTTTTCAATTCTAAAGTTTTAAAGTATTCTTTTTATAAATCGTAAGTCCGTTTACTTTTTAGTAATGTCGCGGCCTTCAACATATTTAGCATAAGTTCCCTTTTATATTTTCAGACCTCTGTATTCTAACATCTTTACAAAATTCCCGCCCATCCGACGACGACGTTGAAGTGATGACATATTTCAATATTTTAACACCTCCATCCATGGAAAAACCAATCAACATGTAATGTAACACAGAATGTAAGTTTTTAGCACTGACACGATACAAATTACTATAAATCATCTCCGAAAGAAGTGACTAAGTACCTACTTAATTAGGTACTCGAAAAAAATTGAGGTGTTAAGGAAACAACGATTTTTTTTTATCATCTTTAAAGTATCTCGGTAGACGTTCTTTATAATATTTTTTTAATTGAGATAATCCACTGTTTTTTCGGAAACACTTTGATATTTCAACATTATTAACTGTTGTTAACCAAAAATTTGACAGTTGACAGTTGATTTGTAGTTAATGCGTTTTGCCATTTTACCCAGTTGCTCAATAAAGGTGTCGAAAATTGGACTTCACGATTGCGCTTCATTCGAGCTAGCCGTGGCGCTCATATGCCCATCATTGTAACACCTGATGATGTCAACATAGGTTGACGAAACAGGTGTCGCGAAGAATAAAAATACAATTGTGATACATAAAACAAAGTTTATTTTAATTTAACAGTGTATAATAATCAAGTATAGTTATTTTCATCATCATTTCCTGACAGGAAGGGCTGATCGATTTCGTCGGGTGCAGCCCTCATACTAAATATGTTTATATATATTTTTTATCATTATTATTATTATTATATAGTTGATAAAACGGAGCATCTTCTACAGCGCCCTTGAGATGAGCAATTCATAAAAATGGCGCTTTATAAATTATCCAATTTATTATAATTATTATTATATTATAGTAGTGTTTCGGCCAAAACAATGGACTATTAAATTAAACTAACTTACTAACTTTACATCACGCCGTCTTCCCGAAGGGGCAGGCAGAAAAAATGGACCGCCGCACTGTTATGTCCTGACATACACTTCTCGCTTCCTCTACACTCATACATCGTGTCATGCACACACGTCAATTTCTTAGACTCAAAGGTCGGCTATATTAGAAGTCTTATTAATTAATTTATTTTATTTATTTATTTATATATAATACACAAATGAGACATAACAAATGAAAAACATTGAGGCAACTCAAAACGGTGTAACAAAGGTAAAACGACATGAAACCAAAAAATCAAACATATCAGAAAGAACCGAAATATGGCGACGTCAGTGAGGCAGTTTCCTCTTTCCAGAATTTGTAATATATGTTTTTATCGACGTGCGTGTCAGACTTGCTGTATGAATGTGGAGGAATCTAGAGAGGTATGTTAAGATTGAGTAGTTTGGTGGTCTATTCTCCCTGCCTACCCTTCCGGAGAAACGGCATAATGGTTTGTAAATGTTGTTGAGAACATTATTTCGCTCAAATTGTTTATTTCACGTGCCTTTATAAATATGTTAATCATCCGCCCCCAATATAACTGTTTATTTACTGTAATTAATAAATATTCCGTTGCGATTGTTATTTATGGTTTTCAAACTGTTTTCGAATATCTGATTCGAAGTTCAAAGTTGAATTTCGGATTCCGAACGCGGCGCGATTGGTTCGAGAATTTCACGGAACCGAATCTTGAATAAATATTTATTCGGTCAACAGTATCATAATAAGAGAACAAGTATTGATAATCTATTTTGAGCGAGTGTTTATTCGACAACATTATTAATACTGCATGAATATATTTTAAACGGTACTTAACTAACTAGCTAACCATCTAGCCGTCTCGCCGAAGGGGTAGGCAGAAAGAATGGACTGCCACACTTTAACCGATGCGGCACTCCATCCGTTTTTTTCGCCCTCGCGGAAGACGCGGTATGATGGGTTGCTAACCTATCATTTGATAATGCCTTAGAAGGGCGAAACATGTCATTCCCATAAAATATAATAAATCTTCCAGAAAACAGACGTTTTCATTCGTATTAATTATAACAAATAATGTTTTATTTCACGGTGCACATGTCAGCTCGACGATTCGTATGTACTTTTGTGTTTATTTAATTTATATTTCACGCATCCACCGTACTTTTAATTTTTCTTTTTCTTTTTTTTATTTATTTGACACATTTACCATGGAGTGTTGTGTGTCATACAAGTAATAATACATCATTGACTAACATAATTGAACACTTAAACTAACAAATATTTATTATATTCTTAATAATTATGTGAAAAAGGAATAGATAAAACTAACTTATAGAATAATTACATTATAAAATCGTGAAGTACTTTTAATTAACTGTAATTAGGCACTTCAAACAATCCAACTCCAGCAAGAACTTCAAAATTTTATCAAAGAAATTATTCAAATTGGCATTGGAACAAATGCACATAAAGGTTCGAAAAAATCACGCAAATTAATTTTTACAGCTGTCAAAAGTGTACTTACTTATTAAATGTGCCTATAATAAAACTATATAGGCTAATTCACAACGAGAAATCATAACTTTACAAGGAATTTTTAACAGATTTGATATGTTGCTAATATAATAATACAAAAAAGAACACGGCTATCCGCGAAATCTGCATGGTGGGAGATATTGTCCGATGAGGCAGAAACGCAGAAGACACTGGAATGCCCACGTGCAGAGAATTGACCCCTCCAGAATTCTACACATTGTGATGATTCAGATTCCTGTTATCTACCGCCTTCCCGGAAGACCATAAAAAGGAGGAGGGATAGCTGAGACTAAACTTCCCCAGAGAAACCAGCCTGACTATAGGAATAAACCAAGGGTCTAAAAGGAGAAGACGAAGAAGAGTTTTATATCATTATTCAAGAAACAATAAAGAACATAAAATGGTAATGAATATATATGTCAACGACGTGAAAAAAACATAGAGGAATACGGAGGAAAACATGGCACGATCAAATTAATCAAAGATTGAATCTCGGTAACGTGAAGAGTCGGAGAAATCGACGTGTGTGCATGACACGATATAAGAATGTTGAGGAACGAGAGAAGTTAGGTAGGAAAAATAGTGAAGCGGTCCATTATTTTTGCTAACCCATTCGGAGAGACGCTTGATGGCAAGTTTGTTAGTTACAAAACGAATTTATCAAATAAGCTGTGGTATTACAAAACCAATCTATTGAATAATTTATGGTACTACAAAACGAATCTATCGAATAAGCTGTGGTACTACAAAACGAATTTATCGAATAAGCTGTGGTACTACAAAACGAGTCTATCGAATAAGCTGTGATACTACAAAACGAGTCTATCGAATAAGCTGTGGTACTACAAAACGAATCTACCGAATAAGCTGTGGTACTATAAAACGAGTTTATCGAATAAACTGTGGTACTACAAAACGAATCTATCGAATAAACTGTGGTACTACAAAACGAATCTATCGAATTAGCTGTAATACTACAAAACGAGTCTATCGAATAAGCGTGGTACTACAAAATGAATCTATCAAATAAGCTGTGGTACTACAAAACGAATCTATTAAAAAATCTATGATACTACAAAGCGAATCTATCGAATAAACTGTGGTACTACAAAACGAGTCTATCGAATAAGCTGTGGTACTACAAAACGAATCTATCAAATAAGCTGTGGTACAGGGTGTTGTGAAATTGCGAAGATCCATTGCATTAACAGTGAAATGATTATTTTATATTAGTAAACAGTGCCACATGCATTAGATAAATAAAGAAGGTATAATTTCCCTGCGGATGTCGCTAGGACCGTAGGCACGGCGGAGTGGAGTGGAGGCCAGGGTAAACAAGGGGCGCAGGGCTCGGGACACGACTGACTCATTATGCACACAAACTGGGTGCAATCCTTCTCCACCCCCGTGCACAGTGCAGGCGAGCTTACACAACCTTCATCCAATACATTTATTTTTTAATTTTATCTTAAAACGTCGCTCGATTATATTAAATTCTTCTTCTTCTTCTGCTTTATTTAGGACTTATTCTTCTTCGTGTGCCGTATCAGGTCCCCCTGATGTTGGCAATCACTCCGGCGAAGGCCTCTCTATCTTGCGCAACCTGGAACAGCTCCTCCACATGTCTCATCCCAGTCCAGTCTCTTATGTTGCACAGTCAAAACGTTTGCCTTCTACCAGGACCACGCTGCCCCTCAATTTTCCCTATCAAAATTAGTTGGAGTAAACTGTATTTACCTCCCCGCAGAATGTGACCCAGATATGAAAACTTACGGACCTTAACGTCCTTTAGCAGTTGTCCACTACAATTGGCTCTCCTCAAAACCTCCAAATTGTTGACGAAATCTGTCCACGGTATGCGAAGCATTCTCCTGTGCAACCACATCTCGAAAGCTTCCAACCGGTTAATAGTGTGCACTTTCAGGGTCCAAGTCTCCGAGCTATAGAGTAATACAGACCAGACATAGCACTTCAACATTCTCTGCCTTAGTTTCAAGTTCAAGTTGTCATTGCAGAATATTGATCTTATTTTGTTGAATGAACGGGCTGCTTCGATCGTGCACTTCACTTCCATATCTGGGTCCATAGATGATGTTATCATACTGTCCAGCTATTTAGGACTATGTCCTGTTATTTCTCGGAGCCTGTTCTTGGGATATAGATGTCCAACTGTCTTACCATCTTTTGGGTGGTCTTCCTGGAGGTCAATGTCCTGTTGGTACTTTTTTGCCGCCATACGTATCACTCTTTCAGAACGAGCTCTCTCCACATGATCACTGCAGTAGCGGCTTCTCAGTTTTACCCACCGCACGACATCGCACATTGCAGATCTTTCTTGTTTCGGAATTTCTTACTTTGTCTCGGAGTGTCGTTCCCTCAACGGATCGAAGAGTCCTATTTTATGTGGATCTTAGGAGACTTTTTGTTCTGATGGTGTCAACCCTCGTTTCGATTCCAGATGTCATTATAGGACGAACGTATGTCTTGTAGATTCGTATTTTGCTCTCTTTTTTTTTTCGTTTATTTGGAACAATAAAGAATTTGAATTTGAACTTAACATTTAAGTGCAGTTTATTTTATTTTTTTTATACAGCTCGTTTGAACCCAATTACTCTATACAATTTATTGTTAGCTATTACATTGATTCTCATGACATGCGTTAGGTAGCTAATCTCTCGCCATATTACTGTCATGTGAATTCTACACCAGATCAAAGATAGTGTGACAATCTCACTGCTATCGCCGGAAATCTAACCTGAGACCTTTGGCATGGCAGTCATAATTCTTGCCACTCTGACACGAAGGTCATCGATACCTTAAAGCTTTAAAATCGTTTGCTTATTATTCTTCTTCTTCTTCCTTGCTGTAGACCTATGTGATCTGTTCTCCAGATGGTTGCTCCTCTTGTTAAGTGGATTCCCAGCTATCCTTCCATATTTTAGGAGGTCTTATACGAGGACGAGTTCGTGAGGCTGATTATGTAGTGCAATATATGGGAGTCTGGTGGTATTTTATTAATTATGATAAATATTTTAAATATTGAAATAAAAAAGTCTGATTTTGACTACTTCTCTTGTAATTAACCGCGTTCCACCACTGGGCTTGATGCGAGCCAGGAGGTTCATAAGGGGAAGAGGGAGGCATGCGCCACTGATCAAACAACGCACCAGCATTTAAAGCATTTTACACACGTAGGTACCTAACTTCACCAAATTATTATTATTAAGGTACCTACCCTGAACTAGGGGAACAAATGAGGCCCTCTACCGACATCTCTGAAGGATCTTTGACCTAATCTCTCTTGCAGTACACAGTTCTATCAGTCAGATCAAAAATTTCAATTTGTTTTTGTTACAAATTCTTCATGCAATTGTTTCTATTAAACTCTGGAGATCGTTCCGCGCAATAATAGTCTTAATTTACTACAGCTTTTAAATAGATAACTCCGAACATCTTTGCATATGACGACCTTGGTGACGTAAGTGGTAAGTGCTTTGACTGCCATACCGAAGATCCCGAGTTCGATTCTCGGCCATGGCAGTGTGATTGTCACACTGTATTTGGTCTTGTGTGGAATTGAAGTGACAATAAAATGGGGATAAATTACCTACATGTCACGAGATTCAATATGATAGCTTATACCCTTCACATCGATATGGCTCACGCTGTAATGATGTAAAGAGCGATCCAAAAAACATTTAAAAAAAATAAAAATAAAATAAATTGGCAGCACTCAATACCCCTATGTCTCGAACAAAACACGCTGCGGGTTTTCCACCTTCCTGCTTATCGCACGAACTACGCTCAAAGCGCAGCAATGTACCGGATTTGTGACAGCTATAATATGCATTTTGGTGATATCGATCAGCATTCAGAAAAATGAACAACTTTTATTTTTATTTTTAAAAGACTAATATCAAGGATTTACATTAAATATATTAGAATTTTTTTTATAATACAATCTTCAATGTGAACAGAAAATAGCTCATTATTATGAAGAAGGAATCTGGTCGTGTCCAGGCTTGAACCCATGGTCCCAAGCGTTCTATCCCCTAGACCACAACCTTTCGAAGTAAATGAGACCAGTATATTACATAACTTTATTTTATTCCAGTATTATTATTATAATATTAATATTATTTTTTAAATATTTTGTTTTTGTTTAATATCCGTTGAAGAACTTTTCAACCATTCTTCTCTCATCCATTCATTACATATTTCCAAACCATTTATGTGATCCTTTTTTAATTTTATTTAGAATACAATCATCTGCTTTACATTTCTTCCTTATTTCGTAGTTAGATATTCTTTGAAAATCGTTTTCACGTACATTCTTCACAGTGATCTCATTTTTACGCTATTTATCGTACTGTTATTTGGAGAAATTACGTGTATACCTAAGTGAATTGTTTTGGTCAATTTGATTGTTGCCGCACTTTATAATAGTTAATTGTGAGACGTAATACGTTTGTACTGTTTTGATGTCAAAATTATACAAGTTTTTTCGTTTATATAAAGAATTTTGACAGGTGTAAAAATAAATTTTTCATTTGTTCCAATGACAATTTGAATAATATCTTCAATATTCTTTTAAAGTTCTTGCTGGTGTTGGTTGGTTTTAAGTGCCTAATTAGGGCCAAATAAAAAAAGTGGATACGTGGAACATTAATTAAATTATATAACAGCTAATTAAAAAAAACGGTGGATACGTGTAACATAAATTATATAAACACAAAAGTCCGGATCGTCCATGTCGACATGTGCAACATCGGAAAAACATTATGTGTTATTACATTATGTGCTAAATTAAAAAAAACGGTGGATTCATGGAACATAAATTAAATAGACAAATGTGCACCATCTAAAATAACATTTTGTATTAAATTATTTTTATTTTGTTATTTTATTTTATATCATTGTATTTTATATTATTTGTTTTAGATTTATTTTGTGGATGTTGGAAGATCGAAGTGTGCGCGGGAGATGCCTATTGGTGGCGATGAGGTTCGCAACCCATCACACCGCGTCTCCCGCGGGGCGAAAAGAGAAGGATGGAGTGTCGCATCGGTTAAAGTGTGACAGTCCATTCTTTCTGCCTACCCTTTCGGGGAGACGGCGTGATGGTTAGTTAGTTAGTTAGTTAGTTAGTTAGTTAGTTATCTTACTTTTGCCGGCTCCAAGTTTCACTTCCATACATAAGGGTAAGCACTAGAACTTCATTGTGTACTGCCATATTTGCTTCATATTGAGCGAAGGCACCTATTTATAAACACCTGGAGTTTTCCAATAACGTCCGCGGTGGATTTCCAAGTCTCACATCCGTACTAAATATACTCGTATGTGTATTATTAAACATTTTTATTATTTAAAGGAAATTTATACCAAGAGTTTTTAATTAAGAGAATTAATATATTCGGGACTATTTTCATTTTACGAATATTAATGTATTTCGGGACCATTTTTTTTTACGATTTGAAACTCTCATTTGAATATGTGTAGTGATTAGGTACCTACATATCACCGAGTTGACATTTTTATGCACGATAAGAGAAAGGTTAAACAATATCCAGTAGGCAGGTTCCTTTCATTTCCATCGTTAAATAAATATTATTGAGCTAGTAATTTTAGTAGATGAGTTCGTGTATTTAGGTAGTATGTTTACAAGAGATGGGTGAGTGGAGAGGGATATTGAAAGAAGGGTTGGGGCAGGCAACAAAGTGAATGGTGCACTTAAAGTTGTCATCGCAAACAAAAACCTATCCAAAAAATCTAGAGTGGCAGTGCACAATGGTGTTCTTCTACCGACCCTTATGTATGGAAGCAAAGCATGGGACTGGCAAAAGAAAGATGAAAGTAAAATAAATGCAGTAGAAATGAGATCTCTTAGACGAATGTGTAGATACTCTGTGTATGATAGTGTCGAATGAAAATATAAGAAGTGAATGCGGTGCGAATGATGGTGTTACGAACAAAATAATGAAAGGATCATTAAGATGGTTTGGACATATGGAAAGAATGAACGAAGAAGGAATGGTAAAAAAATTGTATGTTAACGATGTAAATGGAAACAAAAATAGAGGAAGACCGAGGAAAACGTGGCACGATCAAATAAATCAAATATTGAATGTCGGCCATGTGAGGAGTCAGAGAAATCGACGCGCGTGCATGACACGATGTATGAATGTTGAGGAAGCGAGAGAAATATGCCAGGAAAGAAAAGTGTGGCAGTCCATTATTTCTGCCTACTCCTTCGGGGAGACGGCGTGATGGTTAGTTATTTTAGTTTTTTTAGTTAGTAATTTAACAGTATGATGCCCTAAATTGAAGTCAAATGTTATATTCCCAAAATAATCATTCGCCACATTTAAATCACAACCATTTATTTACATTTCACAGAACAACTAGAGACAAAATGACACGTAGCACAATTTCTACAAAAAAAAACAATAGAACAACGAACGAATTCAAATGGCGTTCGCTCATTTTCCGAAACAAACGCGCGCCATTATTCAGGGCATTAGGGTTGCCAGCGCTAATAATTATTTTCGTTTCATAGCCGAAAAAATCTGTCGTCAAACAATAAATTGTGTTTGTGTTGCCATGTAATGTAAATAAATACATTTAGATAGGTAGGTACCGACGCTGTACGGCTGATAGTACAGATAAAGCGCCAAATATTTGTATATTAAAGCTACCGCCCGCGCCCGTGAATACTTTATGCGCGGTAATGTCCTAGGGATGGGTATATCACATCGATATTATCGATATCCCTCAGAAATAAATATTTTTTTATTAATTTGTTGCTCTAATACTGTATACATGCATTCAAATTTTAAAAAATATCACACGTTTTAAAGGCGTGAAAGGAGAATTTTTTTTTTTTTAGAGTATGGTAATTTCGCCTCTATGCGAGAACCCAAGCAGCAAGAGATTACCAGGAAGGCCACCGAAGAGATGGAGAGATGACTGGACATCATCATCTCAGGACAGCCCACCGTCATAAACAGGTCATACGACCTAAACTAAGAGGAAGAAGAAGAAGAAGATTATTCTACGGCAGTGTTCTACACGAAGTGTTCTACGGCATTTATTATACTTTCATCCTTCTTCTGCCAACTCCAAGCGTCACCAAAATATTTAGAAATTTACATATTTTTGAATATGGTATATGTATTAGTATATTCGCTTTGATGTTTTATTTCAATGAATTTTTTCCTCTTTCAGGGTTTGCACGAGCACCGTAAGAGCCGGTAGCCGAGCATGGATTGGGCACGTGTGCCGAACCTGAGAGACTAGAGCAATCAAGACCCTATAAGCGCCACGACCAGACAGAGTAAGGCCCCTAAAAATGTCTAGACGGCGCCTGATTCATAATGTTCTGGCTGATCTGAAAAACCTAAGAGTAAGAATGATCTCTATTATACTTCACATAGAGTAAAGCAGTTATCCCTAGCACCATCCAGTCAGTGTAGACCTGGTCGTCTGCCTATAGTTCAGTGTTCTCCTGAACTATAGGAGACCAATAGGTCTTTCTCACCCAGGATTCAAACATAACCCGACAAATTGCCATTGAGATTTCATAAGCATATATGTTAACTTATTGAAAACTAAGGCATTAACATTGTGGAATTCCATAGTAATACACAGGAAATTGAAAAAAACTTTTATCCATAAAACATTTAATTATTTTTAAAAACACGACATTTTTCGGAGGATACCTCCATCTTCATGTGTAAATCTTCTTCTTTCCGTGTCCTGTCAGGTCTCCTCAACGTTGACTATCACCCTTGAGTAGGCCTCCCTGTCCTGGGCAGCTCGGAACAGCTCCTCCACGGTCCTCAGCCCTGTCCACTCTCGGATGTTCCTCAGCCAGGAAACCTGCCTTCTTTCAACACCTCGTCGACCTCAATCTTACCCTCCAAGATCAGATGTAACAGTGCGTAATTTTCGCCTCTCAGAACATGGTCCAAGTAGGACACCTTGCGGACTTTGATGTTGGTCAGCAACTCTCTGTCAACTCTGGCTCTATAGAGAACGTTTGTGTTGCTGACCATGTCAGTCCAGGAGATGCGTACAATCCTTCGGTGTATCCACATCTCAAAGCAATTTTTTTAATTAAATTTTATGTAAATTTTTATGAATATATGATAAAAAGGCCCCTGTAATAAATATTACCCAACGTTTTTTGTAACAGTAGAATTTTCCGCCATTAATAGTTTAAAAAAATACAAAGAGTTAAAGCTTTATTCAATTAATATCTCAAGGGCTACCCCATCCCTAGTCGCTAAGTACTTATTGACATTTTTTCGCTCTGTAACAGAAAATGGAGCCAGAGTGTATTTGCGTAGAGCAAATCAATATTTTATATAGAACACCCTGTACAGACCTGTGTGGAAGAGCGTTTGTATTTCGGTGTGATGGCGTGCATACCTCTATACTAAAAATATGTGTACAGGATGTTTTTTAATTAATACATCATTATTTTACAAAAATGGACAATATTTTTATTTGTTATTTTTTTAACAAAGTGTTGCTTAATTTATAATATATATGCATGTATTCCAGTTATTTTGATAACTCATAGGAAGTTCATAGCCGTGTGAACCCATCCCTCCTTATCTGTAGACTATTGTTCCCCAGCATGTCCAAGAAGAATGCAGTATTCAGTGTTCATTGTCGTCAAATGTATTCTATATTATTTCTTCTTTCATTATCTCCACATATTTAAACAAACGTTCAAACAATATTATGAAACGATCAATGCATTATTGATGAAATAATCGTTTAGAAAGTATATGTCAATGAGAGTGATACAATTAATCAAATTTTAAAATGCGTGCACGTGCGTTGTATGAATATACATAGGTGAGGCTAGAGAAGCTCATGGACGTTCATAGAGGATATTAATATTATATATGGCCGAGCCATAGAGGGCTCCCTCCGCTTACCCGAAGCTGTTATAGGCGCAGCGGCGCCTTCCGTCAGCTTCACTCGTGCACTCCCTAGGCCCGTCCCCTGTCCATGCGGGACTTACGTTGAAAAATAATAATATTTGTATATTTACAACCAAGGGGGACCCAGACCACATTTAAGCTACGCTACTCTCCCTCGATGTCCCGCCGTACACACATAGCAATACAACAGCAAAAGAAAATACACAAAAAGAAATTCATAGAGGATAATTGATAATTATCCCCTGATGAGTAAGAATCCCCTGATAAATAAATAATAGATAATGAATGGATAGAAATGGCCAGGGACAGGAGCTATTGAGGAGGCAAATCCCACATGAAATGCAGCGCCTAGCAGAAGAAGAAGTTTCGTCTACGCTCTGATTAACACATTATTAATTTAAGGAAATCCCCAAGTGCCAATATTGATTTGGACGCAACACGAAAACAACGTATCCCTTAAATTGCCATTCAAAAATCGAACTCTTCTGCCCTTCGTTGGGAAATATTTTCCCCGCGCAAACAAGCCGAGCCTACATTTTTCCGGGCCGACATGTTTGCAGTGGGCGGGTGGGGGTGGGCGAGGGTGGCCCGGGGTGAGCGGGGCGGTGCCGGGGGCGCCAGGCCACCCACCTGAATACTAACTGTAATTTAATGACAGAGTTACATCAGAGGCCGGACTCTAACGACCCTGGAATGTTTGGCCGCATAATGACTATGTCAATGTGGTAAAAAAATAAACTGTTTTATAAAAAAATCAACATAAAAAAAACATGACTCGAGATTGATCTTTGGAAGTTAAACCACGCACACCAATTGCACTTATAGATACTTTTAGTCATTTTCTAATAATATTTTACAACAAACAACAAACAAAACCATCACGCCGTTTCCCCGCAGGGGTAGGCAGAGAGAATGGACCGCCACACTACTCTATCCTGGCACACCTCTCTAGCTTCCTCCACATTCATACATCGAGTCATACACGCACGTCGATTCTTCCGGCTTCTGACATGACCAACTTTTAATATTTGATTAATTTGGTCATGCCATGTTTTCCTCGGTCTACCTCGACTCCTTACTCCATTTACATTGTTAACGTATACTTTTTTAACCATTCTTTCTTCACCCATGCGCTCCATATGTCCGAACCAACGAAGCGAACCTTTCATAATTTTGTTCATAATACCTTCTTTCGCTCTACACTCCTTCCTAATATCAGCATTTGAGATTCTGTCGTACATCGTTCTACCACACATACGTCTTAGGGACCTCATCTCTACCGCATTTATTCTGCTCTCATCTTTCTTCTGCCAGTTCCATGCTTCGCTTCCATACATAAGGGTTGGAACCAGAACTCCATTGTGATAGAGTAAACGAGAATATTTTAATTTAGATAATTAATTTCTTACTTTCCAATACCGTGAATTGTCCTTTGCTAACCATATCAATCATATTGCAAATGAAGGCATGACAATTTCGGTGTACGGGACGTACGTAACGTCCCAGTAATTATTTATTTTAGGCCGCTGACTGCCGCTCTTCTCCGATGTGGTCCACGGGTAAAGGGGCGTGATGATACTTATCTCTCGTATCGAAAGCGGGCGACAAATGAAACAAGTATATATTTTAGCCGGCGATCGTCGTTAAGTAGTGTTCTATCATATATCGTTTTCCCGCACATTGTTCTCAGTGATCCCATTTCTACGGCATCTATCCTACTTTCATCCATTTCGAATATAGCCACCTTTCACCAATTAATTAATCTTCCTTTTCCACTCACACTACTTGTAGGTATTACACAAATTAAGTGCCAGACAGTCTACATTGCGATCAGCTAAGACTTCTGCGATCGGATTGACTGTGCCAAAACGCAGTGCTAGCACAAACTTTGGCGACCGAGTCTTCGCGGTAGCCGGCCCTTCAGCCTGGAACAATCTTCCATCAGACCTTAAGTGCATTGAGAATCAGTCAGAGTTTAGATCGAGACTCAAAACGCACCTTTTCAAATTATCCTTTCCTGATAAGAAGAGTTGTTCAACTGCGTTGGGTGCAACCCTCATTCTAAATAGGTATGTTTATTATTAACTAGCTCATAAAACGGAGCATTTTTTACAACGCCTTTGAGATGAGTAATTCATAAAAATGGCGCTCCTTCTTCTTCTTATTCAAGTGCCCTGTCGGGTCCCCCCAACGTTGGCGATCACCTCGGCGAACCTGTCCCTGTCCTGTGCCGCTCGGAAAAGCTCCTCCACACTTCGGATGCCGGTTCACTCCCTCACGTTTCGCAGCCAGGACATTTGTCTCCTTCCGGGCCCTCGGCGTCCTTCAATTTTTCCCTCCAATATCAGTTGGAGAAGGTGGTACTTTTCCCCACGCAGTATATGACCCAGATGTGAGATCTTTCGAACCTTGATAGTTGATAACAATTCCCTGTCAACTCTAGCTCGCCTCAGAACTTCGGTATTGGTAACCATGTCTGTCCAGGGAACTCTGAGCATTCGGCGATGGAGCCACATTTCAAATGCTTCCAGTCTGTTCATTAAGTTAACATTCAGGGTCCAAGTTTCACACCCGTACAACAAAACAGACCACACATAGCATTTGATCATGAATTATCCAAAATATTATATTATACGAAAGTTATTGGTTCTGATTTTGAAAATTTGGTTTGGTTCATATGGTGCTCCCGTCAATTTAGAGATATTTCATGTATAAGTGAATTGTTTTGGTCAATTTGATTATTGCCGCTCTTTATGATAGTTATTTGTGACAAAAATGCGTTTTTACTGTTTTGGTGTTAAAATTATATACGTTTTTTCGTTTATAAAAAGAATTTTGACAGGTGGAAAAATACATTTTTCATTTGTTCCAATGACAATTTGAATACATTCTTCAATAATATTTTTAATTTCTTGCTGGTGTTGGATTGTTTTAAGTGCCTAATTACAGTAAATTAAAAAAAAACAGTGGATAACGTGGAATAAAAATTAAATAAACACAAATGTCCGGATCGTCCAGCTGACGACAAGTGCACCATCTAAAATAACAATATGTGTTAAATTATTTTTCTTTGTTATTTTATTTTATATCATTGTATTTCAGATAATTTGTTTTAGATTTATTATGTAGACGTTGAACGATCGAAGTGTGCGCGGGAGATGCCTTTTGGTGGCGATGAGGTTCGCAATCCATCACACCGCGTCTCTCGCGATGGCGAAAAGAGAAGGATGGAGTGCCGCATAGATTAAAGTGTGGCAGTCCATTCTTTCTACCTACCCTTTCGGGGAGACGGCGTGGTGGTTAGTTAGTTAGTTAGTTTACGGAAGTTTTAAGTTTCACATCATTGAAACAATCCATAAGAGTTTTAAAACGTTGTTCAAGAAACAATTGATAAGGATTCCACTTTATTGGTGAAAAGAAACATTGTAACAACATTTTCGTAGACAACTATGTGGTTATCGTATACACAATCTATCCACGGCTTGGACTTGTACATAATGTTTTCCCCTATATAACGATTATAGCTTATTACCCGCTCAAATATTTGCCTTCAGTTTAACAACTAAGGAGACTTAAATACAAACAGAATCGAGCAAGAGTTTATAATACTACAGTAACCTACGTTACGAGAAGGAAGCGTTCGAAATAAGACTAGCGCATAACGCTCTGAACTTTTACGATTATAATTGCTCTGTGTGAAAACGTACTTCCAGTACTTATATCTGAAGCAGAAACGCTAACCGTTACCAAGTCGACCATAAGGAGACTCCGTGTAGCACAGAGGAAACACGAAAGAGCCATGCTACACGTAAGACTTTCAGATAAGAAATACTGAAATATGTACGAGTATAAGGTCGGGAGTAATAGATGTCGTCGCAAGGGTAGCGAAGCTTAAATGGTCATTTGCGGGACATGTTGCCAGATTGGTAGATGATTGATGGACCAGAAAGCTGGTAGAGTGGAGACCGCGCGAAGACAAACGAAACAAAGGGAGACCCCCCACACGATGATCCGATGACATTAGAAGAATTGCTGGCGATTGGATGCAAAAGGCACAAGACAAGGATAGGTGGAAAAGTATGGGGGAGGCCTATGTCCAGTCGTGGACGACAACGGCTGTCTAAGTAAGTAAGTGTGAAAACAGATCATGTATGTGATACTTCGTTGCAAGTTGCTTTCCAAAAGAATAAAAACAAAACAAATCATCGACAAAAAAGTCGGCCAAATTATGAAATGTATAAAAAATAGAGACAACTATCCAAAAAAGCTAAAATTGCAGTGAATATTTGTTTTATTTTTTTTATAACTAACTAACTAACTAACTATCACGCCGTCTCCCCGAAGGGGTAGGCAGAAAGAATGGACTGCCACACTTTTCTTTCCTGACATATTTCTCTCGATTCCTCAACATTCATACATCGTGTCATGCACGCGCGTCGATTTCTCTGACTCCTAACATGGCCGACATTCAATATTATGTAAGTTATTTAACCAGTGCTTGGAGGAGGGATATACGCCGCTAGACTAGAGGAGAGCAGTAATTTTGCCCCTGTACAAAGGAAAAGGGTCGCGTATGGAATGTGGAAACCACAGAGCTATTAGTCTTTTGAGTGTCTTTGGTAAAGTCTATTGCAGAATTTTAATAGAAAGAGTAAGAAAATTGACGAGTGACAATGTTTGGGATGTGCAAGATGCCTTTATGAATGGCAGAGGATGTATGGATCAAATTTTTGGACTTCGTACATTAACATAGAAGTTTCTGGCCAAAAATACTTAGTTATTTAAATAAGTTAGTTATTTTTTTTATTTTAAAATTAGTTCGTTATTTCTTTTATTCGATTTAATATGGGAGTATCGTGAGAAGACTCTCATTATTGATACTCCACTATATATGACATGAGTTATTTGCCTGACACTATTTATGATATGAGTTCTTTTAAAGACTATTTATGACATGGGTTCTTTAAATCAATATTTATGACATGAGTTCTTAAAAACACTTTTGATGACATGGGTTCTTAAAAACATTATTATAACCAGTAAATATACTTATTGTAGTTTATAAAAACTTATACATAAAATTACTTAAAACTAACTTAACTAAGCAATCTAACAAATAACAAATTACGGAAAGTAAAAATTACATTTAAATTTGAGTTGGCAAAAAAATAGGATAAATGCCGCAGAAATGAGATCTCTGAGAAGATTGTGCGGGAAAACGATATATGATAGAATATCGAACGACGAAATAATGAAGAAATGTAAGGCAGATGGTTGTATCATAAGTAAAATTAAAAAAGGAGCCTTGAGATGGTTTGGAAACATGGTACGAATGGACGAGAGAAGAATGGTTAAAATGTTCAATACAAGTTCAGTGTGGAAGAGCAAGGAAATCATGGCATGAGCAAGGAAATCATGGCAAATTAATCAAATACTGTAAGGCGGCCCCATTCGAAGTCGGAAAAATCGATGAGCGTCCATGATACGATGTATGAATGTGGAGGAAGCTAGAGAGGTATTATATTAGTTAGTAAGTTAAGTAGAATAAATGCAGTAGAAATAAGATCTCTTAGAAGAATGTGAGATAATCTGTGTATGATAGAGTGTCGAATGAAAACATAAGTAGTGAATGCAGTACGAATGTTATGAACAAAATAATGAAAGGATCCCATACTGATGGTTTAAACACATGGAAATAACAAATGAAAAAAAATTGTAAGAAAAGGATATGATAACGATGTAAACGGAACTAGAAAAAGAGGAAGACCGAGGAAAACGTGGCACAATCAAATAAATCGAATATTGAATGTCGGGCACGTGAGATGTCGGAGAAATCGAAGTGCGTGCATGACACGAAGTATGAATGTTGAGGAAGCGAGAGAGGTGTTGAGTAGGTCAGGAAATAACAATGCGGCGGTTCATTATTTTTTTTAATGTTTTTAAAATGAGGAGTCGGAGAAATCGACTAGCGTAAATGAAACTATGTATGTTCGTGAGGAAGCTAGATAAATATGTCAGAAAATGCGTGTGATAATATCTTAGCATGGCGATACATGTAATTTACGTAAATATATAATGAAACATCACGAAATAAAAAAAAATATTGATGATGCCAACATAGATTGACGAAACATCTGTCGTGACAAACTCATGTAAACAAATTGTGAAACGTACTAACAGTGTTTCAAATTCAAACATACTCGTATAAATTGATATCAATATTTACTAAAAGATAGTAATAAGCTACCGAAACCGGTCTTAACTGGAAGAACAAATGGAAAAAAAACTGAAAATATCTCATACACGTGTATTAAAAATAATATTTCTTTTACGTAATACGGCTCCGCCAAGTCTCACGATCCAAGGTCATCTGGTTGTCCAGTCCCAGCGCTTTCAGGTCGCTCCCAACTGTGGACATCCACGTTGCAGGAGGCCGACCTGGTCTCCTCTTTCCGTCTTCCAGTTGCAGGGTCTTGTGAACGATGTATTCATTGTCCTACCTGATCACATGGCCGTACCACCGCAGACGACGTTCCCTAGTTATTTTCCGCTATGGGAGTGACTTTTAGGCTACCTCTGATGTGCTCATTACAAGCTTTAATTTTAATAAACAAAACAAACAAACAAACAAATTATCACAGGGGCAGGCAGAGAGAATGAATCGCCACACTCTAGCTTCCTCCACATTCATACAGCAAGACATACACGCAAGTCGATTCTTCCGGATTCTAACATGACCAACCTTTAAAATTGGATTAATTTGATCATGCCGTGTTACTTTCTTAACCATTATTTCTCCATCCATGCGTTTCATATGGCCAGACCATCGCAGCGATTCTTTCATAATTTTGTTCATAATACCTTCTTCCGCTCAACATTCTTTTTTTATATCAGCATTTGAGATTTTGTCGTATATCGTTCTCTCACACATACGTCTTAAGGACCTCATCTCTACCGCATTTATTCTGCTTTCATCCTTCTTCTGACAGATCCTTGCTTCGCTTCCATACATTAGGGTTGGGATCTAAACTCCGTTGTGAACGGCCGTTTTCGCTTTCATTGATAAATTTTATTATTAATAATATTCTTTCAAACTGAAATATGAAATAGATCTCTTTTTTTTTCTTCTTAAACTTAAGTATAAGAACATTTAAGTAGGCAATTTGGTTGAACGCATCGACATTGTGATCAATATGTAAAATTTTGATCCCCAAAGCGATTATGTTCAGTAGTTTTATTGCTCTCTCCACAGGCATAATCTGAATCATTAAGGCAGGCTGGTTCTGAATGTTGGAAAATAAAACAGTCTGTGTTGATTCTGTCCAAAATAACCATCCGAAACATGAAGATGGATACCATCCAAGATGGCGAAGTTTTCAAAGAATCCCCTTATAAGTCTTAAGAAATAGGTAAGCGTGAACACACCCCTTCTTGTCTGCAAACTATCTTTTCCCAGCATGCCCAAGAGCATTGCGGTTGGATAAAGCCACTAATAGCTATCATTATTCAGAAATAATACAATTCATTATTTTCTGTCATATTCTTAAAGCCATACATTTAATACCACCATACCACCATTCCAAGAGGAGTACACGGATCAACCAAAAAAAAAGTTATGAACAAAAGACCGGTTTTGGAGATATGGAAACAATGAATGAAGGTAGATGGTAATTAAAATATATGTAAACCACGTAAACAGGACAAGAAATCGAGGAAAATCGAGGGAAACGTGGCCCGATCAAATCAATGAAATATTAGATGTCGAGTATGTTAGGAGTCGGAGAAATCGACGTTCGTGCATGACACGATATCATCGGCTGTTCCTCGTGTCCGAGGAAGACTGTCCTTCACGGTTGTGGGTCTGCATGTGACCGAAGAGCCCGATCCTGGACCCACATATTCTCGGGCATCTGGGGCAGGGGAAGGGGCTTGTAATGGAACCTTCACCGTCTCCCAGTGGTCTCTCCTTTCTCCTCCTCCTTCTCTCTGCGACGTCGTCTATGCGCTGTGCATGACACGATATGAATGTAGAGGAAGCGAGAGAAGTATGTCAAGACAAAAAAGTGTGGCGGTCCATTCTTTCTGCCTAACCCACTGAGGAGACGGCGTGAAGATTTATTTTGTGGATGTTGGACGATCGAAGTGTGCGTGGGAGATGCCTATTGGTGGCGATGAGGTTCGCAACTCATCTCACCGCGTCTCCCGCGGGGCGAAAAGAGAAGGATGGAGTGCCGCATCGGTTAAAATGTGGCAGTCCCTTCTTTCTACCTACCCTTTCGGGGAGACGGCGTGATGGTTAGTTTGTTAGTTAGTTAGATTCCAACCGTTTACCCGAAGCTGTTACAAGTGTTACGGCACCTTTCATCAGCATCGCTCTTTTAATCCCTATACCCGTCCCTCGCCCATGCGCGTTAGCATAAGTAAAAATATATTTTGACAAATCATGAAGGATCCAGGCCACACTTATTTTATCTTCTAGGTTCCGTTGTGCATGTACCTATACAGATATAAAAAACCAGCTTCAAATTCCTTCCTGTCTGCAAACTATTTGGTAAGAGGATGCTAAGAACATGCCCAAGAAGAAATAGACTTTCGCCACTTCTTCTTTTTCTTCTCCTTCAGCCTTTTCCTGTCCATAACTGATCAAAGGCCTCCTCCATTCGCTTCCACGCCACTCTGTCTTTTGCAGGCTGCATCCAGGTTATTCCGACATGTCTGTTCAGGTCATCCTTCCACCGTAGTTGCGGTCGCCCTGCACTTATCTTTGCCGTCCACGGTCTCCGAGTCAGCAGTCTTTTTGTTCATTTTTGGTCTGAGCTTTTGGCTATGTAACCTGCCTATTGCCATTTTAAAGTCGTCACCCTTTGTTTTTTTCTCTCACCGTATCGTTTCTGACTCTGTCTCTTAGGCTTATTCCTAACATGGTTCTTTCCATGGCTCTTTGATTCACTCGCAGTTTCTCGTCACTTTGTTTGTCAATGTTATAGTTTCAAGACCATAAGTACCGACTGGCAGAACGCAGGCTTCATAAACTTTTCATTTGAGGTTGATCGGTATTTTCCGGTTTTTAAGGATGTAACCCAATTTTCCGAAAGCTCCCCAGCTTAGTCTAATTCTTCTCTTGAGCTCCACTAGATTGCAGCTAAAATATTAGTTTTTATGGTACATATCGAGTTAAATAAAACGTGAACGATTTACACCGCACAAAATTAAATAAGTGAATCACTTCTTAATTACACTTTCGCCCTTTTTTAACAGCGACCTTTTCGGCGTAAAAAAGTGTTACGCGCAAACAGCTTTCTCCACATAAAAAATCTTACACTTCGACCGCCCAAAAGGTAATATGCTTGCTCCGCGTAAACAGTTCCGTAGCACATGCTAGAGATAAATTCATATTAGCCGCGCAAACACGCTGGGCTAATATTGTGCTATTCCATTGTGTCTGTACACCTATATTTGCCGGCAGTAAATGTTTATCAAATGCTCGCGTAATACAATGATTTGTTACCAAATAAATCCTCTCTTAGCCTCTGTAAACAGCCGCCCAAGACTCGGCAGGGCGGGGACGGCTGGCGGGCGGGAGGGCGGGAGGGCGGGCGACTAGCTCCACGACTCTCAGCTTTGTGTACTTGGAGTTTACACTGAAGCCCTTTTTGCGCTTCTCCGCTGATGGTATTTCACAAATCAATATGGCCCAAAATGAATATCAAAAATTATAATCTTCTTATTTATGTATTATAGATTTTGCGACTTGTTTAGACTTACTTACTTACTTCCTACGGCCATACAACTCTTAAAGAGTTTTAGCCTCCTTGATGATTTTTCGCCAAGCTCCTTGATCCTGCGCTTTTTGCTCCCAGCAGTCCGATTTGCCCAACCTAGCCAGGTCAGTCAGAACATTGTCCATTAGGCGCTGTCTAGGTCTTCCTAGAGGTCTTACTCCAGTCGGTCTTGATGGCTCTGGTCTCTTCGGCTCGGCATACGTGCCCAATCCACGCTAGGCGACCGGCTCTCACGGTGCTCATTATAAGGGGCTGCTGGGTCGTCGTACGGATCTCTTGGTTGGTCCTATGCCTCCAAGATCTCGCTGCAACACTAGATCTGGGTCCCAGGATCATTCTAAGTATCCTATTTTCAAACCAGTATATTCTTTGTTGTTCTTTTAGAGTCATTGTCCATGACTCAGAACCATATGTCACCACTGGCTTGATTTTGGTGTTATAAATACGCAGCTTGGTGTTTCTGGACTTGTTTAGACAGGGTTTTAAATTTAGTCTTGTGATGAAGACGCCCAGCTTTCTCTTCATTTCTTTAGTGACCGTCCTGGTGGTCGAGGTCCCACTGGAGTTTCATGCATCATGAATCCTCGCTGGGTCCATCCTCTCGATGTGGTCCCTCCAGAATCGTCTTCTCTGCCTGCTCCATCTCACTATTTCATCAATCTTGCAGATTCTGCGAATCTCTTCGTTAAATATCGTATCTCTTAACGTTCTACTTCGATGTTTTCATTTCTGTTGTTCTTACGAAATGTTTCGTTCTGACAGTATCTGTTCTTGCTTCGATTCCTTTCAATTAAAATCACTCGTTAAAAAGCTTTCATTTGTACTACTAAAACTAAATGTTATATCTTATGTCCATCAGAAGAACAAGTCATAGAAATTTCCAAAATTTCTTCAAACATGTTTTTCATTGGGGCTAACCATCCATGCAGAATTAAAAAAATATATATATATATTTATATATAACGCTTTCATACGCCCTTTAGAAAAATACGGTCTTTCTTTTTTAATTTAAAGAAACCACTTAATTTGATTCTTAAACAAGGATATAAAACTCCATATTTAAATAATACGAATGAAAACATCTATTTCCTAAAAGTTTTATAATATTTTGCGTGAATGACAAGTTTCGTCTTGCTTTGGCATTATGAAATGTCAGCTTCAACGTAGGTAAAAATAAATAATGGCAGCGTAAACATTTAATAATTCCTTAGCATGACAAGACGAAGTTCATTCCCACAAAATATATGTTCATAGAAAATAGACATTTTCATTCGTAATAAATAATAATAGGAAACATTTCAATTTGCTTCACATTACTTGGTATTCCATTATAAGTATATAATTTAATATAAAATGTTAATGGTTGTTATTGAAATTTCTTTGTAGAAGTTTATTGTAAATAATGAAGAATAGAAAAACAAATGAAAAAAAATATACTTTTCTAGTTTTATTTAAACGTTTTATTATAAAATATAATATGTTAACATACTGCAAGTATATGTTAACAATCCACCAAATTACATATTATGTAAAAATCGAATACTACAAATGTTATATATATTTTTAAATAAGCATATTTGCGTCTACAATAAATGAAAACAGTGTTTTTCTAAATGATATTTCAAAATTTTCATTTTCATGTAAAATAATTTATTTACTAATAAAAAACAAACTGAATTATATGATACATATGTAAATTACTGCAAACTCGGGTTATACCTATTATTGCATGAATATCAAATGTTTTACCAAGGCGATATATGTCAATTCCTAAAAATATATTATAGGTTCTATAAAACAGGCGTTTTAAAACATTTTTATTGCGTAAGTTGAGTTTTACCTCATTGTTCAAGAAGCAATAAATAGTATTACGCGTATTGTATGTATATATAATATTAGATCAAATGCACACCAGTGCTCAAATGTCTAGCTGGACATAATATTTGCACGCTATTATATGAGTTAAATGTACTCATATTGTTTCAAAAGATTAATTTAGCGCCGGGCTGTTTCCCGCCCATTCACTTTCGTGTCGGTCTACAGACATATCACTGGCCATAGAGTAAATCTTAGAAGAGCCAGGGTCCTTCGGTTAATACCATAGACAAATATTAGACAAATACATTGAGGTCGTTGTTACGGCGGAGCAGATCGCTTCACTAACTCTTCGGACAAGTTGTTTGCTCTCTGGATACACCCATACGCCGGCGGATACATTATTGTAGATATGTTCACCTACTGGCATACATACTCGTATTCACACGTATACGTGATATACAATAAGTCTGTTCGATGCGAGAAATACTACCTGAGGTACTTAAATAATTCAACTAAAAATAACTAACTAACTAACTAACCATCATGCCGTCTCTCCGAAGGGGTAGGCAGAAAGAATGGACTGCCGCGCTTAAACCGATGCGGCACTCCATCCTTCTCTTTTCACCCCTGCGGGAGACGCGGTGTGATGGGTTGCAAACCTCATCGCCATCAATAGGCATTACCAGCGCATATTTCGATCGTCTAACGTCCACAAAATAAATCTAAAACAAATAATATAAAATAAAATAAAAAAATAAAAATAAACTTATTGAATGTTAAGGCATTAACACTGTGGAATTCCATAGTAATCTACTTTTTAATAAATAAAAAATATTAAAATACACGACATGTTTCAGAGGATACCTCCATCTTCAGGTTTAAAAATATAACAAAAACTAAACAAAGAAAGACTAATAAAAAACGCATTTAAAATTCGATACAAAAATTCTAAATTAAAAATTAAGTTGGGCTATTTGTTATAAGTAGGTACTAACAATTATTTTTTAACAGTAAAATAATAAATAACATTAAATAATAATAATACGTGATGATAATATAATTTGGAAAAAATATACATTTGAAAAGATATAATTTATATAAAAATTAATAAATGATTAATTTGCATTTGGTTGGGAATGGGAGCTTGGGAGGTATATTTTAATATTTTGAGATGTATTTTAATTATTTTATTAAAAAGTGGTTTAACAATGTTTTTTTTTTAATGCCCAAAGTAAAATAAAAATAATATAACACATAATATTATTTCAGATGGTGCACATGTTTCAAACTGGACGATCCGGACTTTTGTGTTTATTTAATTGATATTCCACGTATGTACTGTTATTTTAAATAACTTTAATTAGGCACTTAAAACAATCCAACTCTGGCAAGAACTTCAAAATGTTATCAAATTATGAATTTTGAATTTAATTAAATATAATTTATTACTACACGTCTTCTTCTTTCCCTTTGCCATTTCCCATCATCTGGGGTCGGCCCTCCTCTTACGAAAACGCCAAACTTTCCTATTTTGACTCATCTCCACTGTTAGGTTCTCGCGTTGGAGCTCCTTTTCCATGTTGGCCCACCATGTTGTCATTGGGCGACCTCTTCTTCATGGTTTTGTGGGAATGCTGAGGGCTTTTTGGACAATGTGCTCGCTGTCTCTTCGCATCACATGACCGTACCACCGGAGTTGAGATTCTCTTAATTTTTTCCGTTATTGGGGCAACCTTAAAGCTACCCCTCACGTATTCGTTCCTTTACTCCACGTAGCCACATCAATTAAAAATATATATAAAATATATGGAAAGGTAAAGAAAGCAATGTAAACGACGTAAACGGAACTAGAAATAGAGGAAGGAGAAAGAGAGGATAACGTGGTACGATCAAAAGCCATACCGAAGGTCCCAAGTTCGATTTCTGGCAATGGCCGTGTGATTGTTACACTGTATTTGGTCTGGTATCGAATTCTCGTGACAATAAAATTGTGATACATTATCTACCTAGCACATGTCATGAGAATCAATATAATAGCTAAAAAAAATTACAGTAATTGGGTTCAAATGATCTGTTGTGTACAAAAAAATAACTTTTGAAGAGTATTACATCAATCGAAAGTGAGTAGTGGGCAGCGATATACGACTGCTTAAAGGACATAATATAAAGGAACAAGAATATAATATGGCCGAGCCATAGAGGGCTCCCTCCCCTTAACCGAAGCTGTTATAGGCGCAGCGGCGCCTTTCGTCAGCTTCACTCGTGCACTCCCTAGGCCCGTCCCCCATCCATGCGGGACTTACGTTAAAAAAAAATATATATATATGTATATTTGCAACCAAGGGAGACCCAGACCACATTTAAGCTAAGCCACTCTCCCTCGATGTCCCGCCGCACACACATAGCAATACAACAGCAAAAGAAAATACACAATTGATACATAAAGGAACAAGAATATGGCCATAGTTATATATAAAACCTTTGTCAAGCCCATTTTGACATATGGTATAGAAGCTAGAGCTGACACAATTATGACCAAAAGCCTTCTTCGGACGTCTAAGATAAGAGTACTGCGACAATAACAGGAAGTACTCTCAGGAAAAGGTTAAGAAACTCTGGCCTGTCAGACAGAAGACATCATGAGATTGGGCAGAAACAGACGGCGATACTGAAGAAAACACTTAGATAGGATGAGGGATACAATAATTCTCCATATGGTAGACCACAATATACCCGTGGGACATCGCCTGCTAGAAAGATCGCCAAAAAGATGGAAAGATAGCTGGTGTTTCACATTCCACGAGGATGGCACCCATTCAAGACCAGATCCCTGATCTAGATTAACACGAAGAAGAAGAAGCTAGTAATTAATATGAATGAATCTGTTTTTATAAGTTGATGACATGTTTCGCATTGTTAAGGCATTATGTAGTGTAATACATCGATTTCCTTAATTATCGTATTTTATTCCTTTAACTCGGGTTTATAAACAATAACACGATTGATTTTCGCTAAATTTTTTTTTTAAAAGACTAATACCAAAGATTTCAATCAATGATATTAGAATTTATTTTACAATCTTCAATATGAGCAGAAAATAGCTCATCAGGCTCGAACCCAAGTCCCCTGGATCAGAAGCCAAGCGCTCTACCCCCTAGACCACCACAAGGGTGACCATTTGACAAGGCGAAACATGTCATTCTCATAAAACATAATAAAACTTCTAGATAATTGACGTTTTCATTCGTATTAATTATTTAATATGGGATTTTACATCATTGTTTAAAAACTAACTAACTAACAAATCATCACGCCGTCTCTCCGAAGGGGTAGGTAGAAAGAATGGACTGCCACACATTTCTTTCCTGACATATTTCTCTCGCTTCCTCAACATTCATACATCGTGTCATGCACGCGTGTCGTTTTCTCTGACTCCTCACGTGGCCGACATTCAATATTTGATTTATTTGATCGTGCCACGTTTTCCTCGGTCTTCCTCTATTTCTGGTTCTATTTACATCGTTAACATATAATTTTTTACCATTCTTTCTTGATTCATTCTTTATTTAAGACACAATAAATACGAAGAAAGTCATTCATACGAATGAAAACGTCAGTTTTCTAGAAGTTTTATTATATTTTATGGGAATGACATGTTTCGCCTTTCTAAGGCATTATCAAATGAGACTTCTAAGACATTTGATAATGCTTTAGAAGGGCGAAACATGTCATTCCCATAATGTATAATAAAACTTCTAGAAAACTAACGTTTTCATTGGTATTAATTATTTAATATGGAGATTTCGTATTAATTATTAAATATGGAGGTTCGCTGCGTTGGTTCGAACATATGGAGCGCATGGGTGAATAAAGAATGGTTAAAAAAGTATACGTTAACGATGTAAATGGAGTAAGGAGTCGAGGTAGACCGAGGAAAACATGGCATGACCAAATTAATCAAATATTAAAGATTGGTCATGTCAGAAGCCGGAAGAATCGACGTGCGTGTATGACTCGATGTATGAATGTGGAGGAAGCTAGGGAGCTGTGCCAGGATAGAGAAGTGTGGCGGTCCATTCTCTCTGCCTACCCCTGCGGGGAAACGGCGTGATGGTTTGATGATGATGATGATGAGATTTACATCATTGTTCAAGAAACAATAAAAACGAAGGAAGTGAGTAAAAGTCACTCTGCGCCAACCTGAACCAATGAAATTCTAAGAAAAAATTTAATCGTGTTGATTTTTAATTAAGACGCCTCGATCATCGTAAAGATTTTTAAAAGCTAATGATTATTTTAAAACAATTTAGTCAATCTGGATATTTGCTCAGAGCAATCATAGAACCGACTCACGTATCTTCGCCCGGTCCATCGCGGCTGATTCACGCCGCCAGCTTTGATGTTGGTCTGCAAATATTGGCTCAATAATCATCGTTGAGAGTGGCTTATTGGCCATCTTGCAATGAGTGTTGTGTCACTAGTGTCACCAGTGACGGAGATGTGAATCTCAGAATATGCGAGATCCAAAAATATTCATCCACATCTCTTAAATTTGTTAACTATGGGGTGATGTTTAACTAATTAACCATCACACCATTCTTCTTCTTCGTCAGCCTTAATCGGTCCACTGCTGGACATAGGCCTCTTCCCTTCCCTTCCACTCCTTCCAGCCGTAGCCACATTCCCCCCCCCCCCCAAGGCAGCCATCGTCGGCCCACCTTTTTTGCGACCTGCCGACGTTTCTCCTATTCTCCCGTGGTCTCCACCTTATTATTTTCTGGGTCCATCTATCCTCACTCTGTTTCGCCACATGACCTGCCCACTGCCGGTGTCAAATTGTCTTTCAATTGTCTTAGACAGGCAAAATATGTCATTCAAATCAATTGTCTTAGACAGGCAAAATATGTCATTCCCATTAATTATAATAAAACTTATATAAAACAGACGTTTTCATTCATATTAATTATTTAATATGGAGTTGTACATCATTGTTCGAGAAACAATAAATAGGCCGATATTTCGCTTTGTGTCTCAATGAGCTTCATCAGTCGCAGGGCGAGTCTTGAGTCGTGTCTCAGCCAAATGATCGCAGTCGGGTCCACAAACAAATCCCAGCGATCGGTGTCTCCCGCCCCTTCACACGACTTTTCTTTGCCAAACAATAATATTTGTAGGCGGGCGGGGGCGGCGTGCTGTGGGCGGCGAGGGTGTGGGGGTGAAACCTCCCTGGTGGAACAAATGTCGAACTGGCTATTTAAAACTAACTTAAAGTGATGGACTCATAATACAAAAACAAGTGTTTCCATTTTGCATACACGATTCGCTACTTTGTTTTATTACAATATCTCTCTTGTCTTAGAAGGGCAATATTCTTCGGAGTAAATTATTCTTAAACAAAAAAAAATTTCTTCTATATTCCCCATCACTTTGAATACATTTTTTAACTAACTAACTAACTAACCATCACGCCATCTCCCCGAAGGGGTAGGCAGAAAGAATAGACTGCCACACTTTTCTTTCCTGACATATTTCTCTCGCTTCCTCAACATTCATACATCGTGTCATGCACGCGCGTCGATTTCTCTGACTCCTCACATGGCCGACATTCAATATTTGATATATTTGATCGTGGTACGTTTTCCTCGGTCTTCCTCTATTTCTGGTTCCATTTACATCATTAACATATATATTTTTTACCATTCTTTCTTCATTCATTCTTTCAATATGTCCAAACCATCTTAATGATCCTTTCATTATTTTGTTCATGACACCATCATTCACTACTTGCAGACATTGCATTTTTAAACATTACATTTTTAAGCTTTGTAAAAATGGAATATTTTAAAAAGAAAATTCAAATGCATGTTTTATTTATAAGGCCACTATTTTTTGGATTATGGATTCCCCTTTTTTTTAATTTTATTTTCACCACACATTTTAAAAAAATATTGTAGAAATACAATGTTTTTAAAAATTATCCAAAAACATTTCTGTAATAATCTCACTATTTTTTAAATATGTCCAGGACTTAAAAAGCTTGCGGGTTTCTATTACAAATATTATAAAATAAAACTGGTATAAAATAAAATATTTTTTTTTAGAGGTATACTCGTACAATACATATTCAAAATGAAAAAAAAAACACATTAAAAAAATATTAATGTCTATGATATTGACTTTATTTAATTGATACTTTTATGTCATTATTGTTTAAACATGATTTCGGGCATATGAGCGCCATGGTTAGCTCGAATGAAGCGCAATCGCGAAATCTTTGTGGATGTGTATTATGTACGTGGTGCGAAAACGATCTATGGTCTTCCAAATCACTTACTCGGATGGACGATCATGTCGACCGTAAAATGGACGTAGTGCACGATAAATTTTGCGAACCGAACTATGATTTCAAAATAAATTGGCACAGTTAGTCTATTCATGGTAAAATGGCAAAACAAACTAACTACAAATCAGCTTTTAATTGTTAAATTGACAATCTTTAAAAACAATGTTGCCAGTTTAAAAAACAAACCTCAAATAAAAACACCCTAAATTTAGCGCTAGATATACTATATACTATATACTGTATACTGTGTCGACGATAACATAACATGTCAAAATATCATTTCGGTAAAAAAAACTACAATTAAAACTTTATGGTTCCCAGGTTATGATTTAACTTCCAAAAAATATAATTAAACTTTTATAAAATAGACGGTTTCATTCATTTGGATTATTTAAGTAGCTACGTAGTTTTGCATCATTGTTCAAAATAAAATAAATAGTAACTATTTGCTGGAAAAATATTCATTAAAATTATTGTGAAATTCATTTAAATATTTTATATCTCATTTATGTAATCTTGAAACACTATATCTTTGTCACACAAAACATTTTTATAAAAAAAAGACTAACATCAAAGATTTAAATCAACGATATTAGAATTTATTTTACAATCTTCAATATGAGCAGAAAATAGCTCATTATTATGAAGAAGGCATCTGGTCGTGTCCAGGCTCGAACCCAAGTCCCCTAGATTAGGAGTCAAGCGTTCTATCCCCTAGACCACCAAAATACGTTAATATTCTTATTACTAATAATTAAATATAGCGTAATTCTATTGGTTTCATTTGGTCCTAAATTATTGCCGTCACAGAACCCACAGCAATAAAATAAAAACACTGCACTTTTATTTTCACCACTATGCGGGTTTTTTTATTGGCGACTAGTTTCGCTTGTAACTTAGCTTCCTCAGAGCTTCTTAATAACAGAACAACCTGTTCTGTAATTACGAAGCCCTGAGGAAGCTTGCAAGAATGCTTCATACGAAAATACACAGCAATAATTTCTATACTTAGATTTTCCGTATATAATTTCCAAACTCACATTGACAGATCTAGTAGTTTGTGTTTTGCTGGTACCTATTATGAATTAATTGACGTTTCTGAAACTTCCTTATACGTGACAGTATTGATTAATATTTTATTACGTTGTTTAAGTATTAAAAACAATTTAATTTAAGTTCAACTTAACTTGTTCGTGTATTAAGGTAGTATGTTTATAAGAGATGGGCGAGTGGAGAGGGATATTGAAAGAAGGGTTGGGGCAGGCAACAAAGTGAATGGTGCACTAACTTAAAGTAGTCATCGCAAACAACCTATCCAAAAAAGCTAGAATGGCAGTGCACAATGGTGTTCTTCTACCGACTCTTATGTATGAAAGCGATGCATGTAACTGGCAAAAGAAGGATGAAAGTAGAATAAATGCAGTACAAATGAGATCTCTTAGACGAATGTGTGCATACTCTGTGTATGATAGAGTGTCGAATGAAAATATAAGAAGTGAATGCGGTGCGAATGGTGTCATGAACAAAATAATTAAAGGATCATTAAGATGGTTTGGACATATGGAAAGAATGAATGGAGAAAGAATGGTAAAAAAATTATATGTTAATGATGTAAATGGAACCAGAAATAGAGAAAGACAGAGGAAAACGTGGCACGATCAAATAAATCAAATATTGAATGTCGGCCATGTGAGGAGTCAGAGAAATCGACGCGCGTGCATGACGCGATGTATGAATGTTGAGGAAGCGAGAGAAATATGTCAGGAAAGAAAAGTGTGGCAGTCCATTTTTTCTCCCTCCCCCTTGGGGAGACGGCGAGATGGTTAGTTACGTATAGTTAGTTAGTTAGTTTAATTTTGATTTTTTGTTAATTTTATTTCCATTGCGGATTGTTTTTATTGTTGACTATTTCATATATATTCATTTCTTATTCTGACCTTCATTGAATTTTTCCAACAGCAAACCATGGTGGCTCTGAAGCGTACTGAAATGGCGGTGGACTGGCCATATTTATCGGAGAACCGACACTCGATGGGGATGACGGGTTCTGTAGTGGAGAGTTGGACGTCCCCCTGCCCGCTGGACCAAATATGCTGGATAATGGATGTAAGTTAGTTAGCTAGTTAAATAAAAGTTTGATTATGACCAACAGTTATTTTTTAATTGATTTTTAAAACACCCGACCCCGAAATATTAAAATAAAAGTTTAATTCAATTTATCTCAAAAATGGTTCACTTTTGGATTATGCCTTACTTGACATCATTCATCGGAAATAACCTCCCCTACAACCTCCTAGAAGGAATATATTCGATAACCAATAACTCTGTATAACCGAGAGAATTTGTCTCCAATACGTTGCTATTGTACATTTATATTTTTTCTTTAAATTATATTTTTAATGATAAATTATTGTAATCATTTTTTTTAATTTTTCCATTTCAAATATTAAAACATACCTACATTTTTCATTGAATAGCTATTTACATCATTACAGCGAGTGCCAAATCGATGTATAGAGTATAGCTATTATATTGATTCTCATGATATGTGATAGGTAGCTAATCTGTCGCCTTTTTATCGTCACGTGAATCCTACACCAGACAAAAGACAGTGTTTAACAGTTTATCAGTTTTGGGATATGTTTTCCGGGGATGAAAGTGTGAGAATCACACTGTCATCTTCGGGATTCGAACCTGGGACTTTCGGTGTGTCAGTCACCCATTCGATAAATAATATCTGCAATATTATGGATTGATTAATTACTGTTTAATTGATTATTAGATAAACCGAATTCTAAAAATTATGATTTTAATAAAATAAAATAATCCATTGTTTTGGTCGAATACACCTGATGATGTCAACATAGGTTGACGAAACAACTTTAGCGTAAAATAAAAATACAATTGTGATACATAAAACATTTTTTTTAAATTTAAAACTTTAAAATAATGTTATGAACAAAATAATGAAAGGACCATTAAGACGGTTTGGACATATCGAAAGAATGAATGAAGAAAGAATGGTAAAAAAATATATGTTTACGATGTAAATAGAACTATAAATAGAGGAAGACCGTGAAAAACGTGACACTATCAAATAAATCAAATATTGAATGTCGGTCATGTGAGGAGTCAGAGAAATCGACGCGCGTGCATGACACGATGTATGAATGTTTTATTTATTTATTCAGAAAGGGCAGCATACAGCGATATCAATATATTAATTAAGAAACATTAAGAAAAATAATAAATAAAGCCAATTACATGCTACCACAAATACAATAAACAGTTAATTGAATTTAAGCTAAGGCAAAATACGGTCAAACAAAATGATTGAGAGTTAAACATAATAATAGGAGTAGAAATAAGAACAAAATTAAAAGTAGTCAGGAATGAAAAGTTGGGCAGTCCATTCTTTCTGCATACCCCTTCGGGGAGACGGCGTGATGGTTAGTTAGTTAGTTAGTTAAATAAGATACACTGACACATGTTAACATGTGCAACATCGAAAAAAACATTATGTGTTATTACATTATGTGCTAAATTAAAAACGGTGGATTCGTGGAACATAAATTAAATAGACAATATGTGCACCATCTAAAAATAACGTTTTGTGTTAGATTATTTTTATTTTGTTATTTTATTTTGTATCATTGTATTTTATACTATTTGTTTTAGATTTATTTTGTGGGTGTTGGACGATCGAAGTGTGCGCGGGAGATGCCTATTGGTGGCGATGAGGTTCGCAACCCATCACACCGCGTCTCCCGCGGAGCGAAAAGAGAAGGATGGAGTGCCGCATCAGTAAAAGTGTGACAATCCATTCTTTCTGCCTACCCTTTCGGGGAGACGGCGTGATGGTTAGTTAGTTAGTTAGTCACTAACACATAATTTTTTTTAGCGATAATCTAAAATCAACCAAAACTCCGAGTGCCATTCTTGCGAAATGAAAAAAATAAATGTATTTGTTAGATAAAATGTACAGTTTTCGTTGAGTTTACTTTACAAAATTACGATATAACCACTATTGGAAGTTCCGGCATAGAGAACGGCAGAGTTCCGTTGGCGGAAAATGGGACAGAGAGTGCGAAAGGGATGCCGCTCTACCCGGTATACTTGTGAGCAGGAGAGGAGAGATGGCTATCGATTGCTGTCGGCTTTTCCTTTGTCCGCACTCATCTGGCGAACCAGCATTTAGTCCTGTACAATTTAACTTATTTTTATATTTAGTATCGTCACTCTCTAATAACCAAAAAGGACGAACGCGTAAAAACAAATAAATGTTTCATAAAAAATAAATAAATGTATAATTAAAAAATATGTTAAACTAACTAACTAACCATCAAACCGTCTCCCCGAATGGGCAGGCAGAAATAATGGAACGCCACACTGTTCTGTCCTGACATACGTCTCTCGCTTCCTCTACATTCATACATCTTGTCATGCACGCACGTCGATTTTTCCGACTCCTCACGTGACTGACATTCAATATTTGATTGATTTGATCGTGCCACGTTTTCCTCGGCCTTCCTCTATTTCTAGCTCCGTTCACGCCGTTTACATATACCTTCTTTACCATTATGTCTTCACTCATTCTTTCCATGTGTCCAAACCATCTTAATGACCCTTTCCTTATTTTGTTCATAACACTTTCATTCGCACCACATTCACTTCTTATACTTGCATTTGTCACTCTATCATAAACAGATTTGCCACACATTCGTCTTAGAGTCTCATTTCTACTGAATTTATTCTACTTTCATCCTTCTTTTGCCAGTTCCATGCTTCACTTCCATACATAAGGGTCGGCACAAGAACACCATTGTGCACTGCCATCTTAAAAATAAATGTAATAAAAAATAAATAAATGTATAATTAAAAAATATGTTAAACTAACTAACTAACCATCAAACCGTCTCCCCGAATGGGTAGGCAGAAATAATGGACCGGTACACTGTTTTTCTCTCCCTTCCCCACCATTCATACGTCGTGTCATGCACCCACGTCGATCGACATATTTGGGTTCTTTGGTTTCATGTCGTGGTTTTATCTTTATTACACCGTTTTGTGTCCAAATGATTCGCCTAAATATTTTTCGTTTATTATGTCTCATTTTTATATTTTATATAAACAAATAAAACAATTTCTCCGACTATAGAG
Organism: Lepidostoma basale; assembly: GCA_022606425.2. NCBI lineage: Eukaryota > Metazoa > Arthropoda > Insecta > Trichoptera > Lepidostomatidae > Lepidostoma > Lepidostoma basale. The sequence continues at coordinate 42,957 of JAHDVF020001569.1, forward strand.
TAAATGTCAGTACAAGAATACCATTGTGCACTGAAAACTTGGTTTATTCAATATATTATGGTATAACTAACCAACTAACTAACCGTCACGCCGTCTCCCCGAAGGGGTAGGCAGAAATAATAGACTGCCACACTTTTCTTTCCTGACATATTTCTCTCGCTTCATCAACATTCATACATCGTGTCATGCGTGCGCGTCGATTTCTCTGACTCCTCACATGGCCGACATTCAATATTTGATTTATTTGATCGTGCCACGTTTTCCTCGGTCTTACTCTATTTCTGGTTCCATTTACATGGTTAACATATAATTTTTTACCATTCCTTCTTCATTCATTCTTTCCATATGTCCAAACCATCTAAATGATCCTTTCATTATTTTGTTCATAACACCATCATTCACACCGCATTCACTTCTTATATTTTCATTCGACACTCTATCATACACAGAGTATCCACATATTCGTCTAAGAGATCTCATTTCTACTGCATTTAATATACTTTCATCCTTTATATTATGGTATATGTGTTGAAAATCTGTGTATGATAGAGTGTCGAATGAAAATATGTATTCCCCCAATGTATGTATTTAAGAAGCATGGATCTGGCAAAAAAAATAATGAAAGTTGAATAAATGCAGTAGAAATGAGATCACCTAGATGATTGTGTGGTAAATCTGTATATGATTGAGTGTCAATTGCAAATACAAGAAGTGAATGCAGTAAGAATGAAATTTTCATGAACAAATTAATGAAAGGATCATTAAGATGAGCATGAAAAGAAAGAATGAAGAAAAATGATAAAGAAAGTATGTATGTTAACGATCTTAACGGAACTAGGCATAGAAGAAGATCGAGGAAAACGTGGCACGATCAAATAAATTAAATATTGAATGTCGGCCACGCGAGGAATCAGATAAATCGACGTGAGTGCGTAACACGATGTATGAATGAAAAGGAATTGAGAGACGTATGTCAGGAATGAACAGTGTGGCAGTTCATTTTTTCTGCCTTTCCTTTTGAGGAAACGGCGTAAGGATTATTTATACTCGTATATTAAGTATAATTTAAAAATGAATTAACAAAATTGTACGTTGGTTTTTTTAATTATTTTAATGTAACAGATTTCAAATCACACTTCGCGCTCAAAAATAACGTTCCAAATAAAATCTCACATTTCAAAAATGGAATGGTATTCGTCGGCGCCGAATTCGGTTTCAAAATGTTGTTGGAACTTTCTACTCACCCACACACCCAAATAATTTGTGTACATATTGCACGGCAACTTTTCCTCGCACGCACAAACACAGACGCACCATTATGTACACATGTACATACATACATAATAATATACAAAACTGTATGTACCTATTATAATGGTCGCCTAAATTTTCCCTCGCGTCTAGACTTTTGTAAACAGCATTTTCAGCAATCGGCACTTAATCGAAAGGAATATTTCAAGCATCTGCATTTATTTGGTTCTAATTTCATTTAGTATAACTTTTTATTTAATAGGTATCTATCTAATAATTAAAACTGTTGTTTTTAAATAAAAAATTGCAAATGGCGGACACTCCATTTACAGTCATTGATGACATTACGACCCAAGAATGAATTGCCGCCATTTTATATAATTGCGTTTATACACATGTTTTATTTAAATTTTCCGATTTTAAAATTGATTTAATATCGTTAATTATAATTAAATATATATATTTTTAATGGCTTATGTAATTAAATCTTTGTTTTGCAAGATGGCCACTTCTGATTTAATTGAATTTGTTTAATTGTATTATAATTAAAATGTTATCATCCCTCCTCTTTTAAAAAATAAATTAATATTTTAGTTGAAAAAATGGCATCTTCCTTGCATTTTTTTGATATTTACAACAACACTTTTATTATAATAACTTATGAAATGAAATTTTAATTATAATAAACAATTATTTTAACATTAATATGTACGAGTATTTAAACAAATTGACATTAATTTAAAAATAGTAAATATAGATACGTTATACTATACAGGTATTTCCTTGTTCTAGTCATGGTTCTTTCTATACAAACGTAATTTTGTCTTTAAATATTTCATCTTTACCATGAAATGATCTGTTATTATAAGTGTTCACACATTATTCTTCTTTTTCGTAGTCTTCCCATTTACATAGGGTAGACTATTCTTGTATGGAATGCAAGACTGTCTTTCCTGTGTCTGGTGGAATCCGATCTCTTTTGAGACTCTTTTGAATAAGTCCACGTCAACTTGTGTTAAAATAATCGCTGGTCAAAATAAAAATAACCTTTTTATTCTCGGCGTCCATTTTCCCAGCGAATTTCCCTGGAATTGGGCGATGTTTGTTCGCAGGTATCGCCATACACACAAGCACAAGCATTTAGTCGTGGCGGAAGGAGCCCGACCGACCTATGGGATGAGACGCAAGTGCGAGGAGCGCCGCCGTATGGAGAGGGCCTCGCGAGCGAAAGAGAGCCACTTTCCTCTGAGGAGGGCACGCCAAATATTGATTCGCAGCGCGTAATGTAATGTAACTTTGGTCGTAGGAGTAAACTGCGCGCGTGTGTCAGTGCGTGCGTACACGCCGCGCTGTCGGTGTGGGTGAGACCCAGGGCGGGATTTTCGTAGACGCGGGTTCCATAGACAAAATCGCGGGAAACACACTAATCTCTGACAAATTCTGCGAAAAACGAATTCGTTTAAAATTTAGAACATTTTTTTACGTAAGCGTTTTGGAAGCTTTTTTCTATACAACTATTATTAAGGACATTTATTGAACAAAACTAACTAACTAACTAACCATCACGCCATTTCCCGGAGGGGTAGGCAGAGAGGATGGATCGCCACACTGGCCTGTCCTGGCACACCTCTCGGGCTTCCTCTACATTCATACATCGCACCATGCACGCACGTCGATTATTCCGACTTCGAATTTGGCCGCCTTTTAGTAATTGGTTAATTTGGTCGTCCTCGGCTTCTTTTCCCACTCACACTGCTTGTGTACAACTTTTTAACCATTTTACTCTCATCCATTCGTTCCATATGTCCGAACCATCTCAGGGATCCTTTCTTAATTTTATTCATGATGCAGTCATCTGTCTTACATTTCTTTCTTATTTCATCGTTCGGTATTCTATCATACAACGTTTTCCCGCACATTCTTCTTAGTGATCTCATTTCTACGGCGTTTATCCTGCTTTCATCCTTCTTTTGCCAGCTCCAAGCTTCACTTCCATACATGAGGGTTGGCACTAGAACTCCATTGTGTACTGCCATCTTTGCTTCTGTGGATATATTTCTATTTGCAGTAATGACTTTGAGTGCGCCATTTATTTTATTGAACAATAAAACTTCAATTTTAAAACACGTGAACATAAACAAGCTTTCACCGAACATTCTGTTTTTTCTGAGATGGCTAACTATTGTATTGAATTTGACCATAGTTTTGATAAAAATGACACAAAATTTCTACACACAGCTAACAAAAACAATAAATTAAACAAACTTGAAAATTTAGAAATCCTCAAGTCGTTGAAATTGGGTGAAAATATTATTAATAATCAGATTCCTCCTTTTACTCCTTTCTACTTAAATACTTTGTCTACATTTAATTTCCCAAGCTCCAATCACATGCAAATTAATCATTCATTAATTTCTATATAAATTATGTCTTCTCAAATGTATGTTTTTTCTAAATTACAATTTTTTCAAAATTATGTTATCATCATGTATTATTATTATTTGATATTACTTTTTATTTCTTATTGTTAAAAAATAATTGTTAGCCCTTAAAATAATATAAAAGATACTTATAACAAATAGCCCAGGTTAATTTAAATTTGAATAATTGTATCGAATTTTAAATGCGTTTTTTATTAGTCTTTCATTGTTTAGTTTTTGTTATATTTTTACGCCTGAAGATGGAGGTATCCTCCGAAACATGTCGTGTTTTTAAATTTTTATTTATTTAAAAAGTGGATTAATATTTTTTTTTAATTTCCCTAGTATATTACTATGGAATTCCACAGTGTTAATGCCTTAAATTTCAATAAGTTAAATAAAATTTTATATTAAATAATTAATACAAATGAAAACGTGTGTTTTCTAGAAGTTATATTGTATTAGTTTATGGGGAAGACATGTTTCACCTTTCTAAGGCATTATCAAATTTATTTTTTTGATAGTGCATTCTTCCTTCTTCTTCTTCCTCAGCCTATTCCCGTCCACCCCTGGACAAAGGCCTCCTCCATTCGCTTCCACGTCACTGTATCTTGTGCAGACTGCATCCAAGTTATTCCGACTTGTCTGTCCAGATCATCCTTCCACCGTAGTTGCGGTCGCCCTGCACTTCTCTTTGCCGTCCACGGTCTCCAAGTCGGCAGTCTTCTTATCCACTTTTCATCTGAGCTTCTGGCTACGTGACCTGCCCATTGCCATTTTAGAGTCGCCACCCGGTGGATGATGTCAGTGACCTTTGTTTTTTCTCTGAACCTGGACACGACCAGATTCCTTCTTCATAATAATGAGCTATTTTCTGCTCATCTTAAAGATTATAAAATAATTATGATACCGTTGATTAAAATATTAGAGGGATATTTGAAGAATGGTTGAGGCAGGCGACAAAGTGAATGGTGGATTTAGAGTTCATCGCAAATAAAAGAGTATCCAATAGCTGAAATGGCATGGTACAATGGTGTTCTTGTAAGGGAAGGGAAGCATGATGAAAGTAGAATAAATGCAGTAGAAATGAGAGCTCTTAGACGAATGTGTGGAAATCTGTGTATGATAGAGTGTCGAATGAATATGTCGCCGCCACCTAGTTAAATACGCCGCTCAATTGAACGGCTAGGCTGATAATGAAATGGCGGCCGGTAGTTGAATAAATTAAGATAGCTCAACATTTTAGTTCTAATTTTTACCACTGCAACAAAAAAGGAAAACACGGCATGATCAACTCGATCTATTGTATTATTAATTGACCACGTGAGCAGTCAAAGTAAAGAAATTTGGAAGCGTAGACGTATATATAATATTATAAATGTTTTTTTTTTTTTTTTTATGCACACAACAGGTCGTTTGGACCCAATTACTGTATACAATTATTTTTTTTTTAGCTATTATATTGATTCTCGTGACATGTGATAGGTAGCCAATCTATCGCCATTTTATTGTCACTTGAATTCTACACCAGACCAAAGACAGTGTGACAATCACACTGCCATCACCGGGAATCGAACCCAGGACCTTCGGCATGGAAGTCAGAGCTTGTAACCACTCTGCCACGAAGGTCGTTATGTTATAAATGTATTAATGTTAAGTACCCCAACTTCAAAGAATTATTCAGTGACATGTCGTTTACTATACACCCGTGCTTCGTACTTTTGTTCTCACAAAGTGTATATCATTATTATGTAAGTTTCTATTAATAGTAACCTTTGTGAGCGCCTCCTACGTCAAAATGGAGCTACGTGTAATGCGGACAGTACGCTCTATAAATTATTTACTAAAACAACTCAAATACTATTCTTACGCTCATAATACGTTAGACACAATTCCAAATCTTAGCGTAAGGTTGCAATAATAAATCCTTTATTCTATGAACATTTATTTATTTATTGTAAGGTTACATGCAGCGATTATTATATACATAAACAATTAAACATGTAATTAACTAACCATTACGCCGTCTCACCGGAAGGCTACGCAGAAAGAATGGACCGCCACACTGTTCAGTCCTGACATACTTCTTACATCGTGTCATGCACGAACGTCGATTTCTCCGACTCCTCACGTGACCGACATTTGATATTTGATTGATTTGATCGTGCCACGTTTTTCCTCGGCTTCACCATTCTGTCTTCATTCATTTTTTCCATGTGTCCAAACCACCTGAATATTCCTTTCATTATTTTGTTCATAGCATTCATTCTTTATATTTACATTTGACACACTATGATATACAGATTTACATTTTCATATACGAATGTGTATTCGTATATGAAAATGTAAATCTAGTCTTAGAGATCTCATGTTTACTGCCTTTATTCTACTTTCATCCTTCGTTTTCCAGTTTCATGCTTCACTTCCATACATAAGGGTTGCATACAAGCACACCACTGTGCATTGCTATCTTAGCTTTTTTGGATAGACTTTTTTGAAAAAATAGTCAAATAAAGACATTGTAGGTTACTCACCACTTGCCCGAAGCCGTTATAGGACGCAGCGGCGCCCTTCATCCCTAGGCGTGTTCCCCGTCCACGAGGGACTTACGTTAACTAGGGAATACAACATTCCAACAAAATCAAAAGGGAATCCAGGCCACATTTAGCTAATTTAATTGCTTTATCACTTCTATGTCTCAATTTAAAACCTTGGTGTAATTTTTTGGTTTAAAAAATATACGCAATTATAGTATATAATAGTATTATATATAACAATGTTGTTATATGAATCACATTTATATTTTTAAAATCAGATTCATTTACTGTTTTTCCATATAAACATTAATTTTGTGTTGTGATTTTAAATTTGAATAAGTATCTTCTATGTTCGTCTTCACTATGTATTGTGGATTGAATAATTTTTTTAAAGACATTGGATTTTCACAAAACTTTTTTTACACGTTCCACAAAAAAGTTACGTTAAAATTTATAATAGGTATAAAGAAAGGCGTATGTGGTCCAAAACATGTAAAAGTGCAGAAAAAGTGAAAATATTAAAGAATAAAAAATTATCAACAAAAACGAATGAAAACTTATGTTTTCCTGAAGTTTTATATTGAATAAGAATGACATGTTTCGCCTTATTAAGGCACTATCTATCTTAAGGTATACCTGCAAAACATGAGGGAGTGGACCGGCATCCGAAGTGTGGAGGAGCTGTTCCGAGGGGCGCAGGACAGGGACAGGTTCGCCGAGGTGATCGCCAACGTTGGGGGGACCCGACAGGGCACTTGAAGAAGAAGAAGGTATTGTCAAATGTTTGATTATTATTATTTAATATGAAGTATTCAATACTTGTTCAAGAAACAATAAACAACTTACATTCAAATAACCATAAACATTTACATCATTGTTCAAGAAACAATAAATAACTTACATTCACTTTTTAAAACGATTTTGGTTAATGTAAATATCTCAAGGATTATATATTATGCTTTTTTTTTTTTTAATATTATTGCAGCAATACGTATAATTGTTTGGTTAAAATAAGTAAATTTGTTAGGTTCAAATAAGTACATTTTTTAGGTTCAAATTAGTACATTTGTTTGGTTCAAATAAGTAAATTTGTTTGATTCAAATAAGTAAATTTGTTAGGTTCAAATTAGTACATTTGTTAGGTTCAAATTAGTACATTTGTTAGGTTCAAATTAGTACATTTGTTTGGTTCAAATTATTACATTTGTTGGGTTCAAATGAGTACATTTGTTTGGTTCAAATGAGTACATTTGCTTGGTTCAAATTACAAAGAACAAATGTATTTTTCGAATCGAATGTTCAAAATTTTGAATATTTAACAATATGTCTGTTTGTGTTTATTTCTCATTGCACCGAAGTGTGTTCATGTTTCCCGAGTGTGTCTATTATGCCGCATTCCGTCACTTACCGTAAAACGCCACGAAAATGTCCGACTGAGTAAACAAGAGAGTTTTTTGGGGCTGTAATTGCTTTTTTATTGTTCATTTCTCGTGGCGACACGTCACACGCCATTGTTTGCCCTGCGCCAAAAAGAATGAAATTTGAATAAAGAACGAAATATTAATGTTGCCCGAAATGTTGGCTCCCTAAGTTCCGGCAATTCAAAATTTAAATAACAATTCCAACGCATCCACAAAATGGGTACAAAAAACCAAAAATAACAGTGCGCTATAAGCAGGCATCGCAAAAACAAGCCTATCTTTAAAATCATAGATTGCATGACGCAATTGTATTCTTATACTAACACTTATGAAAGTGAAACGCGGAACAAAAAGATATGCAAAAGAAATTTAAATGTTCTTGTCAGAATGTCAAGCTCTTATTTAAGAAAATAATACAAAGGGGAAGAATATGCGGGTCACTTAGATTAATGAAGAAGGTATACGTGCACGATGAAAATGGAGCACATAATCGTGGGAGTCCGAGTAAAATTTCCTGTTAATCCATGACAATAATACAATTTTGTGGCGATCTATAATATCTGTCTAACCTTTCGAAAAAAATGCATTACAGGTACCTATTAAGTTAGTTAAACTTAATAAGATAATTAAAACGTTTTTTTAATCTAATGTAAAACAGTGTTCTTTTTTATTTTGTTTTTTAAAATACAAATGTTTAAAACCTATCCAAAAAAGCTAGAATGGCAATACACAATGGTGTTCTTTTACCAACCCTTATGTATGGAAGCGAAGCATGGAACTGGCAAAAGAAGGATGAAAGTAGAATAAATGCAGTAGAAATGAGATCTCTTAGACGAATGTGTGCATACTCTGTGTATGATAGAGTGTCGAATGAAAATATAAGAAGTGAATGCGGTGCGAATGATGGTGTCATGAACAAAATAATGAAAGGATCATTAAGATGGTTTGGACATATGGAAAGAATGAATGAAGAAAGAATGGTAAAAAAATTATGTGTTAACGATGTAAATGGAACCAGAAATAGAGGAAGACCGAGGAAAACGTGGCACGATCAAATAAATCAAATATTGAATGTCGGCCATGTGAGGAGTCAGAGAAATCGACGCGCGTGCATGACACGATGTATAAATGTTGAGGACCCGAGAGAAATATTTTAGGAAAGAAAAGTGTGGCAGTTCATTCTTTCTGCCTACCCCTTCGGGGAGACGGCGTGATGGTTAGTTAGTTAGTTAGTTAAAACCTTTTGACAGATACAACATTATTTTAAATACCAGCAAAAAAATATACTTTCTTTAATTTTAAAAATAGTCCTTATTGTTCGTTATGTGAATGAGATAAAGCACGAAAAACTATCATGTTCGTACGAGCATACTAGCGAGTTCCACTTTTTATCTCACAAAAAGTATTTTAATTTAAACATAAATGTGTCTTTTTCTTTTTTATATCTTTGTATATACAACACTAACTTTAAAAAAAAAATTCAATTATATATCAGACATGTTTCGGACAACCGGTCCTTCCTCAGTAATATTATTAAGATACATATTTACGTATTATAAAATTGTTTACAAATATGATCAGTTTTGACAGATGTTATAAAGATTTATTTTGGAACGTTTATGCTTTTGTTATAACAAATATTATGAGTCAATTTATAAATGATTTATATTTTGGACTACGTTTGTTGCTAGCATTTTAAGCGAATATAGAAGTGGGTAAAAAGTCTTAAACGTTATTAAAAATCTTAATGTAATAATTTAACTTCGCACTCTTCCCATTTGTTCTCCTAGCTGGTCCTCTTTCTACAGGACGTACCCCTTTACACAAAGTTGTAAAGAGGGAGTATCGCTGTTAGCAAACAAAAGGAATGCTTTTATGAGTCTAATCCAGGGGTATCCAACGGGAATATATACTAAAAAACAATTTATAATTCATTAGAAGCGAGCTTTCGAAATCAGAAATGTTGTCCTAAAAACATCTGTAAACATGCTAGACTGGGTAGGTTGAGATGGGCTGGACACGTTGAGAGAAAGCCGTCATCGGATACCAAAGAGAACCCTTGAGGGACATCCGGGTGGAAGGAGTAGGGTCGGTGGGTCTAAACTCCGATGGGAAGATGAGATGAAAAAGGACACTGCACAACTACTGCAAATGAGAGACTAGAAAGCGGCAGCTAGTGATAGAAGTGCTTGGAGGCGAGGACTGAAGGAGGCCACGGCCCGATATGAGCTGTAGAGCCATCGAAGAAGAAGAAAAAGAAAGATATCTGTAAATCTACAAATCTCGTCACAATTTGAGTATGGTGTAGCTAGATTCAACACAAAAAAGTGTTATGAAAATGTCTTACAAAACATTTGATAACATTTGATTTTATTCAAATCTTAATCCACAATTAATCCGAAACTACGAGTGACCCTAAGAACCATGTTAGAAATAAGCCTAAGCAACAGAGTCAATAACGATACGGTGAGAGAAAAAACAAAGGTCACTGACATGGAGACTGCTGACTTGGAGACCGTGGACGGCAAAGAGTAGTGGAGGGCGACCGCAACTCTACGGTGGAAGGATGACCTGACTAGATATGTTGGAATAAACTGGATGCAGTCTGCACAAGACAGAATGGGGTGGAAGATAATGGAAGAAGCCTTTGTCCAGAAGCGGATGGGAATAGGCTGAAGAAGAAGAATCCACAACACAGGTGATGGAGAATATAAAAGACAAGTAAAAAATCAATGATAATGCTTTACAGTGTGTCAGATATCATCGGAAGAGTAGCAGCAGTAAAATGGCGCTGAGCAAACCATGTCGCTCATAGCTGGCATTTTGTCGTTTTGTCCGATTATCTGACGATAGATGGACAAAACGCATCATTTGCTGGTTGTCCTAGAACTGTGATCTGAAACCCAAGACGTTCCAAACTTCGATAAAGGGACGATATTAAAGAAACCGCCGTTTTGACATAAATGCATGATGTCCAGGATCGACAGACATGGAAGCAGATGGAGGAGGTCTACGTCCAGAAGTAAACGGCTACAGGCTGATGACGATTAATGCCGTTGTGGCTGGCTGCTTGAAAAATGCTGTTTAGAAAAAAAATATGCAAAAGGAGAGCAAAATACGAATCTACAAGACATGCGTACGACCTATGTTGACATTTGGAATAAAAACGAGAGCTGACACCATCAGATCAAAAAGTCTCCTAAGAACCACAGAAATGAAGACTCTCCAATCCGTTGCGGGAACGACACTCCGAGACAGAGTAAAAAAAATCTGAAATCAGAACAATCTGCAATGTGGAAGATGTCGAGCGATGGGGAAGACTGAGAAGAGGCTACTGTAGAGATCGTGTGGTAAGAGCATGTTCTGAAAGAGTGATAAATAAAGCCGCAAATAAAGTACCAACAGGAAAACGACCTCTAGGAAGACCACCCAAAAGATGGCGAGACAGTTGGACACCTACATTCCAGGAACAGGCTCCGAGAAATCACAGGACGCAGTCCTAAATAAAGCAGAAGAAGAAGTATATCTTCTTTTTATCGTAGATCATGCGATCTGTTTATGCAGGATATCAACATTCTTTCTGTGATGAAGACGAACAGCCTTTTATCCATCTCTTTGGTGATCATCCTGGGGTCAACGGCCCTCTGGAGTCTCGTGCATCCTCGCTGGATCCATCCTCTCGATGTGGTTCCTCCAGAATCGTCTCCTCTGCCTACTAAATCTCAGAATGTCATAAATTTTGCAGGATCTGCGAATCTCTTCGTTAGGTAACCTATCTCTTTAGGGTTTTACCCGCAATAGAATGTTTCATGCGGTGCGAATTATGGTGTTATGAACAAAATAATGAAAGGATCATTAAGAAGATATGAACACATGGAAAGCATGAATAAAGAAAGAGTGGTAAAAAAGTACATGTTAACGATGTAAATGGATTTATAAATAGAGGAAGACTGAGGAAAACGTGGCACGTCAAATATATCAAATATTGAATTATTAATATGTATGAAAAAACGATAGTTTTCAAGGAGTTTCATTACAATGTTTATGTACAATATGACATGTTTCACCCTTCTAAGGCATTATCAAATGTTACTTAATACATTTGATAACGCCTTAAGGGTGAAACATGTCATACATAAACATTATAATAAAACTCATTGAAAACTATCGTTTTTTCATACATTATTAATAATTTAATGTCCGCCACGTGAGGAGTCAGAGAAATCGACGCACGTGCATGACATGATGTATGAATGTTGAGGAAGCGAGAGAAATGTGTCAGGATAGAAAAGTGTGGCAGGCCATTCTTTCTGCCTATCCCTTCGGGGAGACGGCGTTATGGTTAGTTAAATATGCGGCTTAATATTATAAGAACCGAGATCATAAAAAAATGTGTTGATTTTTTTTTCTCCGTTCCCCATATTGAAAATGTCTGGCCAAGTCCTGAGAAGAGAAAGAGCGGATGGGGTAGGTACCCACCGCCACCTTCTCTCCGGAGGTAGCTACCCACTACCTCCAGAGGGACGCCCTTTATCCAATTTTAACTTTTTAATTAAAATTCTAATCAACAATTTTGGATTTGCCGCGATATAATAACCGTTACATAATGAATTATACGACGGAGACTCCGAAATTTTACCCCGTTGGGATAAAACGGTTTGAAACTTTAAATTATTTTGTATTTGGAAAATAGAATAATTTTACTTTAAACTGAAATTATGTTCTATTCGAGAAACCAACAGAAAGACGCCCTTTGTATACTCATCTATAGGTAGGTTCTTGATAAGAAGAAATTTGTTAAAAATTCTACGATAAATACGATAAATACGTACCTATTTACAACATTTTGAACGTATACAAATACTTGTAGACGAATACTGGATTTTATTTACCCATTGCGGGTTATCAATTCAAGGATGGATCAGATGGCGCTAGTGTGTAGATTGAAACTAACATGTGAAGTTTGGTGTTACAGATTAACAAATATACAAATTCCAAAAATTTGTCAGACATGGTGGTCGTAAGAAGAGTGGAATGGGGAATGTTGTATTACATAAAGCGCGCGCTTAACCCAACCAATGACAGGTCATAAGTCCTGTAAACTCCTCGATCACCATATTCTGTTTCCAATTTGCATCTTCGTCTCTATTGAGATACAATTAATCCTTGACATACCAATTCATTTATTGTTTCTTAAACAATGATACAAAACTCCATATTAAATAATCAATACAAATGAAAACGTCCGTTTTCTAGAAGTTTTATTATATTTTATCGGAATGACATGTCTCGCCCTTCTAAGGCATTATCAAATGTTTGATAATGCCTTAGAAGGGCGAAACATGTCATTCCCAAAAAATATAATTAAACTTCTAGAAAACATAACTATTTTTTTAAAATCGGGTGGTGGACTAGGGGATAGAACGCTTGGCTTCTGATCAAGGGGATTTGGGTTCGAGCGTGGACACGACCAGATTCCTTCTTCATAATAATGAGCTATTTTCTGCTCACATTGAAGATTGTAAAATAAATTCTAATATCATTGATTTAAATCTTTCGTGTTAGTCTTTTTATTATTAAATTTATAAATTATGGCGCACTGTGAAATTCCGTAACGAAGATTTTGTTATGATTTAATATATAACTATCAAAAGTGGAAAAAAACTGTGTTAATTCATAAAAATCCAAATCTTTTTATTTACTCTATAGTTATTTCAAACAGGACCAAGGTTATCTAATCTAGGTACTGGAGAACAGATAAATTAATGTAGCAAGAACGCATGAAAATGTGTGGACTATAAAAAGACATACGAGTATACTATCTAAATTCAAGTCTTAAAACATACATCATTTATAACAAAGACGATCTCGATGTGACCATGTTAAGCAGATTGATTTCTCTTCCCACCGGTATCACCAGAGGTAGGTTAATTCTATCGGCCTCTATGGTGACGCTGTCGGAGATATCTGTCGAGAACAAAAAGACCTACATCATCCAACACGTTTCTCAAAATAATCTTAAGAAATAGTTTATCAAATCAAATCAAATCAAATCAAATCAGTTTATTTCATCAACAGACATTACAAAATTTATTTATCTATTGAGAACAGGTAAAATAATATATTATATATATAGTATACTACCAGAAACGCATAAGAGATGGTTCAACATTAGGAAGACAGGATACTCTCCAGAATTAAGAGTATTTGCCTTTTGAACGTACTTTCACTAACATGAAAGACGTCGATCTCCGAGGAGACCGCGTTCATTTATGCCGAGGAGACCGCTATATCATTTATGAGAAACTCATCTTTCCGAAACTGCAGAGAGTAGGTTCCCAACATTCCCAAAAGAAATATACCATACTCCCTCATGAAGAGATTCCTCAGAATTATATTTCTGAACTCTAACTAACTAACTAACTAACCATCACGCCGTCTCCCCGAAAGGGTAGGCAGAAAGAATGGACTGCCACACGTCAATCGATGCGGCACTCCATCCTACTCTTTACGCCATCGCGAGAGACGCGGTGTGATGGGTTGCGAACCTCATCGCCACCAACAGGCATCTCCCGCGCACACTTCGATCGTTCAACGTCTACATAATAAATCTAAAACAAATTATCTGAAATACAATGATATAAAATAAAATAACAAAGAAAAATAATTTAACACATAATGTTATTTTAGATGGTGCACTTGTCGTCAGCTGGACGATCCGGACATTTGTGTTTATTTAATTTTTATTCCACGTTATCCACTGTTTTTTTTTTATTTACTGTAATAAGGCACTTAAAACAATCCAACACCAGCAAGAACTTAAAAATATTATTGAAGAATTTATTCAAATTGTCATTGGAACAAATGAAAAATGTATTTTTACACCTGTCAAAATTCTTTTTATAAACGAAAAAAACTTCTTATTTCTGAACTCTCTTCAGCATAAGAAAATATCTCGCCTCGTGCGGATTCAATGGAATGTATTTCTGTGATGCTTTTGATATATTTAAAAAAATAAATGAAATGAAATAATTATACGAGTATGTAGTATACCATGCAGCCCATAACTCACGGCGAACCATCAGATTCAAGGATTGATACAACTTTAAGATGGTGGAGGACTTCACTTACCTGGGCTCGTGTATAACAAAGGAAAACGAAGATCACAAGGAAATCGAAAGAAGAATCACAATTGGCAACAAAACATTCTTCTCTCTACTACCAGTGCTCAAATCAAGAAACGTACACAGGAAAACCAAAATCACCCGGTATAAGACAATCACCCTAACAGCAGTGACCTATGGGTGTGAGGCGTGGACAATGACAGCGAAATCCGCAGAGCCAGAATGATGCTGCGCAGAATTCTGTGACCTGTGAATAACGGTGAAGGCTGGAGAGTGCGGCATAATGACGAGCTGTACCATATTTACAAAGCTCCCAGTTTCTCCACATGATTGCTGGAGTGGCATCCAGGTGGTAGAAGAATAATTCGA
Organism: Lepidostoma basale; assembly: GCA_022606425.2. Taxonomy (NCBI): domain Eukaryota; kingdom Metazoa; phylum Arthropoda; class Insecta; order Trichoptera; family Lepidostomatidae; genus Lepidostoma; species Lepidostoma basale. The sequence continues at coordinate 58,079 of JAHDVF020001569.1, forward strand.
TGACCATGGCTGCGATGGGAGGATGAAGTTGGGAGAGATGGGGCGAAATTGTTACGAGTGTCAGATTGGAGAGTCGAAGCAGAGGACAGGAGGAGTTGGAGGCGAAGAATACTTGAGGCTAAGGCACGACATGGGCTGTAGGGCCATCGAAGAAAGAAGAATGTTGTATACCATGATTATAAATAAATACAAGCCATCTCAACTGCATATTATTCATGGGTAGGATCTTTTCTTCTTCTCCTTCTTCACTTTTGGTAGACTCAGGAGTCTGTTATTTCAGGAGGGTTCTCTTGAGACGCTGAACTCCAGCTTTCTCTCCACCGTTTCGGGGGTTTTCCTGGTCGGCGTTGTCCGTTTGGCGTTCCATGGCGAGCTATCTGTGGTATCCTATTTGAGCTCATCCTTTCTACGTGTTGATGCCAGTATCGCCGTCTTTGACGTCCCCATCTGACCACATCTTCGACCTCGCAGATTTCTCGGATTGCTGTATTCCTAACTCGATCACGTAGATCTTTTCTATATTATCTAAAAATCACCGTTCTTACTGCAGTAAATCACCTTCTCACAAATCATTGTGCTTAAGATAAAAATGTCAACATTCAAGAAGACAAAAATCTCTGCTATATCATAATTTTATTCCAGTTGATGAGATCATATCAAAGATAAAACTGTAACCCTCTAAACCATAGATTCCCAATCTTTTTAGGCCCGTTACCTCCTTTAAGATGTTTTATTTGCTTCTATAGAAACTATTTTATGTTAACGATGTAAATGGAACCAGAAATAGAGGAAGACCGAGGAAAACGTGGCACGATCAAATAAATCAAATATTGAATGTCGGTCACGTGAGGAGTCAGAGAAATCGACGCGCGTGCATGACACGAGTGGCAGTCCATTCTTTCTACCTACCCCTTCGGTAGGACGGCGTGATGGTTAGTTAGTTAGTTTTATTATTATTATTATTATTTTTTTTTGTTACTATTACTCTTATTCTTATTCTTTTTCTTATTATTCTTATAAAAATACAAAGATAGATACAACGTGAAGAGACATGAAAGAAGCATTTTAAATCATACCTTTTAAAGTTGAATCGCGTTTCGTATGAACAATAATTCCTCGAAATATCTTTGGCAAAGGCTCTTTCCTCTTTAAATAAGACATTTTATTTTATTCTGTTTATTTTGCAAGTTCCTGTGTGACTCGAGGCAGAGCCGCACTCGCTGCTTCTAACGAAAAAAAAACGTGTTTTAAGAAAGTAATTTGGTAAGATAAACTTTAAATTGCCATCCAATTTTTTTTAATGTAAATTTAATAATAGTTGAAATTTTCTTCTTACTTCTTCTTCTTCTTCTTTTTCTTCTTCTTCTTCTTTTATACCTTTGGTATGTTACTGTAGTCGGGGTGGCCTCTCTTGGGAGGTTGACTCCCAGCTATCCCTTCATCTGGTGAGAAGTCTGTTGGAATTTAGTTCCATTATCTGGGCACCGCATGAGGTTCGATATAACCTGATGGTGGAGAGAGAAATTTCTGCGATACCTTTATCTTAAGGAATATTCTCTTTCCGACTGATTGCTTGCTAGGGATGCTGGGCTACCGGTCACTCGGGAGAAAAGAGACATTCACTTCTTTCCACTGATAGACGGTTGTATACACAACTCAGAAATCTTGAGTGATGTAGGTCCGTTCGTCCCTGACAATTATCTTCGACACAATGGCCATATATTGTTTTATCTCCAACAAAGCAGAGCCAACCTGGCAATGGTTGTGCCGATAGGTAAAGTCTTCTCGCAGTTTGACTTTTTTTTATAGTGTGACACACCTGAGGGGAGCACTGCCTTTATAATAATTGTATATTCAATTTATTAATTTGTCATGTACGAGTATCTTATGTATTTCACTATTTTTATAAGTAACTAGCTAACCATCACGCCGTCTCCACGCTGATAGGCAGAAAGAATGGACCGCCACACTGTTATGTCCTCACATACTTCTCTCGTTTCCTCTACATCTTGTCATGCACGCAATTTCTCTATTTATTATTTTATTTTATTATGTATTACTTATTATTATGTATCTCTAACTTGTATCTTTAGTGTATTGGAAAATAATTCTGTAATGCTTTGATGTACTACAGAGAGCCAGACCCAATAGAGAGATGTTGTCGAGTGTGAAAGTTAGAAAGGTCTCATATTTGGGTCATGTGCTAAGGAGAAAGAAATACCGCATCCTTTGATTCATATTAATGGGTAAAGTGGAGAGACGTCGGGGGGTTAGTAGAAGGCACTTGTTATGGCTTCTTCTCCGGTCTCAATCTAATGATTGGTCTGCAGTAGGCGACGCATCTCCTCTTTCACTTCGCTCGGTCTTCGGCAACTCTCTCCAACTCCGCATAAGAGGTGCAGCCCATATCTCGGCAAATCTGGTCTAGATACTCCTGGCGAGGTCGTCCTCTGCCAATCGATCCCTCGACCATTCCCTCCAACTTGCTGCTGGCTGCGGAACATAAAGGAATGTACCTACAGAAATGACCTGAGTTCAGATCCTGTTTCAAGTGGCATACCTTTGCTGGAGTGATTGGCAACGTTGGGGGGACCTGACACGGCACAGGAAGAAGACGATCTTCTTCTTATTCAAGTGCCTTGTCGGGTCCCCCAACGTTGGCGATCACCTCGGCGAACCTGTCCCTGTCCTGCGCCGCTCGGAAGAAGACGATGAATAACACAAATTGAAGGGAAGATATGAGAAAATATTTCACTTTACTTGCCTGAAGCGGCCCTGCCCAGAACCGTCTGGAACAGCCGTGTGTACTCAGTGATAAGAAATTCACGATACAGACTACGTTATCAAGGCTCCAGCGAGAGCAGAGGGTATAATACTCATACGCTATCTCGTGATTTATTTTTACGGGCGCCGTTAAATGTGGAATTCTGACGTCAAATAATAAGCCAGATCTTAAAACGGCCCGCGAGGGGGAAATTAATTGAATATTTAATTTTATTGTGAACTTTATATTTCAGCCCTTATTTGGAATATTAAATTGCGCGGGCGCCTAAATATTCGCCTGACACGTGTGGGGAACAATTGTTTGATAAAAGACATTTGATAAGTAGAATAAATGCAGTAGAAATGAGATCTCTAAGACGAATGTGTGGCAAATCTGTTTATAATAGAGTGACAAATGCAAGTATAAGAAGTGAATGTGGTGCGAATGAAAGTGTTATGAACAAAATAAAGAAAGGGTCATTAAGATGGTTTGGACACATGGAAAGAAAGAGTGAAGACAGAATGGTAAAGAAGGTATATGTAAACGGCGCGAACGGAGCTAGAAATAGAGGAAGGCCGAGGAAAACGTGGCACGATCAAATCAATCAAATATTGAATGTCGGTCACGTGAGGAGTCGGAAAAATCGACGTGCGTGCATGACAAGATGTATGAATGTAGAGGAAGCGAGAGACGTATGTCAGGACAGAACAGTGTGGCGTTCCATTCTTTCTGCCTACCCCTCCGGGGAGACGGCGTGATGGTAAGTTAGTTAGTTAGATAAGACGATACATGTCATTCCCATAAAATTTAGAAAATATAATAAGTTCAAAGGGGTATTAGGACTACGATTGGGTATGTTTTGCTGGAAAATATGCCTCTACAAAATGTCGTAAGGCGCCATGTTGCATTTACAACAGCAACACTACTATCAAGTCAAACCCGCGAACCCCGGGCAATGTGGCACATATTACTTAGTGCCATAGCAGATGGCGATGGGACGAATGGCTAGCTTCCAGCGCCATAAAACTGGATACACCCAGCAAAGGGAAGGTAACCCCGACAGAAAATCCTCCAGAGAAGGCAAGGGGATACCACTCTGGATAATTTTCCCCAGGTCATCACCATGAGGCCTACTCAAGGGTGATAGTCAACGTTAGGGAGACCTAACAAGACACAGAAAGAAGAAGAAGAATAAGTTCTAAAGAAGCTAGAATGGCAGTGCACAATGTTGTTCTTCTACCGACCTTTATGTATGGAAGCGAAGCATGGAACTGGCAAAAGAATAATGAAAATATAATAAATCCAGTAGAAATGAGATCTCTTAGACGAATGTGCGGATACTCTGTGTATGAGTGTCGAATGAAAATATAAGAAGTGAATGCGCTGCGAATGATGGTGTGATGAACAAAATAATGAAAGGATCATTAAGATGGTTTGGACATATGGAAAAAATGAATGAAGAAAGAATGGTAAAAAAATTATATGTTAACGATGTAAATGGAACCAGAAATAGAGGAAGACCGAGGAAAACGTGGCACGATCAAATAAATCAAATATATGTAGGCTATGTGAGGAGTCAGAGAAATCTACGCGCGTGCATGACACGATCTATGAATGTTGAGGAAACGAGAGAAATATGTCAGGAAAGAAAAGTGTGGCAGTCCATTATTTCTACCTACCCCTTCGGGGAGACGGCATGATGCTTACGAGGTCTGTTCAAAAAGTATCGCGAATTTTGAATTTCCGCTGGCTACGTATATTTGATTTTTGATTTTTTTTATAGCGTTATGTTGGTACTCATGTCCCTTACTTATGCTGACAAGGTCGGCCATTTTGAATGTTTAGTTAATTTTTGACAGCTGTTTTGCTTGGATGTGTTTTGGCTCGTCTTCGATTTTTGCCTATTCCAAAAAATGGATCAAAGAATCTGTATCAAATTTTGTGTGAAAAACAAAATAAAGTGCGCGGACGCATTTCGAATGTTGACTGTGGCATATGGTGAAGCTACCTTGGACCAAAGCAACGTTTATCGGTGGTACAAAATGTTCTCAGAGGGCCGAGAAGATATGAACGACGAAGAGCGTGCCGGACGCCCGAGCACGTCAACAACAGACGAAAACATTGATAAAGTGAAGAAAATAGTATTAGCCAATCGTCGAATCACCGTTAGAGAAGTTGCTGAGGACCTAAACATATCGATTGGCTCGTGCCATTCGATTTTAACCAATGATTTGGGCATGAGTCGGGTCGCCGCGAAATTCGTGCCAAAATTGCTCAATTTCGACCAAAAACAGCATCGCGTTAACATTGCTCAGGAGATGTTGGACTCGGTCCGTGACGACCCAAATGTGCTCCAGAGGGTCATAACTGGTGACGAATCATGGGTTTATGGTTATGACGTGGAAACCAAAGCTCAATCATCCCAATGGAAGCTGCCGCATGAGCCAAGACCAAAAAAAGCGCGCCAAGTTCGTTCGAACGTGAAGGTTTTGCTCACAGTTTTCTTCGATTGCAGGGGCGTGGTGCATCATGAGTTCTTGCCACAGGGTAGTACGGTCAATAAGGAATATTACCTGCAAGTTATGCGCAATTTGCGCGAAGCAATCCGCCAGAAACGCCCGGATTTGTGGAAGAACAAAAACTGGCTTTTGCACCATGATAACGCCCCTGCTCACACATCGTTGCTTGTGCGCGAATATTTGGCCAAAAACAACACAGTAATGGTGCCGCAGCCACCGTATTCCCCAGACCTGGCCCCCTGTGACTTTTTCCTGTTTCCAAAACTGAAGAGGCCCATGAAAGGACGACGCTACGCCACGATTGAGGAGATAAAGACGGCATCGAAGGAGGAGCTGAACAAGATCACAAAAAATGATTTTTTTAAGTGCTTCGAGGATTGGAAAAAACGTTGGCATAAATGTATTATATCCGAGGGGAATTACTTTGAAGGGGACAAAATAGATATTCATGAATAAATAAATACTTTTTGAAAAAATATAAAATTCGCGATACTTTTTGAACAGACCTCGTAGTTAGTTAATAAGTTCTAGAAAACATAATAAAATTTCTAGATAACTGATGTTGGTATCATTAGGTGTAACAATCAACTCAAAACTCGGTTGGTGAAACAGCTGTCTCGACAATTGAATGCCGCAGTCTCGAATCAAGAAGAAAATGCACATTGATGATCTTAGGATTAAAATACTCCGTAACCTCATTGATAGCCCATACCTCTTAGAGTGTTATGGCTTCAATGAACCAGACAGGTATGCTCGCGCTAGAAGACGTTATCTGTTGTGCATACCGCATAGCAGACCAAATGTCATGGCGCAGCATACTATGACCCGGGGTATGGTACTCTTGAATGAGGTGTCAGTCGATGTGGACATTCTCCAAATGACCTTTTCGACCTTTCAGGATAATATAGATACATACAATTCCTGATATATGTGTTTTATTCTAACATGTATGTCTGTGTTATTTTTGTAAATGTAAAATTTATACATTAATTGGGTTCTAAAGACCTATTGTATACAATAAAAAATAATAATAATAATCACTTTTTCAGGACAGGAATGACCTGTTTTTCCCTGCTAAGGCATTATCAAATGTGAAACAATGTGAAACATTGATAATGCCTTAGCAAGACGAAACATGTTATTCCCATAAAATATTTAAAAAATCTTAAAAATAGTAGTATCAGTAGACAGACAGAAATGGAGGAGAGTCCTGGATCGTTGATAATTATTTGTTTTCAATAACAGTTTTTAATAAAGCTCCATTTAATTTGTTACTCGCACCAACCATTCTTTCTTTCAACGTCACTATCCGTTCGGCCATTTGCTGTGAACATGCTACCATATTATTTAATATGGAGATTTACATTATTGTTCGATAAATAATAAATAAGAAACAAATTATATTTCTGATCAACGACAAGAGACCAATTGAAGAAAAATTTTAACAGGTAGACCGATTCAGATATCTCCGAAGCGAAGTAAACAGCTCTAATGATCTCCCCAGAGAAGTAAGATCACAGGTAGATAAGGCTGCAGCGGTTGCAGGCTGCCTGAAAGATGTCATATGGAGAAACAATGACATGAGGACTGACAGCAAGGTACGCATTTATAAGACCTGTGTGCGACCAATCCTCACACATGACATTGAATCGAGGGCAGACACTGTAAGACAAAGAGCATGCTCAGGACAATCGACATGTAAACACTCCGCGCTATAGCTGGCAAAACCCTACGTGATCGAGTTAGGAATACAGCAATCCGAGAAATCTGCGAGTTCGAAGGTGTGGTCAGATGGGGACGTCAAAGACGGCGATACTGGCATCAACATGTAGAAATAATGAGCTCAAATAGGATACCATACATAGCTCTCCATGGAACACCAAACGGACAACGCCGACCAGAAAGACCCCCGAAACGGTGGAGAGAAAGCTGGAGTTCAGCGTCTCAAGAAGATCCGCCTGAAATAACAGACTCCTGATTCTACCAAAAGCGAAGAAGAAGGAAACAAGAGACGGTATGATCACATGTAAGAACATAAAAGTAAGAACTTCATAAAGTGACTATTCGTAGGTACCCTTGATACAGGCAGTGGCGGTACTCCCATAGAAGCCCAGAAGCCCGGTTCGCGTAAGAATTTTTGAATCAAAACCTCTTCTGGCTTACAGAGGTTACCTCTTGTGGCTATTCCTCTTAAATCTGGTGGGAACATTGTTGGAAGGTGATTTAGTGGGTTGTTGGTTTATGTGGGGGCACGATTGCTTAGATTTGGGGGTTTTGTTTAAATTTTTTTACGCAAGCCGGGCTTCTGGGCTTCTATAGGAGTACTGCCACTGGATACAGGCAACATGTTATTTTGATTTTTTTGTTTGGAACGTTGCTACTATATTTGTAATATCATGTTAGATATACTCTATTAGTCCGAACGCTATGTAATGTCGTGTCGAATTCATTACACGCGGTCTAATGGCGGGAGCACACTGCCTAATTTGTGGCGACTCCGCCTGGTGGCTAACTTTATTATAACGTTTCAATTGTCGTTCATTATTACCGCCGGAGCACGCTGTTTGTGAGCCGTGCTAAACAGGCGCGTGAGGTGCCTAATGGAAAATTTCTTACTTCACTGGCAACACTAGTACATTTAAAATCATTCCATTTGTACCACAACTACTTCTTAGTGTTCTTACTTTAAATTTCGGCGTATTCTTACATCTTCAATGCACAAAAAAATATTATTTCGTGGGTATTCTGCGAAAAGGCAGAATTACTACTTCTGAGATAATTGAAGTTCAAAGTTTGTTAGGATATATTTTTTTTATATTGATTTTTATCTATTCTTCTTCTTCTTCAAGTGCCCTGTCGGGTCCCCCCAACGTTGGCGATCACCTCGGCGAACCTGTCCCTGTCCTGCGCCGCTCGGAACAGCTCCTCGACACTTCGGATGCCGGTCCACTCCCTCACGTTTCGCAGCCAGGACATTTGTCTCCTTCCGGGCCCTCGGCGTCCCTCAATTTTTCCCTCCAATATCAGTTGGAGAAGGTGGTACTTTTCCCCACGCAGTATATGACCCAGATATGAGATCTTTCGAACCTTGATAGTTGATAACAATTCCCTGTCAACTCTAGCTCGCCTCAGGACTTCGGTATTGGTAACCATGTCTGTCCAGGGAACTCTGAGCATTCGGCGATGGAGCCACATTTCAAATGCTTCCAGTCTGTTCATTGAGTTAACTTTCAGGGTCCAAGTTTCACACCCGTACAATAAAACAGACCACACATAGCATTTGATCATTCTCTGGCGGAGTTTCAAGTTTACGTTATCATTGTAGAAGAGTGATTTCATTTTATTAAACGAAGCTCTTGCTGCCTTTTATATATTAACTACATTTTATTTAATGGTCTAATAAATAATAACTGGACTATCAGCACATTTTTTTTTCAAAATAATAGTGGATTGACATAATTTTCACTGATACATAATACCACAGTAAGGTATTCAAATCGAAGTCACATTGTACCTACTATAGTCACTTTGTGAGAAATGTTTTTTTTCTATCTTTATTTTAAAAAGTTATGCAATAATTTTATCTTATGTACAGTACCTATTACATTAGGTAAAATAATAATTAATTAGTAAAAAGAGAAAAGAAAGAAAATAATAATTGCCACGTTTGCCCCTGAGTGAAGCATGTAGACATCACTTACTAGACATCTCCAGGATATCATGTCACCGACCAACAATCTCACCTTTTTTCAAGTCCGTACTGCTCCATAAGCTCCGCTGAATATATCCGAAATATTGTTATTGATTGATTGATTATCATCAAAAATTTATCCAGGGAATTTGCATTAAGTCCCTTGGTGCTTTTTCCCTGAACGGATTTATGTTATATTGACATATTACAGAAAATATCTCGATTTGCAATGTAGATAGGACTTGCGTGCGTTTTTGCAGATTGTATAGTATTTTTTCAACAGTATAACCTCATCGTTAAGTCAAAACAGCAAAATTTTGACTTAGTGCTTTTTCGCAGAATACCCACGATTTTTTCGTACAGGGTAAATTCAAATTCATTATTTAATAGTATTGCCCATAAATTAATAATGTGACACTGTCAGAACGAAACATCACCTTAGAGACATTGTGAGAACGGTATATCTCTTTAGATACACTGTCAGAACGAAACATCTCCTTAAAACAGCAGAAATGAAAACATTGCGACCTATCGTTGTTGGGTGGTGGTCTCGGGAATAGATTGGTTGACTTCTGATCTAGGGGAAACTGGTTCAAGCCTAAACACGACCAGATTCCTTCTTATAATAAGCTATTTTCTGATCGTAATGACGAGTGTAAAATAAATTATACCAAAAAATTTCAAATAACAAATGTTACATTTGGATTGTTATTCATTACCTTAAATAATGAAAACAAAAAAATATTTATACAAAATTTCTTTATTATTATATAATTAGTGTGCTTCCACTTGTGTTTATCGTCGACCGGTTTCGACAGCTTGCTGCCATCTTCTGATGTTCTTCTTCTTCTTCTGGTAAACACAAGTGGAGCACACTAAATATATAATAATAAATAAATTTTGTATAAATTTTTCTTTGTTTTCATTATTAAAATTGAACTTCTACAAAGAAATATCAATTAAAAATATTAATAACTCTTTATATTATTTATTGTTTGTTGAACTATGTATGATATAAAACTCCGTATTAAATAATTAAAACGTCTGTTTTCTAGAAGTGTTATTATATTTTATGTGAATGACTTATTTCACATTTTACATTATAACTTCTAGAAAACTGACATTTTCATTCGTATTAATTATTTAATATGAAGTTTTACATAATTGGTCAAGAAACAATAAATGCTTGATTAAGGTAAGGCAAGTAAGCAAGTTAATTAAACATTTGCTTTCGATCTACAAAATATCAAAGTGTGATTGTGAATTTGTAGATTTATAAATCTCTTATAATATAGTTTAAATTGTCAAATAAATTATATTATTTACAGCTATAGAAAAAAATCGTTCAGCTCAATAATAAGATATACCATTGCAGCATACTTCGGTCGGCACATCAGAGATCCTTATTCTGGACCGTGACGAATGTAATCTCTGTTGATCCAATCCACTCCGGATAATCTCCGGCATCCTGGATACAGGATGCGATTGTTTGCCATGTCCTGGGGCCAGGATGTACGCCTTATGAGATAAAATGTACGTGCAAATATGTGTACCCGAAATATACTATTTTATTTTAGAGGAACCTATCAGTATTATTGCGTAATATAGTAAAAACTAAATACCAACATAATACGTAAAACAAAACTAAAAATGTGTAGTGAGTTCTAACCTTAAATTATTTTTGGAATACTTTACTTTATTTAAAAAACCTTACGTACCAACACAAAACTTATAAACCTTCATGTACATTTTTTGTTAGGAATTTTTAGCTAAACTTAACACTGGAATTCCATAATTTTTATATGAGTTATTTTTTATATACTGGTAAATTTAAAAAAAAACATTGTTTAATGAATCACAATTGAATTTTTTATCTTCGCGACAGCTGTTTCGTCAACCTATGTTGACATTATCAGGGTTACAATAATATATCAACTGTCTAATTTTCGTGATTTTTCGAAACTTTATGTGTATGTTCCTATGTCTATTTGAAAATCTTTTTAAAATGTTTATTTAAGATTTTTTTTACAAAAAAAAGGTTTTTCGTTATTTACAATGAACTTCTACCGTGAAATTTAATAGCCCATTGTTTTGGCCGAAACACTATGATACTTCAACATTATTAACTGTTAAATTATAAAAATCTGTTTATATATCACAATTTTTATTTTGGATAAAAAAAATGTTAATTTTTTTATATACTTTGTATATAATTCTCACAATTATTTAAAAAATAAATATCAAACATGTTTCGGACTAACCAGCCCTTCATCAGTGATATTATATAATTATTCAAAATTGTTTGCAAATATAATCAGTTTTGACAAATGTTGTAATGATTTATTTTTAAATGTTTATGCTTTTGTTATAACAAATACTCTGAATAAATTTAAAATTTAAAATAATAATTTACAGTTCTTATTGGGGTTCAGGTATTAACTTACAACAAAGGAAATAAATCAAAGATTGGACGTGACTTTAAATTTATTTGATTATTAATAATATTTTCTTTATTTTTAATTTCTAAAATATCGAGATTGTTCAAAGTTATATTTCTATTATTAACATTTAATAATGATAATGGCGTTAAAATTTTGCATGATAAGGGAAATATAACTTTGAAAAATCTCGAAATTTTAGAAATTAAAAAAGCAATTAAAAATAAGTAAATATGACATCTGTAAAAACTGACCATATTTGTAAACAATTTTATAATATTTTAAATATTTATATGAATGATGAAGGGCTGGTTAGTCCGAGACATGTTTAATATTTAATTTGTATTTTTTGAATTATTGTGAGTGTATACAAATTATATTAAAAAAAAATATATTAAACATCTATGAATACAACACAAAGTTATGGCGCACATAGAAGAAACGTAAAAAAATAAGGATTATAAAAAATAAAATTATTGAACATAAACAAAGTTTTATAATTTAACAGTTAACATGAAATTTCAAATAAAAACATTATTTTTTTATTCATAATACTTTCATCCGCTCTGCATTCCTTCCTGATATCACCATTTGAAATTCTATAATATCACATCGTTTTCTAAAATCCCATCTTTACCTCAATAAATGGTCAATACGAATTGTTTTACTGCTTAAAAATGCAATTGGATCAGTGGGGGTGAACGACAACAATGAGACCAATTGTCGAGAATATAGCAAAGCTTTATATTGTTATTCATTGCTCTGCCCTCCTGATGTCTCCTACCCCTCTATCCTCTGAACATGCATTTATTTGTTTTGAAACATTCAAAGCTGCGGATTATCCACGTCGCCTCACTCGCATTATTCTGCCGGTTATTTTATTTTTTGCTGCTTAAAAATAGGGGTGAATATCAATCATTCATAAAAAGAGCAGTTTTTTTGTATCTACATCATCACCATCATCAGCCTGTATCCTCCATCTACTTCCATGTCTATAGATCCTGGGCAACGCGCATCCATGTCGTACCAGCGGTCTCTTTAATGTCGTCGCTCTATCGAAGTCGGGGACGTCCAGGGTTTCGGGTATATTTCTAGGACGTCAAATGAGGCGTTTTGTCCAACTATCGTCAGAGCTGTGAGCGCCATGGCCTGCCCAGCGCCATTTTATGACTGCCACTTTTCCGATGATGTCTGACACTCCTGTTCTGACCCTAAAAGCACTGGCGGTACTCTCATAGAAGCCCAGAAGTCCGGCTTGCATAAGAAGTTTTGAATCAAAACCTCTTCTGGCTTACAGAGGTTCAGTTCTTGTGGCTATTACTCTTACGTCTGATGGGAACATTGTTGGAAGGTGATTTGGTGGGTTGTTGGTTTATGCGGGGGCATGATTACTTAAATTTTGTGGATTTGATTGGCTTCTGGGCTTCTATGGGAGTACTGCCACTGCCTAATAGTGGCGTTTCTCACCCTGATGATGTCTGACACTCCTGTTCGCCATACTAATTCCCAACATTCCTACATTATAAATTCAAAACTTTGTTAAACTTACGTTTTAATCACTGAGAAATAATATTTTTGAAAGCATGTACGTTTAGCTACTACGATAGTAAATTAAACAGGTTTTCCAACTATCCAGTTTTTCATATGTCCTTTGGTTTTTTAACCAGGTTTTGTAACCACATAAACAGAAAAGCAATATAAACAATTCATGGATTGATGCATAAAACAATCAATAAAAAAATATAAAAGTTTAAAAGTACATAGTAATTGTACATACGTGCATACATATAGAAACAATTAATTTAATTATCAATAAATCAGTTATATGGGTCTGTTTCACACGCTAAAAATGTTGCACAACTCTTCGCGAGATTTATCAGCGTCAAATTCTTGGATTAGTCTTAGTTTCGACCTCAAATCAAGGCCGTTATATTTACGTTTGTGAAATATTGCGATCTAAAATGGACCAACTTCGATGAGTACAGAATAAATACTGAGGAGTTATCATTTTACAGAGATCGAGAAGGCAGTGCTCTTCAATTACAGAGGTATTCTCTGCCCAATAACAGAGGTCGAGAGGGCAGTGCTCTCCACTTACAGAGGTTTCAGGCCAGAATGTCAAGTTCAATTAAACAGGTTTCTTTTTTTCCAATTAAAGAGGTTTTAGTGCTCCAAAGAGGTGAGACCGGAACTTTTCTGCCAATCGTAGAGTTTTGCCAATTAACCAGGTTCCAATTATCCAGGTTCTACTGTATTTACGTCGTTAACTGTCTGTTTACCATTCTTTCATCATTCATTCTTTCCGTGTGTCCAAAACCATATTAATGTCTCTATCATTATTTTGTTTTAAGACTTTCACACGCACTGCATTCACTTCTTATAACATATTTTCATATCCAGATTTTCCACACATTCGTCATGGAACTAGAAATAGAGGAAGACCAAGGAAAATGTGGCACTTGTCCAAAACCTTTATTTTAGATTTAGAATTCGACAATACTTTTTTTTTTTTTTAAGACTAATATCAAGGATTTACATCAATGATATTAGAATGTATTTTACAATCTTCAATGTGAGCAGAAAATAGCTCATTATTATGAAGAAGGAATCTGGTCGTGTCCAGGCTTGAACCCATGTCCCCTGGATCAGGAGCCAAGCGTTCTATCCCCTAGACCACTACCCGGTCTTAACTTCATTCGATGTATTTCTATTGGCAGTAATGATTTTGAGTAAGCCTTTTTTGATATTTTGTTCCCAACACTAAACCATCCTATGATGTCTTTCTCCATTTTTCCGTCTCTTGATAACATGCTTCCCTAATAGATGAATTCTATAAATTTTCCAAATATCTCGCAGTCACAATAGCAGTATAAAATTTCTCTATAAAACTAACCTTAATGCCATTTCCCCGGAGGAGTAGATAGAGAGGATGGACCGTCACATTGCTCTGTCCTGACATACTCTTGAGATTCCTCTACACTCATACATCGTAATACGCACGCTCCTCGATTTTTCCTACTTCGAATGTGGTCGCCATTTAGTAATTGCTTAATTTGGTACAAAAGTGTTATGAACTAAATAATGAATGGATCATTAAGATGGTTTGGACACATGAAAGAAGAATGAATAAATGAGAAAAATAAGTATATATTGACGATGTAAACGGGACTACAAATAGAGGAAGACCTAGGAAAACGTAGCACGATCAAATAAATCAAATATTGAATGTCAGTCACGTGAGGTGTCGGAGAAATCGACGTGCGTGCATGACACGATGCATGAATGATTTTTTATTTTTTATTTAATTTTATTATTATTATTACTATTTTGTATACAACAGGTCGTTTGAACCCAATTACTGTATAGGTACTATTTATTTTAGCTACTATATTGATTCTCATGACATGTGATAGGTAGCCAATCTATCGCCATTTTATTGTCACGTGAATTCTACACCAGACCAAAGACAGTGTGACAATCACACTGCCATCGCCGGGAATCGAACCCGGGACCTTTGGTATGGAAGTCAGAGCTCATACCACTCTGCCACGAAGGTCGTCATGTTGAGGAAACAAGAGAATTATGCCAGGGAAAAAAAGTGGGGCGATCCATTTTTTTACCTACCCTTTCGGGGAAACGGCGAGATGTTTGGTTAGCTATTTAATTTGTTATTAATTTGGTCATGTCATGTTTTCTTCAGCTGTTCTCGGGTTTTTTATCCATTCCTACTGCTTGTAATAAAATTTTCAACCGTTCCTCTCTCAGCCATTTGTTTCATATATCCAAACCATCTAAGTGATCCTTTAGTAATATAAAATGGATACGGTATAATATATTTATTAAGTTTAAAAAATGATAACATTCATATTTATTCACACACAATTCATACGGGTCCGATTTGAGATCACTAGATTTTCTGATCACACTGTAATCAAACAAAGATTTATTTTTAAATGTTTCGAGCTCGCTTTTTGTACAAAATATGTCAGTGTGTATATCCGGGATCAAAATATAACGAAATATTCATCGCGCTCCCCTATAGGGCGTATAGTCATTGCGATTCCGAATTTCGTTTTGCAACTCAAAGTAGGTACCTACCCAGTACCTACCCGCCGTGGGGGCAGGGCGCAGGAACGGATCGGGGAAAGATTTGCCCATTCGGAAAAAAACACAAAACCACCCTTAGCGCCTTAGAGGTGAGTTACTCGCGAAATTCGTACAATATAAATTAGTGTAGCCTGGAGAAGGCAACGGAAAGCCACTAGAGTAACCCTTCCCAGAAAACCACTGTGACGAGAAAGCATTCTAAGGTACTATTAGAAGAAGAGAAATAAGATTAATTATTTTTTTTGGTAAAATTAAAGCGTTGACACTGTGAAATTGCATGATGATTTATTATTATTATTATTATTATTTTCTTGTATACAACAGGTCGTTTGAACCCAATTACTGTATACAATTTATTTTAGCTATTATTTTGATTCTCATGACATGTGACAGGTAGCCAATCTATCGCAATTTTATTGTCACGTGATTCTACACCAGACCAAAGACAGTGTGACAATCACACTGCCATCGCCGGGAATCGAACCCATGTCGAGAAAAATAAACAAGACATGTCGAGAAAAATAAACTCGAGAAAGTGGGGAAAAAACAGTGATGTAATGCTTAAAAAATAGTGTAACTACTAGCGGACCCGATAGACGTTATCCTGACCGAACGTTGGCTCGCCTGCTATTAGCCGGTTCAGCAAATGTTTTTTTCTGTTTTCGATTTTTTAATAAACTATATGTAATAAACATAACCTACCGACCGTCGGAACCAACCTGTCTCTGTTGACACCGATGAGAAGAGCAATTTATCTGCTGAACGCGGTCGCCTCGAAGATCGCCGTATTTCGTATTAGTTAAAGTACGTTCAGAATGCAAATACTCTTGATTTTGGAGAATACCTTGTCTTCCTAATGACGAACCATCTCTCGTGCGTTTCTGGTAGTATATTCGTAATATATTCAATACATTATCTTACCTGTTCTCACAAGATGCCTTTAACCTTAATTTTGTAATGTCTATTGATGAAATAAACTGATTTGATTTGTTTTGATGTTATAACTATAATTCATTCTCAAAGGGTCACGACCTTCGTGGCCGAGTGGTAAGTGCATTGACTGCCACCCCAAATGTTCCGGGTTCGATTCCCGGCGAGGACAGTGCGATTGTTACACTGTCTTTAGGCTGGTATAGAATTCACGTGACAATAAAATGGCGATAGATAAGCTACCTATCACATGTCACTAGAATCACTATGATAGCTATAATACCATTTACATCGATTTGGCTCATGCTGTCATGATATAGAGAGCGATTCAACAAAATAATAATAATAATTATGATAATTATTCACGAACTTTCCAGAAGATTTTAACCCGACGATCGCCATAAGCACACATGTGCGCTTTACGTAGACGATCGCCATAAGCGCAGCTGTGCGCGCTTCGCAATATTCGAAAGATGTATTTCAAAATTAATTCCGATTTTCCCACAACGACATCTATGAATATTTTAAAATATTAACAATCCAAAAAGGATCGATATATTTCGATTGTTTGGGAAAAAATACGTGGCGTACCGGTGCGCTGTTTCTACAAACATGTGGCGATGAATGAGTTGTGAAATTCACCTGCCGGGTCCAATTATAAATCTAAACCATTCGAGGACTTACTCAAACACACACATAAAAAAATCTTCAAAATCGGTCCAGCCGTTTAGGAGGAGTTCAACTACATACGCCTTTCATTCGCACTTCTTCTTCTATACTCGTATGTGTTATTTCAGGTCTCCGTAACGTTGACTGTCACTTCATAGTGATGACCCGGGGAAAAATATCCAGAGTGGTATCCCCTTGCCTTCTCTGGAGGATTTTCTGTCGGGGTTACCTTCCCTTAGCTGGGTGTATCCAGTTTTATGGCACTGGAAGCTCGCTATTCGTCCACTCTCTATCTGCTATGGCACTAAGTAATATGTGCCACATTGCCCGGGGTTCGCGGGGTCTCCCTCATGTGGACGCTAGAGAGTTGGACTTGATAGTAGTGTTGCTGTTGTAAATGCAACATGGCGCCTTACGACATTTTATAGAGGCATACTTTCCAGCAAAACATACCCCGTCGTAGCCCTACTACCCTTTTGAACCCCATTCGCACTGCATTCACTTATTATGTTTGGACTCAATCTAATAATAATATGTACCTATATAAAATTTATGTTTTCCTCATTATAAACTACTTTATTATTGTGTCAACTCCAATACCGTATCACAATTGAATACTTATTTTTTTAAGAACATTTCTCAACAACAACAACAACAACAACAACAAACCATCACGCCGTTTCCCCGCAGGGGTAGGCAGAGAGAATGGACCGCCACACTACTCTATCCTGGCAAACCTCTCTAGCTTCCTCCACATTCATACAACGAGTCATACACGCACGTCGATTCCTCCGACTTCTAACATGGCCAACCTTTAAAATTTGATTAATTTGGTCATGCCATGTTTTCCTCGGTCTGCCTCGACTTCGTACCCTATTTACATCATTAACGTATACTTTCATAACCATTCTTTCTCCATCCATGCGTTCCATATGTCCGAACCAACGCAGCGATCCTTTCATAATTTTGTTCATAATACCTTCTTCCGCTCTACATTCCTTTCTTATATCGGCATTTGAGATTCTGTCGTATATCGTTCTACCACACATACGTCTTAGGGACCTCATCTCTACCGCATTTATTCTACTCTCATCCTTCTTCTGCCAGTTCCATGCTTCGCTTCCATACATTAGGGTTGGGACCAGAACTCCATTGTGAACGGCCGTTTTCGCTTTCATTGATAAATTCTTGTTTCCAATAACTATTTTTAAAGCTCCATTCACTTTGTTACCCGCACCAACCCTTCTTTCGACGTCACTATCCGTTCGGCCATCTGCTGTGAACATGCTACCTAAATACACGAATTCCCTCACCTGTTCCAAGTTCTCTTCGTTCACACTTATATTACAAACTTAACATTTCTCCGTTATTTAAAATCTCGCTCCACCCCTGTCCGGACATAGAGCTCCCCAGTACCAGCAGCACGGCTCACAAAGTACACCACTGTTTACTTTTCAGATAGAACTTTACTTCTCGCGTAGGTACTCACCTCGGTAGGTACCCATTATCCATCCCCCGGTAGGTGCCCACTTTAGGTACTCACCTACCCGGGATGAGTGAGAGTTCCTACCCATCCATCAAAGGTTCGTCGACGAGTACAAAAATTGTATTCCGTTTATCATAGCTTTGTGAAAATTTTCAAAAAAGCCTTTTCATTGGAATTTATTTTACAACATTTTAAATTCTAAACAAAATAACTAACTAACCATCATGCCGTCTTCCCGAAGGGTAGGCATAAAGAATGGACTGCAAATAATGAAAACAATAAAAAATTAATACCAAATTTCTTAACTAACTAACTAACCATCACGCCGTCTCCCCGAAGGGGTAGGCAGAAAGAATAGACTGCCACACTTTTCTTTCCTGACATATTTCTATCGCTTCCTCAACATTCACACATCGTGTCATGCACGCGCGTCAATTGCTCTGACTCCTCACATGGCCGACATTCAATATTTGATTTATTTGATCGTGCCACGTTTTCCTCGGTCTTCCTCTATTTCTGGTTCCATTTACATATAATTTTTTTACCATTTTTTCTTCATTCATTCTTTCCTTATGTCCAAACCATCTTAATGATCTTTTCATTATTTTGTTCATGACACCATCATTCGCACCGCATTCACTTCTTATATTTTCATTCGACACTCTATCATACGCAGAGTATCATACATTCGTCTAAGAGATCTCATGTTTACTGCATTTATTCTACTTTCATCCTTCTTTTGCCAGTCCCATGCTTCACTTCCATACATAAGAGTCGGTAGAAGAATACATATGATTTTCCCAAAATTTCTTTATTATTATATATTTAGTGTGCTTCCACTTGTGTTTATCGTCGACCGGTTTCGGCAGCTTGTTGCAATCTTCTGGTAGACCATAAGATGGCAGCAAGCCGCCGAAACCGGTCGACGATAAACACAAGTGGAAGCACACTAAATATATAATAATAAAGAAATTTTGCATCAATATTTTTCTTGTTTTCTTTATTTGAAATGAAATTCTACCAAGAAATTTCAATTAAAAATATTAATGGACTGCAACACTTTTTTTCATGACATACTTCTCACCATTCCTCACGTGTCCGACATTCAATAATTGAATTGTTTGAGCGTGCCACGTTTTACTCGGTATTTCTCTATTTCTAGTTCCATTTACATCATTAACATATGCTTTTTTACCATTCTTTCTTCAATTATTCTTTTCATGTGTCCAAACCATCTTAATGATCCTTTCATTATATTGTTCATAACACTTTGATTCGCACCGCAATCACTTCTTATAGGTATATAATATGTATCTTATATGTAATATACATTACATTCATTCGACACTCCATCACACACAGATTTTTCTCACATTCGTCTAAGAGCTCTCATTTTTTCTTTTTGCCGGTTCCATGCTTCCCTTCCATACATAAGGGTCGGTACAAGAACACCTTTGTTCCCTGCCATTTTAGCTTTTGGATATTCTTTTATTTGCGATGACAGCTTTAAATCCACGAAATAATCGTCGAACTTCATAGCCGAGTGGTAAGTGCTACGGCTGCCACACCGAAGGTCCTGCGTTCGATTTCCGTCGATGACAGTGTGATTGTCATGCTGTATTTAGTCTGGTGTAGAATTTACGTGACAATAAAATGACATTTAAAAAAACAATTATATGTATGCATAGTTTTATTCCTATACACAAAATATTAATAAGCACACCTCCCAAGAGTTTTTAAAACATATCAATATTAACTAGCATGAACAGAAATATAAAACAAGAAAGAAAAATAAAATAAGGCTCTTATTAGTTACACCATTTATAAACTCAAGAACGGCTGGACCGGTTTTGATGATATTTGATTTGTTGGATTTGTCTCCTTCCCGAATAGCTGAATAACTATTAAGACATCGAAAAAAATAAAAATGAAATAAAATTATGAAGAAATGATGATTATGAAGAATTACATTCATATCAGTGTAATTCAAATATTTCTTAATTTGATTTTTGCAGATTTATTGAACTTAATTCATTTTGTTTTTGAAGTTAGCTCAACTAATGAGTTAACACAAATGTTCTTGATTCTGAGACGGTACGAAGTTCGCCGGGTCAGCTAGTATAACTATCATATAAGACTCTTAAAATGTATTTAGATATTCCGGAGGAAGTCAGAAGTGAGCAGAACATGAACAAATTTAGAAAAGAATTAAACAAATATATTATTATTTTCATTTTTTTTTATTAGAACATGTGTATTATTTCAAGTAAATAAATAAATAAAAATAATCTACCTATCACATGTTATGAGAATCAATACGATAGCTATACCCTTTACATCGAATTGTCTCGCGCTGTAATGGTGTAAAGAGCGATTCAACAAAAAAAAATGTTAGAATCACAGTAAGCCAAAACCATATACTGATAAGTTAGCGACATGACATTTCTAATTTTAAACACGGCCCAAACTATATCTCCATTCTCCATTTTGTTAAGTTAAGCGAGACATCACGCTGGCTGCACGCATCAGGTCCATCAAAGCCCAAATCTCTCCCTTACCGCTGCTATCTGCTATCAAATTACAGGGGATGGACGCCGTCGGGGTGGGGCGGGGGTCCCAGCCAATGGGAACAGGGATAAAGGAGGATTCTCCTAATCGCTACCCCCCCTGCAAGCTGCAGCCGAGGGGGTGAAAACTTTGAAGGAATTCGTAACGTATTTTATCGGTATTTATAGTTTCTTGAACTATGATATAAAACTGCATTTTAAATAATTAATTGATATAACCAGGAAACTGGTGCTTCATGTCTTCATGTGATGGGTATTTTTGTTATCATTTCAAGATATATATTCTCTGATGAAACGAGTAGGAAATGCTTATAACGAGTAAGTTTATTCGGTCCCGTCTTCCTCGTTATAACCAAGTTGGACTATGTATTAAAATTTTATTTATTGTATATATTTACTTTAATTCCATTTAGTTTAATGAGTCCGACCGGATACGGCAGCTCACTGCCATTTCTGGTGGACGTAACATCTCTTATGCGTTTCTGATATTATATATTATATTTTACCTGTTCTTAATAGATTAGAAATTATTCTGATTTAGAAAATTTGGTTTGGTTCATGTGGTGCTCCTGTTAATTTGGAGATATTTCGCGTATAAGTGAATTGTTTTGGTCAATTTAACTGTTGCCGCACTTTATAATAGTTAATTGTGACACGTAATACGTTTGTACTGTTTTGCTGTTAAAATTATGTTAGTTTTATCGTTTTTATAAAGAATTTTGACAGGTGTAAAAATAAATTTTTCATTTGTTCCAATGACAATTTGAATAATTTTTTCAATATTATTTTAAAGTTCTTGCTGGTAAAGTGCCTAATTACAGCTAATTTAAAAAACGGTGGTAACCCGCGTGTAACATAAATTAAATAAACACAAAAGTCGGGATCGTCCATGTCAACATGTGCAACATCGAAAAAAACATTGTGTTATTACATTACGTGCTAAATTTAAAAAACGGTGGATTCGTGGAACATAAATTAAATAGACAATATGTGCAAAAGAACATTTTGTGTTAAATTATTTTTATTTTGTTATTTTATTTTATATCATTGTATTTTATATTATTTGTTTAAGATTTATTTTGTGGGTGTTGGACGATCGAAGTGTTCGCGGGAGATGCTTATTGGTGGCGATGAGGCTCGCAACCCATCACACCGCGTCTCCCGCGGGGCGAAAAGAGAAGGATGGAGTGCCGCATCAGTAAAAGTGTGACAGTCCATTCTTTCTGCCTACCTTTTCGGGGAGACGGCGTGATGGTTAGTTATTTAGTTAGTTAATAGATGCCTTAAGACCGTTAGAAACCATTAACTTAAGTGCAATTAAATTAAATATGTACTGTAAAGAAAAAATATGAATTATATGATATACATATAAATAACAATATTTAACTCCGACAGACATTTAATTGTACTATCTCTTAATTATTTTTGTTACCTCTAAATTTATTTATTTATTTATTTATATAAATGAGACTAAACAAACGAAAAACATTTAGGCGACTCATTTGGCACAAAACGATGTAACACAGATAAAACAACGACATGAAACCAAAAAATCATACATTTAAGAAGGATCCCAAATATGTCAACCTCAGTGAGGCAGTACTCTTTCCATAATTTGCAATATTTTTTATGAACACTGCCTCACTGACACTGAAAATGTCCAAATCCGAGACGGTTAGATTTGAAAGAAGAATTGATTTGAAAGGCGCCGCTGCGCCTATAACAGCTTCGGGTAAGCGAAATTATGATAAATGCCGTAGAAATGAGGTCACTAAGAAAAATATGCGGAAAAAACAATGTATGATAGAATATCAAATGATGATGTAAGGAAGTGATGTAAGGCAGATGAATACGTGATAAATAAAATTAACAAAGGGTCACCAAGATAGTTTGGACGTATGGAAGGAATGGATGAAGGAAGGGAGCCCTCTATGTCTCGGCCATATAATAATAGTTCAGGACACCTACAGATGCCCCTGACTTAACTTTAGTTATAATGCCATTCTTCTTTTTCTTCAAGTGCCCTGTCGGGTCCGCCCAACGTTGGGGATCACCTCGGCGAACCTGTCCCTGTCCTGCGCCGCTCGGAATAGCTACTCTACACTTCGGATGCCGGTCCACTCCCTCACGTTTCGCAGCCAGGACATTTGTCTCCTTCCGGGCCCCCGGCGTCCCTAAATTTTGCCCTCCAATATCAGTTGGAGAAGGTGATACTTTTCCCCACGCAGTATATGACCCAGATGTGAGATCTTTCGAACCTTGATAGTTGATAACAATTCCCTGTCAACTCTAGCTCGCCTCGGGACATCGGTATTGGTAACCATGTCTGTCCAGGGAAATCTGAGCATTCGGCGATGGAGCCACATTTCAAATGCTTCCAGCCTGTTCATTGAGTTAACTTTCAAGGTCCATTGACGCTATTGACGATAATGAAACTACAAGCTTATCAAAACACGAAACAATCAATATTTCGAGCAATGAATGGGTTCTGGACATAACAGTTTGAAACTTTCGTGGAAAGGTAATCGGTCAAGTTCACGACGGGACTCGGAGCCGCGGTTCGGGCAAATATTGTCCGATATTAATTGGTACATATTTATTAACAAATATACCCACATTAGCAGTAACACTTTGAGCACATTCAAGTGGTAAAGTAAACTCTTTACCCCCGCGTCAACTATGTATCGAGCGCACATATTTAATCGCTGTAACTAACCTATAAACAATAATATTATCTTTGACTCACTGAGCTAAACGCCTCGTGATAAGTGAATAATTATATTTGCGATAGGAACACACAATTATATTAAAAATTAAGTGTTCTCACAAAAATCTTGCAGCAAATATTCGTATCAAATTATTGTTTTATTCTTCTTCTTCTTCTTTCTTGTTGTCTAATGTGCAAAGGCTAATAGCCGCAAGATAAAAATAGTAGTTTTGAAATTAACGGATTTATAGTTTAATTTTTGCTATATTTTATCATTCAAAATAAGTTTTCTTATGCAAACTAAGTTTTAAAAGTAAGAATACAGTTCTTAGAAGTGATTAAGACGTGTTTTTGCCATAAAAGTATAGTAAGCTTCATATTATTAAAGAAAATGTGTTTTGCCGCCACATATTATCTAGACCGTCGCACAAATAATTTGGTAATGGGCCGCAATTTAAGTTGCTGTCATTTGCCAGGATACATATTGTGTGGCAGCAAAAGGGCGGCAAGTTTTGGCTGTGCCGTAGTAAAAAGCAGCAACTCAAAATGATGCTTTTTGCCAAAACATGTATCAAAATAATACAATTTTGCGGCTATTGGGATAGTGAATATCTCAGTAAAGGAAAGAGATAGAGAAAAATCTGTGATTGTATATGATAGAGGCCAGTTATAAGAATGCTTTGAGCCGTGTTACGCCAAACAGCCGCAACTTAAGTTACGGCTTGTTGCCTTTACACATTAGTTGTAGACCTATGTGGTCTGTTCTCCAGAGTGTTGCTTCTCCTGTGAGGTAGACTTCCAGCTGTCCTTTTCCATCTTTTAGGAGGTCTTCCAGAGGACGAGTCCCATGAGGCTGATTATGCAACGCAATAAAGGAGAGTCTGGTGGAGTGCATTCTTTGAACATGCCCGTACCAGTCCCTTTTTCGCTGTCTGCTCCATCTTATAATATCCTCAATCTCACATATCTCTCTTATTCTGGTGTTCCTCACGCGATCTCTCAGCGTCTTGCCTGCTATCGTCCTCAGTGTCTTCATCTCGGAAGTCCTCAAAACTTGTTTGCTCCTTTCTGTGTCTGCCCTTGCTTCGACGCCTAAGGTATTATTGGTCCTACGCATGCTTTATAGATTCTCATCTTACTCTTAATGGCTATAATAACTATTTTATATAACTATTTATTAATAATTAGGTGGAATTAATTCATCTGGGAAATATGTTTACAAGAGATGAAAAAATGGAGAAAGATATCGGAAGAAGTGTAGAAGCTGGAAATAAAATAAATGGTGCACACAACTGGTGACGTGGATGTGTGAGAGACAATGGATTACATGGAGTGGAGTACTTTGGATGACCCCTACGTTTAGCAGTGGACGACAGACATCTGATAAGGAGGTAAGTTTGCTTCAATCTCTAATTTATTACTATTTTTCGTTTTAATAACATTTAAATAGGAATGTATGTATAACATACTTTATTACAATCTTTAAACATGTTTCGGATAGTACTCATCTTTATTCAGTGTGTTTATTTTTTTTTGTGCTGGAGAAGGATAATTACCATCCTAAACATGATTGTGAAGATTCGAACAAAGCGTTGAAAAATATACAATGTTTTTCAAATCAAATTTCTTTACACACCTGGGTTATAGGCAAATTATTTACACGGATCAATAAATTAAATTGGTCATGCTATGCTTTCTTTAATCTTCCACGACCTCTCTTTTCACGCACACTGCTTGTTGAGAAAAGTTTAACTATCCTTCTCTCGTCCATTCGTTCTACGAGTATATGTCCAAACCATCTCAGGGATCGGTTTTCAATTTTCTGTAACCTGCCCATTGCCACTTTAGAGTCGTTATCCGGTGGATGATGTCAGCGACCTTTGTTTTTTCTCTCGCCGTATCGTTTCTGACTCTGTCTCTTAGGCTTATTCCTAACATGGCTCTTTCATGGCTCTTTGGGTCACTCGTAACTTCTCAGCACTTTATTTGGACAATATTACAGTTTCGAGGCCACAAGCCAGCAGTCTTCTTGTCCATTTTTCATCTGAGTTTCTGGCCACGTGACCTGCCAAAGCCATTTTAAAGTCGCCACCCGGTGGATGATGTCAGTGAACTTTGTTTTTTCTCTCACCGTATCGTTGTTGACTCTGTCTCTCAGGCTTATTCCTAACATGGCTCTTTCCATGGCTCTTTGGGTCACTCGTAGTTTCTCGGCGTAATAAATTCTGATGTAATCTAGAAATAATCATGGCGTCCATCGCATGCGACCATGCGCTGTCTGCCTTGGTATTTCAGTGCCCCACAGTTGGGGCGGTATGCACAGAGAGGTTGAGTCAATAAAATAAGCAAAATGATAAGAATATAACATATTTATTTGTTCGCAACATCAGAAGTTCGCCCGTGATAACACAGATCAGAAGTCGCTTCTCATTTGCTTCGAGCGGTTGAGCTGTGATAGAATTATTTACTGACATAAATACATACTCAAATAATAGCTCTCCGCAAAGACAAGAGAAGAGAGACTCGGTAAACCGAAGTTCACTCACATCCATGTCTGTAAATTTGCTCTGGTAATTATTTTTTAACAAATATTTATAGTTTACCCCCGCTTATTTACAACAAACAATTCACTTACCTGAACAATCAGAGCTGTTGACTTTATATCTAAGAAATCAAACACTGTTTGGCTTCCTTTGCAGTCCGCAAGAACCACTATCATTTCCATCGTAAGGCGAAATCAAACACCAGGGCCGGCCATACCGATGGTTCATTATTCAGTAAAAGACTGGGGCTAGAACATTAAGCAGAGTCATTTAATATATTAATGCCGATATATTTAAAGCATTGCGATCACATTTTTAAATTTACATTTAGGAATGTTACCAATATTTCTAGACAAAAACTGGATTTTACTCAATGCGGGTTAATCAATTTTAAGGATTGACTGTATCTCAATAGAGACGAAGAAGGGTCTCGAGAAAGAAGGGTCTTCGTCTCTATTGAGATACAATCAATCCTTAAAAATGATTAACCCGCAATGGGTAAAATCCAGTATTTGTCTGCAAATATTGGTAACAATTCCAGATTTTCGCCATTCACGTTAATATTGAATGTCAGCCACGTAAGGAGTCGGAGAAATCGACACGATGCATGAATGTTGAGGAATCGAGATAAGTATGTCAGGAAAATACAGTGTGACGTCGTTATAGTTAATTAGTTATTTATCTATCTGGGAAGCATGTTTACAAGGGATGGAAAAATGGGGAAAGATATCGAAAGAAGGGTCGGTGCTGAAAACAAAATGAATAGCGCTCTCAAAGTCATCCCTGCAAATACAATATAAATATTTCAACTAAAGCAAATACGGCAGTACGTAATGGAGTTCTCGTGCCAACCATTGTGTATGGAAGTGAAGCTGGGAGCTGGCAAAAAGAGGATGAAAGTTGGACTATTGCCGTAGAAATTAGATCACTGTGAATAATGTACGGGAATATGATATATAATAGAATACCGAACGACGAAATAAGGAAGATGTAAGGCAGATGATTGCATCATAAGTAAAATTAAAAAAGGATCCCTGAGATGGATTGGACATATAGAACCAATGGACGAGAGAAGGATGGTTAAAATATTGTTTACAAACAGTGAAAATGGAAAGAGAAGCCGTGGAAGACTAAGGAAAGCATGGCATGACCAAATTAATCAAATATTAAAAGATGGCCATATTCGAAGTCGGAAAGTCGACGAGCGTGCACGTACGGTGTATGAATGCAGAGAAATCTGAAGAGGTATGTCAGGACTCTGCCAACCCCTACGGAGAAACGGCGTGATGGTTAGTTTGTAAGTATAATTTACAAATCCGTGTAGTAAATCCGTAATTAAAAAAAAGATCCCTGAGATGGGTTGGACATATGGAACGAATGGACGAGAGAAGCATTGTTAAAATGCTATATACAAACAGTGTGACTGGAAAGAGAAGCTGTAGAAGACTAAGGAAAGCATGGAATGACTAAATTAATCAAATATTGAAAGGCGGCCACATTCGATGTCGGAAAAATCAACGAGCATACATGTTGCGATGTATGAATGTGGAATCTAGAGAGGGATGTCAGAACAGAACGGTATGGCGGTCCATCATTTTTGCTACTCCTCCGCGTAAATGGCGTGACGGTTAGTTAGTTAATGAGTTCTTCTTCTTATTTTTGTCCTGTCACACCTCCGTGGTGGATAGGGCCTCAAGGAACCTTCTCCACCTGACTCTATCGCATGCCTGATGCCTAACATCATCCCAAGTGAGGCCTGCCGCCTTAACCTCGTCCTGCAGGGTTCTTCTCCAGGTGGCTCTAGGTCGGTCTCGCTTTCTCTTTCCCCTCATAGGGGACCAGTCTAGTGCACCCTAAGCGATGCAGGCTGGGTTACGTCTCAGAGTGTGACCGATCCACTGCCATTTGCGTCTAGCGACCTGTTCTCTAATTAGCTTTTCGCCTGCCATAGTCCAGAGAGCGGCATTTGACATTTGAGTTAATGAGTTAGTTAGGTATAAATCAGAACAGAACTGTATGGCGGTCCATCATCTCTGACTACCCCTCCGGGGAAACGGCGTGATGGTTAGTTAGGTTCACTATTTAGTAAGGTATGATTGGGTTGAACTGGGTGCCTAATTCTGTCAATCCGGGCCCGCCGAACGCGCTTTTTAGTAGACTGCCGGAATGATAGAAATCATGCAAACAATTTGTTGATACAGCAAACATTTATTCCCTCCCCGGCGGTACTTCCCCAGTAAGTCACTTGAAAAGAAAACAATCCAACATTGGTGATAAAAGAGGTATTTGCAGTGAGGAAAAAAGGTTAATCTTCGTTCGTGCAAAGTGTAGAAGGCCTGCTTTGTGTGCGACATAAATATCGGATATTTCTCTCGGCTTCCGACTTCCGTCAGTAAATATTTTACTACGCAACGATTCCAACTACTTCTCACTAAAACCCCTTCAAATATTTTCCGTATTCAAATAAAATTATAAACATGGGATTTCTTGATCTGAATTGTTCTAACAAATGAAATATTTTATCTTAAATAATAATTAAATATAACGATATTTTTTAACTACTTCCACTTTTGTCTTTATTTCAACAGAGACCGGTTTTGCCAGATTCGCTGGCATCGACAGACTGTCTGTCGATGCCAGCGAACGTTTTGTTTAATTATTACCGTTTTATTTAATTATTATTTAAAATGAACTTCCATCAAGAGATTTCAGAAAAATCATTTGATTAAATTTTATCTTCTTAAATAATAATTTAATAAAACGATGTTTTTTAACTGCTTCCGCTTTTAACTGTATTTCGACAGCGACCGGTTTCGCCTGGCTCGCCGGTATCGACAGACTGGTGACACTATTGCAAACCGAGTCCTTTATATACATTCAGATCAGGGATGGTACACATGATTCTATTTAAAAATAATCTTCAAATATTATATTATTATATATTCATACCGGATATATCATACAGGCCAGTCTGTCGATGCCAGCGACCCTGGCGAAACCGGTCGCTGTCGAAATTAAGACAAAAGTAGAAGTAGTTAAAAAAACGTCGTTTTATTTAATTATTATTTATTATATATTATTTATGTAAATGTGTGTCACTTTTGTTTACATTCTTTCATTCATTCATTTCTAGGCGCTACATCCCGGTGTGGGACTTCGCCTCCTCCACAACGGTCCTCCACTGACTTCTGTCTCCTTCCATTTTATCCCAATATTCTTCCACGCAATCCACCCATCTTTTCCTCGGTCTGCTTCTTGGTCTCTTTTCGCTTTATGCACCCATCTGGATATAATTTGTGGTGTTCTACCCTCCGGCATTCTTTCCACATGGCCAGCCCACCGTAGGCGTTGAGACTTACAGAATCTCAATACTGTTTCTTGGTTAATCAGTTCTTCAAGTTCAAGGTTTCTTTTAATGCTGTAAGTCCCATCCTCCAGCGTGGGTCCGAAAAATTTTCTCAGTATTTTCCTTTCAAAAACTGCCAGTCTGCCTTCCTCTCTCTGCGTTAGAGACCAACTTTTTATGCATTTGTTAAAATATTTTTAATATTTACGGATTACAGATTTTTAAATGTATTTTTTATTTTTTATCAAAAGGTTAAACTATTATAAATTAGCTAGAATACAACTTTGTTATCAAATAATTATAATCATGATTCCGGTACACAAGTAAGTGAATTTATTTATGTTCGTTTTGTCACACTTTTATCAAAGTCGTCTTTTTGAAATAAAATAAAAATTGTTTAAAAGTACCTACCAATGTGCCAACACTAATTTTTATTTTTATTGCCATTTCAATTAAAAATTGTAATTTAAAACACTTGTGTAATTTGTTTTAAGGCCACTTTATTTGGGTTTTTTTTAGAACAACCAGTTTCGCTCCCACTGGAGTTTCGTCAGAGTAACAAACCAAACTATTTGATATGTTTTCTTATTACCGGTTTGTCTGTAAATTTGTTTGTTATGTTACCTTGTCGAAACTCCGATGGAAGCGAAACTGGTCTATTCTGAAAAAAAATATTGTTTCTTGAGCATTGATGTAAAACTTCATATTAAATCATGAATACTAATGAAAACGTCTGTTTTCTAGAAGTTTTATTATGTTTTATGTGAATGGCGTGTTTCACAAATGTACAAAAGAAATTTGATAATGCCTTAGACAGGCGAAAAATCTCATTCACATAAATTATAATAAAACTTCAAGAAAACGGACGTTTTCAATTTTATTAATTAAATAAAGTGTTTTAAATTATAATATTTTTATAATAATGATATTGCAATTATTATAGATCTGGAGAGAATATGTGATTACGAAATGTTTGTTCTCAACAAATGTTTTAAAGTATAATTTTGTTATATCTTTTGGGAAAACAAACTGATTTGATTTGATTTAATTTGACATTACAAAGATGGCCGCGCGTTCGTGATACTTCTCTCCGACAGTATACACGACACATCCATCGCGAGCAAGCCCGCGCGAACCGTAATTTCTGGACTCTTTGGCAAATAATATTTAATGGGGCGGGTCAATTTATTTAAAAATTACTCTGCTCTCCGTGGCGCAAATATTTGCGTGTTTGTGTTGCGATAATAGTTACCTGTTTGAGCGCACAATGGCGCATTTCTGCTCAAAAACTCCCGCCGGTTGCGTGCGGACGGAAAACTAAACACAACTCATGCTTTTGAAAAAGGAACGCCACTTGAACGCGTGACTGCGCGAGCACGGATTCGCAAATTAAATTCAAACTTTTACTGGATTTCACCCATTGCGGGTTATCAATTTTTATGATTTAATTGTATCTCAATAGAGACGAAGATGCAAAGTTGGAAACTGAATATGGTTGATCAAGGTGTTTACAGGACTTATGACCTGTCATGGTTGGGTAAAGTGCACACTTTATGTAATTACAACATTCCCCATTCCACCTTTGTTGTCTGACAATTTTTTCGGAAGTTGTAACTACCTAACTAACTCCACTGCTGGATATAGGCCTCTTCCATATTCTTCCACTCATCCCTGTCTTCAATTCAATTCAATTAAATTTGTTATTAAAAAAAACAGTATAATCACTAAATGACTATAGAATACAAAAAAAATATTTTAAACACAAAAAAATACAATTGTGTAATTTTATATAAGACAAAATACAATATAAACAATAACAAATAAACACAAGATAATTTAAATTTAAAGAAAAATTAAGTAAACAGAAACAATAAGAAGAACAAGAGAAGCAAATATCAATTTTAAAATAAATAAAAACTAACTAACCATCACGCCGTCTCCCCGAAGGGGTAGGCAGAAAGAATGGACTGCCACACCTTTCTTTCCTGACATATTTCTCTCGCTTCCTCAACATTCATACATCGTGTCATGCACGCGCGTCGATTTCTCTGACTCCTCACATGGCCGACATTCAATATTTGATTTATTTGATCGTGCCACGTTTTCCTTGGTCTTCCTCTATTTCTGGTTCCATTTACATCATTAACATATAATTTTTACCATTCTTTCTTCATTCATTCTTTCCATATGTCCAAACCATCTTAATGATCCTTTCATTATTTTGTTCATGACACCATCATTCGCACCGCATTCACTTCTTATATTTTCATTCGACACTCTATCATACACAGAGTATCCACACATTCGTCTAAGAGATCTCATTTCTACTGCATTTATTCTACTTTCATCCTTCCTTTGCCAGTTCCATGCTTCGCTTCCATACATAAGGGTCGGTAGAAGTTGTATATATGTCAAAGTCCAACGCCATAATTCACATGTCAGTTTCAATGCGCCATCTATGAAGACTTTGATTATATATGTTAATCTCTAAGATTAATCTATATATAATCTACATACTAACGCCATCTATGAAGATTTATGTTTATTAAGCATTAAGCAGAACATCTTTAATAAATTCAAACTGTTTGAAAATCGAATGAATATAATTCTTCTTCTTTTTCCTCGCTGTAGATTTGTGTGATCTGTTCTCTAGAGGGTTGCTCCTCCTGTGAGATAGATTCCCAGCTGTCCTTCAATATTTTAGGAGGTCTTCCACGAGGACCAGTCCCGTTAGGCTGATTATGAAGTGAAATCAAAGACAGTCTGGTGGTTTCCATTCTTTGAACATGGCCTTACCGGTCCTTCCTTCGCTGTCTACTCCATCTTATAATATCCTCAGCCTTACAAATCTATCTTATTCTATTGCTCCTCACGCGATCTCTTAATGTCTATTTATTTCGATCCATAAAAAAAACAACTGACTTAAAAAAATACTTACACCTAGGGCTTAAATCAACTAAAACTAAACTAACTAACTAACCATCACGCCGTCTCCCCGAAGGGGTAGGCAGAAAGAATGGACTGCCACACTTTTCTTTCTTCCTCAACATTCATACATCGTTTCATGCACGCGCGTTGATTTCTCTCACTCTTTCTCAGTCTTCCTCTATTTCTAGTGCCATATACATCGTTAACTACTTATACTTTTTTACCATTCTTTCTTCATTCATTCTTTCCATTAAACCATCATTCTCACCGCAATCACACCTATTTCGAACATGGCCGCCTTTCAGTAATTGATTAATTCGGTCATGCCATGTCTTCCATGGCCTTCCTCAACTTCTTTTCCATTCACACTACTTGAATATATATTTTTAACCATTCTTCCCTCATCCATTCGTTCCATATGTCCAAATCATCTTAGTGATTTTCTTGATTTTATTTATCACGCATTCATCTGCCTTACATTCCTTTCTTACTTCATCATTAGATATTCTATCATACAATGTTTTTCCGTACATTCTTTTTAGTGACTCATTTCTACGGCATTTATCCTACTTTCACCCTTCTTCTGCCAACAAGCTTCACTTCCATACATAATGATGGGGTCTAGAACTCCACTGTGTACTGCCGTCTTTGCTTCAATCGATATATTTCTATTTGCGGTAATGACTTTGAGTACACCATTTATTTTGTTTCCAGCTCCAACCCTTCTTCCGGTATCTTTCTCCATTCTTCTGTATCTTGTAAACATGCTTCCCAGATAAACAAAGATGATGATAATAATATATTAAAACAAAATTAAAACTTTTTTATGTTTAATATATAGGAGGAGACTCCCCACACGATGGTCCGATGATATTCAAAAAATTGCTTGTGATTGGATGCGAAAGGCACAAGACAGGAATACGTGGAGACGTTTTAGGGAAGTCTATGTCCAGCATTTGACGAAGAAGCATACTGATTGAATGTACAAGTTGGGTTGAATAATCAAATCAAATCAAATCAAATCAGTTTATTTTCTCAAAAGACATTACAAACATTTTTTATATAATAGTTTAAGGCATCTATTGAAAACAGGTAAAACATAATAAATATATAATACCAGGAACGCATGAGAGATGGTTCGACATTAGGAATACAAGATACTCTCCAAAGTCAAGATTATTTGTATTCTGAACGTACTTTCACGAATATGAAAGACATCGATCTCCGAAGCGATCTTGTTCAGCAGTTTGATTGCTCTCCCCACCGGCATCACCAGAGGCAGGTTG
This sequence comes from Lepidostoma basale, assembly GCA_022606425.2. Taxonomy (NCBI): domain Eukaryota; kingdom Metazoa; phylum Arthropoda; class Insecta; order Trichoptera; family Lepidostomatidae; genus Lepidostoma; species Lepidostoma basale. Next base: position 92,060 of record JAHDVF020001569.1, read on the forward strand.
GTTCTGCATGCTGGGAGATAAAACAGTCTGTGGTGACGCTGTTGAAGATAACCATCCAGAACATAAAGATGGATAGCCTCCAAGATGACGGAATTTTCAAAGAATCCCCTGTGATAAGTCTGAAGAAATGGGTAAGTGTGCACTCATCCCTTCTTATCTGTAAACTATTGGTCCCCAGCATGCACAAGAGGAATGCAGGCAAATCATTAAAAACAAATTATAATTTAAAAGACTGTATTGAAAACGCTAATATACATGTTTTTTGTTATAATATGTGTATATTTATAATTATTTCACGCAAAAGATCGTGAAATGTTAACATTTCTGTTGATTTTAATAGATTTCAAACAATGGAGCAGACTTTATGAATTTAAAGTCAATTTTAAAAATGACTTCGGCTTGAACCCCGCACAAAAGATGTCGTGTCAACAGGCAGCGAATAATATTCATAAAAACTCAATCAAAATGATAATTTTCAAATTGAGAATGCGAGAAACAGTTGAAAAGCGTTTTCATCGCCCGTTAGGTATGTTTGCCGCCATATTATGCGCGGCCAAACTTGTAAATATGCCGGGCGCAAATATCAATATTATTACACACCGAATTCTGTTTGAAATCCCCGGGAGTTGTTTAATTATTGATACACTCAAATGGTTTAACTCTAAATAATACAATTTTAAAAAATAAAGTAAATTTGTGCCCCATTATCTTTCCTACCGCAAGATAACACTGGGCGAGTTACTCCGTTTGTCGACTGTCAACACTGCCACTACATATCTCAGAGGTAAATAACGAAGCATTCTAATTTTGTAATTTATTTCATCTTCATGGATATTGTCTTTTCGGGAGTAGGTACCAGCCCGGAGGCTATTGCTCGCCACATGTTGGAAATTTCTTTCTTGGATGTTGAGGTTGGATATTGTTTGGTGGTGAGAGGAGGGTTTCTTGAATGATATAGTGGGTTAGATCCAACATTTGCTTTGTATTACAACACTTTTAATTTTCACTGAACTCAGACATGCTCCCGTTACATCTCCCCTCTCCTCAATCCTAATTATACCCCTTACACTTGACTACCCGGCGATTGATTCTGGGTACAAAATCGAGTGGGACAAGAGTGTCCATGGGTTAGGGCCGGTGGTCTTGGTTGGAGATTAATATGGCAATGTGGTTGAGATGCAGGATGGAATAAGGACAGTGGAAATGGGGGGCAGGAGGCGTTGGAATAAATTAGCAGTTCAGCAGCAATGGCGGCGGCGGTGCAAGAGAAGGCGGCATCGACGATGGCAGGAGAAGCAAGGGATGGAGGGGTTTTTGAAACGGTGGCAGCCTCGAAAATGGCAATGGGTCTGTAGCAAAGGCAAAATGAAGCTGTAAGCAATTATAATGGTCAGAAACTGTGGCGACGGTAGGAATTAAGGATCCTATTTAAACAAATGTTGGCATTTTAGCTGGCTGGCTGGTAGAAAGACGTGCAGAGCGAGCACAACTTGGATATGAGAGTGTGCACCGTTTGATGTTTTTCCATGTCGAAGCACCATAAAAAACAATAAACCACCCATGATGATGCATATACATGTGGAGCTGTTTTTTCTGAAACGATAATTTTTTTGATAAGCTTCAAATGACAGCCGCCTATGGACGCCATTTTGAAACAACTCTTTGTTTCAAAATGGCCAATTATAAAAAGCCAAGAACGGGGGCATATAATATGTACATGTACATATGAAAAAAAAATGCCGTATGAACGGTAGAATACGCGATAAAAAAAACTAAACTGAAAATATATTGAAATTGTAAATAGGTACGGGCGTGGAACTAAAATAAAATGAGACACTCAATCGTCACCGAATTCAAAATTCGAAGTTTAAAACATTCGTCGATTTGATATTTCAATTTCTATGGAATACCGAATACGGGTCGGCGTAGGTACCACGCCCCCGAGGTGCCTGAGATGTATTTATCTACTATCCCCGTGAACGTGTATTCATTTATTAGCCACAATTTAATGTAAACACCCGTCGGATTGACACGTTAAATATTTGCAAATTCCCTCCAGACACCGAGATATACTAAAGATAAATACGACGAATGTTCCCTCGTGCAGAGAATCCGCTACCTATTGGACAATATTTATGATATTAACGAATATTTTATTAATTAAAACACCGTTTTCCCACTTATTATTATGATTGTGGTATTAATTAAGCTAATAAAAGTTTACATAAAAATAGAATACTTACTTACTTACTAACCATCACGCCGTCTCTCCGAAAGGGTAGACAGAAAGAATGAACTGTCACACTTTAACCGATGGGGCACTCCATCCTTCTCTTTTCGCCCCGCGGGAGACACGGAAAATAGAATACCAATTAACAATATTACCCTTATATAAGGAAGTGAATCTTGGAGTTAGCAGAAGAAGAATGAAAGTAATAAAAATGCCGTAGCAATGAGACCACCAAGTAAAATGTGCAGAAAAACAATGTATGATAGAATGCATCCTAAATAATATTTAGAAAGGGTCAGGGCATATGTAACAAATGGACGATGGAAGAATGGTTAAATAGATATATATTGTATAGGTATATAAATATTGTGAATGAAAAAGTAAGTCGAGAATGGCCAAAGGAGACATGGCATGACCAAATTAACCTATTACTGAAAGGCGGCTATGTTAGAAGTTGGAACAATCGACGAGCGTGCATGTCACGGTGTGTGAATGTAAAGAATTCGCGAGAGCAATTTGGCGGTCCATCCTCTCTGCGTACCCCTTCGAAGAAACGGCGTGATGGTTAGTAAGTTAGTTAATTAATATTTATTTATTTATTTATCGATCATAGGGGCAAGAAATATGCTTCCATCTGTGTGGTTCTAAATAGAACTATAACAGTAGTCTTTGGTCTGGTGTAGAATTTACGTAACCTTAAAATGATGACATTAAAATTGCGATAGATTAAATAATATCACATGTCATGAGAATCAATATAGTTGCTCAAAATAAATTGTATACAATAATTGGGTTCAAACGACCCGTTGTCTATAAGAAGAAGAAGAAAATACGACTATTTTTAAGACAAAACGTAAATAAGTATTGACATATCAAAAGAAAAAGATTTAAAATTATTTTTGACGTTTGCTTATATAACTACTGCCATCTGTGTAAGTATAGCAAAGCTCATTTTTTTCATTTAATCCGAAACAATCATTTTTAATGCATATCTTTGCTTGAAGAATTTAAAAAGACACATTTAAACACGCATATTAAGTAATATAGTTTAAAATATAGCGTTATAAACTAATTACGAATATAGTATAACTCTTGTACGGAATATATGTGGTTCCCACTCGCGTTACATACATATGTAGGAGAACGTGGCTCAATTTAGTTGAAAATATTCCGTCGAATTTTGCCGCGGAAATAATATATATTCTCACATTATTATCTACATTATATATGCGTATAATCTTAGACGATGTAGAAATGGTTTCATGTTTATTATATTCAGGGCCGGCAGGGTTCTAGCTCTAGACAAATATTTAAAATAAAAATAAGTGGAAGTAACCGTGTAAGATACTTCTTGGACGTAACAAAAAATAATGTTTTTAAACACAAGTGTTGCCACTGATAAAATTTTCACTACACAATGTGGGAAAAATGAACTTCAACTGGAAATTTACCTTTTTAACTAACTAACCATTGCGCCATTTCCGGAGGGGTAGGCAGAGAGGATGGATCGCCACAATGCTCTGTCCTGGCATACCCCTCGGGCTTCCTCTACATTCATACATCGTACTGTGCACGAACGTCGATTATTCCGACTTCGAATGTGACCGCCTTTTAGTAATTGATTAATTTGGTCATGCCAAGTTTTCCTCGGTCGTCCTCGGCTTCTTTTTCCACTCACGCTCCTTGTGTACAACTTTTTAACCATTCTACTCTCATCCATTCGTTCCATATGCCCAAACCATCTCAGGGATCCTTTTGTAATTTTATCCATGATGCAGTCATCTACCTTACATTTCTTTCTTATTTTATAGTTCGGTATTCTATCATACAACGTTTTCCCGCACATTATTCTTAGTGATCTCATTTCTACGGCGTTTATCCTGCTTTCATCCTTATTTTGCCAGCCCCAAGTTTCACTTCCATACATGAGGGTTGGCACTAGAACTCCATTGTGTACGCCATCTTTGCTTCTGTGGATATATTTCTATTTGCAGTAATGACTTTGAGTGCGCCATTTATTTTATTCCCAGCACCAACCCTTCTTTCGATGTCTTTCTCCATTTTTTTTAATTAAACAAAACTTTAAAATGTAGTAAACCTATTTTTTATATACCAACTTATAGTGTAATAAATAAGATTCGCCGATTTTTAAATTGTTGAGTAATTAATATTTATTAAATAATCCTAATGAGAAAGATGAACTTGATGTACTGTCAATAACGAACCTGGTAATTAAACACATATTAAACTAAAAGAGTACTTTTTTCGATTCGAACATATTAAACTACAAGAGTACTTTACGATAACGATGTAAATGGAGTAAGGAGTCGAGGTAAACTGAGGAAAACATGGCATGACCAAATTAATCAAATATTAAAGGACTTTTTTTTTTACTTGAGTTGTGTGTTTTCTATATTATCTTGGTTTTGAAGTATTCAGGGTGTTGTGATCTGTATTTTTAGTGATTCTGTGTGCGAGTTTAACTAAGTGTGTGTTAGTATGCCTGTCTTGTGGTTCCATGGGCTATCTAATTAGCATCCCGACATTCGTCTTACAACTGAGGGAACCATGGAAAACCTCAGTCGGGACGCGGCGTACCTGTGGAAAAATACATATTTAATTATTGGCTGCACGCAATCGATCCATCACCGTGGTTGCGAAGTCGGCAAAACTATGAGGTGTGTTTTTGGGGCGGAGGATGGCTCCTATAAATATGGCTCCTATAATAGGCCGATAAACGTTGGCCATGTCAGAAGCCGGAAGAATCGATGTGCGTGTATGACTCGATGTATGAATGTGGAGGAAACTGGAGAGGTATGTCAGGATAGAGTAGTGTGGCAGTCCATTCTCTCTGTCTACCCCTGCGGGGAAACGGCGTGATGGTTTGTTGTTGTTGAGTACTTTTTTTAATTTTAGATAGGTATTTTGGAAATAAAACAACATGAAAAATACATTAGAAAGGTAATTATTATAAGTGAATAATATCCGAGAAAACTACTACATGTGTACGTATGTGATTATTTGAAACATCACAAAATCATATAAGATATTTATTTTTAAGGTGATTTTATCAAAAACTTTTAGTATGTAACAAATTATATATACGTACGTCGTGTAATAACGGATTTTAAAAAATCTATAAGGTTTTATTGTACATTTTAGCACCTCATGACCCCCCTTTTGCTTCCCAGGGTTCCCCTACTCCCCCAGGGCCAGAACCACCTCCTCAGTTCCCTCCAGGGCCCCCTGGGGGTCCACTTTGGGAACCTATGGTTCAAACCATAGGTTTCCAATCTTTCCTGGGCCACCGCCCCCTTTACAAGAAAAATAAACGTTCAACGCCCCCCTCCCATAAAAGTTATTTCAAATATTTAGAAAATGATCACAAAACATACAATAACAAAATAAACCAATATTTAAGTTTAATTTGCTTTATTAGCACCTACGTGATTAGCGTGTTTTTTTTGTCTTTTTAGACTATATTTTTTTATCTGCCCACGCTCTCTATTTTTTCTGGGTCTTCTACTGCCCCCCTGAAAGTCTCAAACGCCCACAAGGGGGTTATCGCCCACTTTGAGAACCTAGGGTTTAAACGAATCGCAAAATAAATATAACAGAACACGAAACCGGGCATAACAATACAACAATGTTTTCATGGCATACCGAATCTAATTCAAAATGTACTTTTACCAAGAAACTACGGATTTTTTAAATTTGTTATTTAGTACTCATACATATAATATTATTTGCTGTATTCGGTTCCGTCTCCTTTGATGGAAGGCCAGATGCGGCCCTGTGTTTCTAACCATGAATATTTTATCTTGCTAGAGTTGCTAGCATTGAGAATTCATAAGCTATCTCCCTGTGGCTATATCCCAACTCCAGTGAACATTGTGCGCATTTAATAATCCGTACCTACTTCTATATAAAATAACACTAAATGGCAATTTACAGTGCAGTACCTACCTAAAATTGAAAAAATCAATTGACTCCTACTTTTGTTTAAAAGACAACGATAATTTTGTTTGAATTTCTGATTCTATTTAGTCGATAGTTTATAGCTATTATTACTAATCAAAGAACTTACCTGCGACATATCATCATTATCATCAGCCGTCTGTCATTCACTGCTGAATGTAGGCCTCTCCCAAAGCACGCCACCGCCCCCTATCCATTGCCGCTCTCATCCATCCATGTCCAGCAATCCTCTTCAGATCGTCGGTCCAACGGGCAGGGGGACGTCCAACTCTGCGGTCTTCACAACAGAACCCGTCTCTCCCATCGGCCGTCGGTTCTCCGACAGATATGGCCAGCCCATCGCCACTTCAGCCCGCCCATCCTAAGAGCCACCTCAGTCACCTTATTGACGAATAGATTCGTTTCTAAATCTGTCCCTCAAGGTTATTCCAAGCATGGCTCTTTCCATGACGCGTTGGGCGACTTTGAATCTATAGACTAGACCTTTTGTCAGTGTCCACGTCTCGGCTCCGTAAATGACTGGCAAGACGGACTGGTTGAAGACTTTAGTCTTGAGGCTGCGACATATGATTTGCCCAAAAAAAATTTAACCATTCTTTGTCTAAGTATAAAATCTATTAAGTTTAAATTCTAGCTAGTTACACCCAAAGTATCTAAAGGAAAGAAAGTTCATTGAGGTCTACTTATGAAGGTTTACTGATCGCGCGGAAACTTGTATTGTAAATTTATAAATATATCTAATAAGCAAATGCTATTCAGTAAAAAGCTAAGAAGTCTGCCAAACATCAGATATTTATTTATTTATTTTAACATAAACGCCGCAAGGGCTTTTACAAAAATGACATGTTTAGTAACAAAGGTAATTTTAAATTTTGCACAAATAGACAGACAACTAACATATAACGGCAAAACACAAAAACGAGAATAAGGAAAGAACATAACATAAGAGAAATTAGAAATTACGTACATGAGATAGAAAAGAACATAACATAATAGAAATTAGAACTTACGTACATGAGATAGTAAAAAACGTAACATAAAAAAGACAACAGAAAAGAAACAAGGTGATGGTAATTTACCAGTCCAATATGTGACTGGATGATGTACATGTGGGCCGAACGAATAGGAGACGAATACTAATTAAATAGACGATAAAATCATAGTTTTTGACTGCCTACATAAAAAATAAAGGTATTCTCACTAGATACCCGAGTATCCACTGGGCAAAAGAATTTTCTTCCCGCTGCCAGCGTTGGCGGGAAACCCTTTCCCGCGCCGCCGTTTTCTGTTAGGTTATGTTGATTTTGTACTCTCTTTATCTTTTTGCTCCCATGTTCCCACCTCTCGGGCTATTTAATAAGCCTGTGTTCCGTTTCACTTACCTTCCTGCGGCACCGCGCCGCTATGTGACGAGCAAGGAAACCATAAACAAATCATACCAACTTAACCACGTACATCATTCTCTTTTAACTATTTAGTAGGTAGGTCTTATTCTCAAAATTCGTTCAAATTTTATTACTTAACTCAAGAGAAAGGGAGCGTTTAAATTTTGGAATAGATACTTAAAAATTAAAATGCAGTTCTTTTATTTTAATATTTAATCAAGCAAGCGCTTTAATTATTAAGAATATAATAAATATTTGTTAATTTAACTGTTCAATTATGCTAATCAATGATGTTATTTTGAAATTTACTATTTTTTTGTATATGTAGCTTTAATGTATTATTACTTGTATGACACATAACACTCCATGGTGAATGTGTCAAATAAATAAATAATAAAAAAATATAAAAAAGCAAGCGCTTCTCTTCTTCTTCTTCTTTAACAGCCGTTGTCGTCCACTGCTGGACATAGGCCTCCCCCATACTTCTCCATGTATGTCATGTTATACCCGTATAACACGACGAGCGCTTCTCAAAAGACAATATTGGAAGTAATGAAATGAAAATAAATAATCTTAGATAATTTTATATGTCAAATACCACTTATTTTCATCATTATAGTTTTTGCCATCTAGTAAGTAATTGCCATTGTCGGAACTAAGGCTTTTTTTTACAAATAAATTTCAATGTTTGACTGAAAAACGTTTATTTATATTATTTTTGAGAATTTTAAAAATAAGTGCATAATTCCATTTATTGTGGTTTTAAAAACAAGAAAAATCAGATGAAAGTAGAATAAAAACAGTAGAAATGAGATCTCTTAGACGAATATGTAGTAAATCTGTATATAATAGAGAGTCAAATTATAATACAATATAATAAATAAATGCAGTAGGTACAAATGATAGTATGAACAAAAAAAAATTCAAAATTAAAACGGTTTTGACATATGGAAGAAATTAACGAAATAATGATGTTAAAAAAGTTAAGTTATCGATAAATGTGGAACAAGAAATAGAGTAACACCGAGGAAAACGTGACACCATCAAGTCAATTATTTATTAAATGTCGGCCGCATACCTAGAAGTTGGAGAACTCGAATTACGTGCATGACACGATGTATGAATGTTAAGGAATTGAGAGAATGGTGTCAAGAAAGAACCGTGTGGCGACGACCTTCGTGGCAGAGTGGCAAGATCTCTGGCTGCCATACCGAAAGTCCAGGGTTGGATTCCGGTGATGGCAGAACGATTGTCACAATGTATTTGGTCTGGTGTAGAATTTACGTGATAGTACGTGGTGATAGATTAGCTACCTATCACATGTCATAAGAATCAATATAATAGCTAAAAATAAATAATATACAGTAACTGGGTTCAAACGACCTTTTGTATATAGAAAAAAAAGATAAATAATGACTAAATGATCCATTATTTCTAACTACTAGGTGATTAGTTAGTTAGGTTAGAAAATCTATGTTTTAATAATAAAAAATATGTAATTGATTACCAATTTGTAATTAATCTGATGTGCCTATACCAGGGATGGCGAACCTATGGCACGCGAGACGATTTTACATGGCGCGCGAATGAAGATAAAAAAATTCAAAATTCAAAAAAGTTTTGGAAATAGTATAATTTTTTTTAAATATTTTAATAGCCATGTGTATTTTCTTCGTTCATCAACAGTTTCACAAACGTCGGAAACGAAGGATATGACGACATTCGTGCATAAATAGATCGCATGTTTAATACTTCTCGCACGTTGTTAGTCCCCCGAGGTGATTTTTTTTTGTAATAAACATAGCAATGGGCATTTAAAAAAAATTTCGTCGACTTATTCCTGTGAATCATTATTTTCTTCTATAAACTTTATTAAATCAGACACAAGAAGTAGACTTACAGACGAAAGTACTACTTGCGTAGATTTACACGGTTGGCAGCAATATGTTTGTGTTTTTAGATAACACCGTGTGATAACTCCTTCTCGACCGACATTTCGGAGATCGTTGCAGTCTCCATCTTCAGGGTAATGAATGTGATATGTGTTGTGTCTGCTAAGGTACTTCACCGTTGTACCACGTCACCGGCAGTGTGTACGTGTGAAACAGAGAGTCCGTGCTAGGTTCCCCGGAATAGCTTAGCAATTTACTATTTCGCTTAGCAATTTGCTATTTCGCTTGCTATTGCTAAGCTATTTCGAGGAACCTAGCACGGACTCTCTGTTTCACACGTACACACTGCCGGCGACATGGTACAACTGTGAAGTACCTTAGCAGACACAACATATATCACATTCATTACCCTGAAGATGGAGACTGCGACGATCTCCGAAACGTCGGCGGAGAAGGAGTTATCACACGGTGTTACCCAAAAACACATCAAACATATTGAAAGTACTACTGCTTGTATTCTATTAAAAGCTACCAGCTATGAATCCGATATAAAAAAAATTGGCATCTTGCATCCAACAACAAAAATCTCATTAATAATGAAGTTTTCTGGGTTCCACTTTTTTTTTATTACGTATTTTTTTTTTTTTTTGCCATTAATAAGTACTTAATTATTTTTTTCGATGTATTAATGCTTTGTTTATATTAAAAATCTGAAGTTACACAAACATTTTATGCATTTTTATTTCCATGACATGTGGCACGCGACATATTAGATATTATATTGGAAAAAAAATTGACACTCAGGCTCAAAAAGATTCGCCATCCCGGACCTATACTATTTTTGTTTCTCATGCTAAATAATAAAATTAATAGACATGTACGCATAAACATATTCAGAAATACAATGAATCATATACACAATGTGTCTGTTTACATACGTTAGACATATATTTATTTGTTAATGATATGGAGTAATAATGAAATATCAACATATTTGTAATTACACATACTTTTCAAACAATATTGACGAACCAAATAAATTATTTCAAGTGCTATTTTCGATTACAGATAACGAACGAAATACAAAGCATTTCAAAACATATAACTACACTCATTTCATTACGAAAGTATAATATTTCCGCCATTTTTCATTTTTTTAAGCTGCAATCTGAGCTGAGGATTGGTTTGCAACAAAGTTTAACCTATCATTTCGTAGTGTAGGTAATTTACTACAAACCAAAAAATCGACTAATTTGTGTACAGAATATTTGAATTTCATGCATATTTTTGTTGTACGCTACACTCTACATTCCTATCTACCTATTAAGAACACCAACCACCGCACCAACAACCTACTTAAAAAAAACACATTTGGTTAAATAGTTTACTAGACTAAATAAAAAATAGATATATTGCCATGTTAGTGTTTATATTATGATCAATCACTTGTTGTATTTAAATATAAAATATATTATGAAATATTATCATATTTAGCTTTCTGGTAAAAAAAAAATACCAAGAAAAAGAGGATCAGGTTGGAGAAGAATCTCTTGGCTGCACAATTTACGACGATGGTTCAGAAATAGCACCACATCGCTGTTCAGAGCCGCAGTAAACAATGTGGAAATAACCCTGATGATAGCCAACCTGGGGACGCCACTTAAAGAAGAAGAATTTAATTTGCTAAAAACCTTTTTTTTCGATAAATATATATTAAAAAACTAAATGAATTATAAGAATAATTTTTCCATGATCTATTTTGCAATAGATAACTAAAAATTCTTATTTATTGTTTCATGAACAATTATGTAAAACTCCATATTCTAAGGCATTATCAAATGGCATTTTATAATGTCTTCGAAGGGCGAAACATGTCATTCCCATAAAAATATAATAAAACTTCTAGAAAACTGACGTTTTCATTACGTTTTCAAAACGTCTGTTTTCTAGAAGTTTTATTATATTATATTTTATGGGAATGATATGTTTCACCTTTCTAAAGCATTATCAAATGACATTTGATAAATCCTTAGACGGGCGAAACATGCCATTCCCATAAAATATATAATAATAAAACTTCTAGGAAAACTAACGTTTTCATTCGTATATCAACAAAAAAACATTTTGGTTTAAATTAAAAAATCATGAAATAAAAGCTTAAATCTTAGCTGATTCTTCGAGTACTTGGGCCTTTTCATGTAGCAGATATCCTTTATGGCGACTGTCTTGGTATTCGAATTTGATGTCAAAAACATATCTAATTAGTATGTAAATTAACTTTCAAAAATGAATTTAACAGCTTTGACACAAAATGAAACCGTTTGCAGCTAAAAGTAAAATATATGCTCTTTCATACGTGCCCACCCCAAATTCTAATATTTTAATGTCATTTAAAAACGCTAACCTTGTTAGCTGTCGCGCAGTTGCCCCTCCTGATAGCGATACTACTAGCGCCATCCGACGTCAGCGAGCGCAAGTAACTTCCAGCGCACACTCAACCCTATTTTCATTGTGTGCTTTTAATTTTGAGCGTGCAAACCGCCTCTCCGGCTCTCACGAGAGCAAATATTTGCGCGGGGAATATTTGCCCGTTGTATAATTCAAACAGATGCGATATTTGCGGAAGAGCAATCATTTTAATATCGTTTCTCTTGGAGTGGACCGCAGTTACGTTACGTACTCCACCGTAATCGGTTCAGGATTTATTATGTTGTTTTACAATATATTGGTGACGTTCTTACCTACATATTTTAATTGTCGTTTTAATTAATGGCACAACTACAACAACACGACCTTCGTGGCAGTGTGATAAGAGCTCTGACTGCCTTACAGAAGGTCCCGGGTTCGATTTCCGGCAATGGCAGTGTGATTGTCACACCGTCTTTGGTCAGGTGTAGAATTCACGTGACAATAAAATGACGATAGATTAGCTACCTATCATCATCATCATCGGCTATCCTTCGTGGCCGAGGAAGACTGTCCTTCACGGTTGTGAGTCCGCATGTGTCTGAAGAGCCCGATCCTGGACCCACATATTCTGGGGCATCTGGGGCAGGGGAAGGCGCTTGTAATGGAGCCGTCACCGTCTCCCAGTGGTCTCTCCTTTCTCCTCCTCCTACTCTCTGCGACGTCGTCTCTGCGCTGTGCTTCAAAGTCTTGTGTGCCTTTATGTACTGCTGTTCTCCACCTGGATCTGTCCTCTGCAGTCTTTTCCCAGCAATCACAGTCGATGCCAGTCTTTTGTAGGTTTCCTTTAAGGGAGTCCTTCGAGCTACCTATTACATGTCACAAGAATCAACAGTACCTACCTGTAGCTAAAAACAAATTGTATACAGTAATTGGGTTCAAAGCGACCTTTCGTTTAAAATAAATAATAATAATAAATAAGTAAACAAAAAATAAAGAAATAATATAAGAAAACACCATCACGCCGTTTCCCCGAAATGGTGGATTTCAAGACTTCACTATATTCATACCATCTTTCAAGACTTCACTATATTCATACAGCGAGTCATAATCGCACGTCGATTGTTCCGACTTCTAACATGTCCGATATTTAAAATTTGATTAATTGGTCATGGCATATCTTCACATCATTAATGTATTAATGGAATCGATGGAGATTAATAGAAACAGACACTAAACAAAATACATGCAATATAAATTACGGGATTAATAATTTCAAACTACATTTTATTACCGTGTTGACATCAGTTGATCAATTGTCTAGCGGTTTTGATACTAGCGTTTCATCATCGGGGCAATTACTGAATTAAAATTAAATGATATTAACAAATTGATTTAAAAAAATTACTTTAAGTTAAAATATGCGATATAAAAAGCACGAAGATATAAATTATTTTTATTTGTACGGCATTTCTTTTGGGAATGCTCGGAACCAATTATCTACAGCTTCGAAGAGATGGACATCTAAAAACCCATTTCTTTAGATTAATTAGGGGATACTTCGAGAACTCGGCCGTACTGGAGGATGTTGGTATTTTTGTCTCCGATAGATATCTCCGACAGCGACAGCACAGATTGTTTTACCTACCGGCCGCCAGAAGCAATCTCCCTCTGGTGACACCGGTGGGAAGAGCAATTAGTCTGCTAAACGCGGTCTCCTCGGAGATCGACGTAGGGGACAAATACTCTTGACTTTATAAAGTATATTATCTTCCTAATGTCGAACCATCACTATTGCGTTCCTGGTATTATGTTGTATGTGTATAATATTTTACCTGTACTCAATAGATGACTTAAGCATTTATGCTGTTTGTAATGTCTTTTGAGTAAATAAACTGATTTGATTCGATTTGATTTGATTATCATTTGAAACCTCCAGGTTGTTCAATTCTTCTGACAAGACAAAGCAACTTGTAATTTTGTATATTGTCAAATATCTTATTTTATTTGGTTGTTTTGCGCACCGAAGTGACAGAAATCTAATTCTTTGCGTGACATGACATAGGCACGCCAATGGATGCTGCATGTACCTGCTAGTATCTGGTATTGGTCTGTTGGCATGTTTTTTTTGCATCGAGCCACGGGTGGACGGGTCCATTGTATCGGGTTCTGGGGTGCACTATGAATTTGTCACACGTGTTAATTTCACTCCGAACAGATTTGGGAGCAAAGCAGCACTGAATCGTCTTCGCCCATCGTGAGCTCTTCCACCATAGGGGCTACCTCCTTCTGTATCGCTGTGCACGCGCTGGACGCAAAGGGCATCGGAGGCATCCTCAAGGCTAAAAAGTATGCCTTAGAGACGTAGATGACATGGTTAATTCTGAAAATGTAATAACAATGATAGTTTTTATAAGTATAATTTAATACTATATAAATATTTTTTAAAGTCGATTTCGACATACACTATTTTTAATTCTGTTACGACAATAAAATGCAGAAAATCACGGGGTTACCGAAACTGGTAATCAAATTCATTCAAGGAAATTCATTCAAGGAAATACTTGTACCTATATTTTATAACCATCAATTTTAAAAAACCTATCAATTTTATTTAACCGAATAAATATAATATATTATTATATAGAACGCCCCTCTCATAAAACCATAGACAATGTAAATGCAAAAATAAAACTGTTCTGGATTGGATGTTTGTATGTTGGTAGCGCGTATAGGCGGAAAGGCGGTTAATTTCATAGACAATTTAGTTTGATTGTTTTGCCTTATGTTTGTCAGTTGAGCGCAATTGTAAGAAAAATACTTTTAACTAATTTTAGATGGTGTTATAATGGTTAACGATACTTTAAAATTGAAAAATGTTGACTTAGCCTAAATATTTAATGATTTTAGATCAATTCTTTAAATAATATACGTTATTTTCAGATGACAAAGTGACCTGATTTTCAATATGCGCTCTTTACGGAAAACGCGTAAAACAGAGCTTTCCGATTGCAAGACAACTCGTAGTGTTAAAGAAGACGAAAATTTTAATGTAAAAATGTGTACAAAGCGGTCAAAACCGGCAAAGAACGTAACGGTTGGCAAAAGGCAGGTCCTCGCCGACAAAACAAACTCAGGTTCGGACACGAACACGTCAATTACAAGCTTGGCTTTAAGTACAACGAGACCAAAACGTACTCCTAATTTACCTACCAAATTCAACGATCATGTGTTGAGCCCAATCAGAGCCGCTAAAAATATTATTCCAGACTATTCCAGCACTCCATTACCCAAATCCCAAAACGCGAAAACTGTTTTAACCATACTAACCCCTGAATTAGAAAAAACTCCCAAAAAGTTGACACCTGAAAAGTGTATTTCCAGAAAAATTACTTCAAAAGATAATGCAGAAATTTCGCCTGTTAAAAATCTGCGGATGAATACTAGATCCAAAGAGGTTGCTAAGGAAACTGGAATAGCCTTGTCGACCCGCAATAAAAGAACCGTAAAACAAACTCCCAAAGAAATCCTAGCTCCACGAATTGCAAGAAACGTTAAAAAAAACATTGAAACCACGCCTAAAGTTATACAACTCAAGGCCCCAACTCTGCTGAAGATCCAGCCGAAGGCAGGTACTCCTGACAAAGTGACGGTCAATGTGAATAAAAATATGACTCCAATATACAAAAAAAAAATCACGCTGCTTGACAAATATCAAATCCCGACGCCAGACCGGCTCGCCCTTTACGAATTTGACTTTGACCCGAGTGAAGAGCCGTCAAAACCTAAAAAGAAAAAAGCTGTTCGAAAGGCTGCAGCGGCCAGGAAAAAAGTTGTTAAAAATGACGGAGCTGCTGCACTAGAAGCTCTTATCGTGCAATTGAAAAAAATTCAAGAAACGCAAAAACTTAAAACTATTTTGAAAAAGAAAAAAATTCAAAAGAATGTGCAATCAGTTGAAAGTGAACAAGTTGTTAAAACAGTTGAAGTCTTGCAAGATAATGTTATGACGAGCCCGTGGCTCCCCAACGAACCTGCTGGGTTGCTTTCCCCTATTCCCAAGGCACGCTTCTGCTACTCGCCACGACCGTCTTCACCTTTTGATACTGAAATGGAAGATATGGAAAAACCCAAGGAAAACAGTGTTACATCCCTGAATGCTCCAGATGCGCGGAGTGTTAGTTTTTTCTCCGAGGCTCCGGCGGCCAGCAGCAGCATGATTCACGGTTCCGCCCGCAAACCTGCCGCTAGTCCTTGGAGGGTAAACTATGACACAGAAATCAGGAAGTGGCCTTGCAACTTCTACGTGAAGTCCTCCATGACCCCTTCCTACGAGAGAGACACATTCCATGTCATAGGCCTGGATGACAACTCGAACAGAATGGACCAACATAATTCCATCCCAGAGCGGCCTACGAGATATGTAACTGATCCGCAAAAGCTCGCAAATTGGAAACAAACGAGTATATTATCGTTTTATGAAGAATCTATGAAGAAATCTGCCAAGAAAAGGTGCCATTCTCCTAAAAAATCAAAAAAAAAGTTTAATTACGATGATCTCACTCCGCCAAGTCCGATTAAAGATATTTCGATCGATGACCCTCCTCAAGTTGTTACTCCTGAAAAAGTTTCGGAAACCCCTGTGGTGACTCCCGAAAAAGTTCCAGAACTTCCCCCGGTCGATAAACCTACCCTCGATAATTGTTTCGGATTTGATGACTCTTCCGAATTTGATCAAGAAAACGTGTCGCCTGTTAAAAAAAAGAAAATTCAAAATATCAACATGATCCGTGGTACCGCAGTTAAAACACGAGGAATTCTAAAAGAAATCAAGCCTCCGATGAATCTTCCCATGAGGGCGCTGACTTCTAAGGCTCTCAATGTGGTGGCGGTGCCCAAGAAGATAGTTGAAACACCAATTGAAATAGTAAAAGTTCCAGAGGTGGTCGAGGAGGTAATGTTGGCTGCGAGCAATGATTCCAGCAGTGCCGAAGAAGACACGGTCACAGAGACGCACGATGCAGAGCAGACACAGGTCAGCCGGGGAGGAGAGCTCGCCTTGTTTGAGGATTTGCTAGACGCTGATGAACTTAAAGTTGTGCACTACACTAAAGTATGTATTGAATTTGCTTTCATTATATTATAGATAATGTAATGATTTTACTATAGTTAAATAAAACAATGTTTTTTAATAACTACTTTCACTTTTGTCTTTATTTTGATAGCAACCGGTTTCCCCAGGCTGGCTGTTGAAATAAAGGCAAAAGTGGAAATAGTTATTAATTATTTTATTTAATTATTGCTCATTCTATTATGTTTTTATTTCCTATATCATTCATTGCACAAATATTTCATTGAAAAACCAAGCAATGTGAGATGAATGAGTCAAGTCAGATGAAAATTTTAACAACCCAAACGAAAGTTTATATGAAGATGCGAAATAAGTTGTTGAAACGTGTAAACAAGAAGGAAAGTATTGTGATGCATGGTGCATTGAAAGTATAAAAAATATTAATAAACATGTTTTTGTGTGAAGCACTTCATTTGCGGTGTGGCATTATTAAAATTAATCAAATCAAATCAGTTTATTAACTCGAAAGACATTACAAACCGCAAAATGTTTAAGGCATCTATTGAGTACAGGTAAATTATTATAAAAATACAACATAATACCAGGAACGCATTAGCGATGGTTCGACATTAGGAAGACAAGATACTTTCTAAAGTCAAGAGTATTTGATGGATTGTTAATTTCTAGAAATAATTTCAGATCATCGGCAAATAAAAGAAATCGCGAGAAGTTTATCACCTTCGCAATATCATTTATGAAGATGGTGAAGAGGAGTGACCCTAGGTTTGAACCTTGTGGTACCCCTGAATTTACAAGAAAATATTAACACACTTTTACCGGTTTCGCTCCCGCCGGAGTCAGTTTGTAACCCTGACAAAGCTTCAGGGGGAGCGAAACCTGTTAGTTTTAACAACAATAAAGTGGTGTAAAAACTAGTAAAAGTGTGTTAATAATAAAAGCAACAGGCCTCACTTGGGATGATGTTGGGCATCAGGCATGTGATAGAGTCGGGTGGAGAAGGTTCCTTGAGGGCCTATGCACCACGGAGGTGTGACAGAACAAGAAGAAGAAGAGATTAATGTGGTTACGTAATTATCAGAGGTGGTCTTTTCAAAAAAAAAAATTTTGGGTCTCGGTTGTGAAATTTTCACTTTCATCGTCGTAATTGATAACTAAACCTAAACAGGTAAATAAATAGGAAACATCACCTTTTGAATTGGTTAATACTAACAGATTTTTTTTTTATATACATTTTATTTAGTAGTAATTTACAAAAATAAAAAATAGTTTTAATATAACAATAATTTATGAAAAATATAAAATCACGCAAAGAAGAGAAAAAAACATGACGAAACGTACACCACACATTAGTTCGTGAATTTGAGCACTCGTGGAATCTTCGATATCCGATGGTAAATCATTATACATTTTTGAACCCTTAAACAAGATTATAATATTTTCTGAATCCCTTTTTATAATTGTCTATTAATTCTAGAGTTTTTGTTACCGAGTGAGTCTTGTTGGATAACCATGTACCTCATAATTACATAAAACTTGGTTAAATATACGGGTAGAAGACCACTCCTCGATTTCTATGCAAAAATCAGAATATTCAGTGACTTTCCGTCTGACTATTGACATTTCAATTCATAAAACCAAGAGTTAGAGCCCGCCAAAATGATAGGCTAACTTGGAAAAGGGACTGCAGCAAGAAAACCAGAAAGAAGCGATGAGTTAGGACAGAAAAGTTTGGTTTCTTCGTACAAAGCCAACACCAGATGAAGGAAATGGCATCAGGGAAGATTCGCATTCTCCAAATTTCCACTAAATGTGTTTATTGTTATATTTTAGCCAACGCGACGTAGCTACGGGAGAAAGAAGAAAGCGCTGGTAACGTTTCAGAAGCCCGTCGAGTTCATGAATCCCAACCTCAGCATGGATGAAGAATCAGATTACATGTCCGACTCATCTTCAGCCAGCAAGGAAGTAGCCAAAAAGAAGAAGAAGAAAAAACAGACAGCTAAAAGCAAAAAAGAGGTATGAATATGTAATATTTTTTTTTAAACCCAATGTATACAATTTATTTTCGCTATTATATTGATTCTCATAACTTGTGATAGGTAGCTAATCTATCGCCATTTTATTGTCACGTGAATTCTACACCAGTCCAAAGGCAGTGAGAGAATCGCACTACCTTTATACTTTGTTCTACTATACTTTTTAACCGATCGCTTTTTAAGCGGTCACATTTAGATTTTTAGATTTAAAACACGTCTTAATGCGCCCTTGAGGTGATTACATCACAAAAACAGCGCTTTAAAAGTTAGCATATTATTATTATTGCCGTTGCTGGAAATTTAATGGAAATTTCGATGTGGCAGTCATAACTCTTTCTACTCTGTCACTGAGGTCATTTTATACCAAGTTACACGGTGATTACTTACTACTACTTCCTATGGCCATACAACTCATGAAGAGTTTTAGCCTACTTGATGATTTTTCAACAAGCTCCTCGATCCTGCGCCTTATGCCCCAGCAGTCCGATTCACCCAACCTAGCCAAATTAGCCAGAACGTTGTCCATTAGGCGCTGTCTAGGCCTTCCTAGAGGTCTTACTCCAGTCGGTCTAGACGCTTACAGGGTCTTGATTGCTCTGGTCTCTTTTGCTCGGCATACGTGCCCAATCCATGCTAGTGGTTAGTAAAATGAAAATAATTTTCTTGAATCGATCCAATCCCAGTGACCTGAATTAAATATATCTAATAACAAATTATTTTGTATTTCTATAGACCAAAGTTCTTTAATCTGGTTACTGGGAAATTTCTGATGGGTTCTGCAAAAAAAATACTTTAAACTGTAAAAGTATCTCTTCGAGGTAGCTCTGCAGTTTGATTCTCTTTTCCGAGTCTGATTTTATGACCGAGATACACATACTCTTTCACACTTTCTATATAACTATATATTTTCTATTAATAGATGGAGTTTTTCTAAATCACCTCAGATATGCAGACGATATTGTCATTATAAGCGAGGGCACAGATGAATTAGAGACAATGATCAGAGAACTACACATTGCATCCAATAAAATAGGACTAGAAATGAATATTAATAAAACAAAGATACTAAGTCCAACAAATAAAAACATTATTATAGAGGGAAATAATAATATAGAAAGTATTATTATAATTTACGGGAATGACATGTTTCGCCTTTCTGAGGCATTATCAAATGTGAAAGACAAAGCATGTCATTCCCACAAACTATAATAAAACTTCTATAAAACAGACATTATTATTTGTATTGATTATTTAATCTGGAGTTCTGTGTTATTGTTCAAGAAGCAATAAATAACAGTCGTAACCGACCGGATTCTCCTCTGTGTTATGAAGTTAAGTGTCATATTAGAATGTTAAATGAATATGTTAGAATTAATAAGATAAGATAGAATTGATAGTTGTAATACGAATAATATGATATGTAACATTTATAAGATGAAATGAATAATAAACTGGTGTGGCGGTGTGAGAGCTCTCGCACAGGCACAGAGACCGAGGGAGCGGCGAGAGTACTAGCGCCAGACGGCGAATGTAGCAAGCAGCCAACATGGCTGCTACAGTATTGTGTTTCCGTCTCCGCCGTAGCGACCAATCAGAAGGTATTGGTCGCCGGCGGTGCGGTATCGGCGCCGAGTACTTGAGCTTGTCCGCTTTTTCGGTCTAATCACTCTCTGCCCTTTGCGAATTGAGCCACGATATTACCCCTGCGAGACGTTCACCCGTAACACGGTGAATAAAAGTAGTGTTTTCTTTCGTATCAAAAACCTACCTCTCTGGATTCTGTGGACGCCTGCGTTCTTAAGATATTCATACAGTCCACTCCTGTCGGCAACAGGAGTCTTTCTATTAATATTATCCACTACCCTTATTTTGTCAAGAAGTTACCAGCCTTCTACAAGGTGTTTGTTATTATAATGTTGTAATGTCTATTTATTATTTTGCAGGAGAAAGAAGTGGACGAATGGGCTGCCGGTTTCAACTCCATGCTGGAAGAGGTGGACGAATTTGATTTGTGCATCGAATAACTTCATTTTATTATTTTTGTATTGCTATTATTTTGATATGTTGTTTACTCCACTTGATACGTACAAGTCAAATCTCATAACATAATCCAAGGGACACAAATAATAGCAAAGGGGAAAATGTCTTCTTAAGTTTCTATCCTAGGGATTGGTTTGGTTTGGTCTTCTTAAGTTTCTATCCTTTTTAATGTGGTAGTTTCCCGTTGCTTTCCACATTTGTGTATATTATATATATTTGAACCCGATTACTGTATACAACTTTTAGTTATTGATTCTCACGGCATGTGATGGGTTGCTAGTCTATCGCCATTTTTATCGTCATGTGAATTTTACTAAACCAATGACAGCGTGAGTTTTTTTTTTCATACTGTCAAGCCGGGAATTGAACCCGGGATCTTCGCTGTGGTAGTCATAGCTGTTCCCATTCTGCCACGAAGGCCGGAAACATGTATTGCATACGAAAAAATATTTATTAAAGGCTCTTTGTCTTTCGGGAGTATCAGCCCAAAGGCTATTGCTCCCCCACCTGTTGGAAGTGATTTTGTTGGGAATGAGGATATGTATTTTTAAAAGTACCATTTAATAAATTCCTTATAAAATGAAGCACCTTTAGACATTGTTTGATAGTCATATCATACCTACCATGTGATCATTTGTTTCTTTGCATGTACTCGATAAAACCTTAAAACACGGTATCCTATCAAACATTGTTTTTCCGTAAATTCTTAGTGATTGCCAACTCCAAGCTTCACTTCAATACATAAGGGTTGACACTAAAACTCCATTATGCACTTTCACATTTTCTTCAGTTGATAAATTTCAATTGGCAGTGATTTTGAATGCACCATTTTTTTTTAATATTTCAAAATTCAGATTACAATTGTTAGTATTTAATTTTTGGGAAGAAAAAAATAACCATTAATGTAGAAATTTTGTTACTTTGGTGTATATGTTATGAGATTTGAAATGTCTTGTTCAGTCTGATTTTTAAAAAATATATGTTCACAAAATTGTGTATATTTCCCTCTCGCCATTTTTGAGATAGAAAATATTCCTTTTTTATTGCCATATTTTAGTGTTGTCATGTCTTATTTCTGTAAGTTTTAGTTTCCCCATTCATTAGTGGGCTGGCCATAACAGTGACATAATGCCCTATTGTTATTATTATCATTGTACCTGACAAGTTTATGTAAATCTCACACACACGAAACATAGGTAATACTACACTATAAGCTGTAATTTAAAGAAATAGTAATAATCATTCGTTTTGGAATATTAGTCACAAATAATAACAAAATATTAATATAACGTATGCATAGTTGACTTTAAAACACAAGGAACTCAATGAACAAAATACAAGAGAGAGAAAACATGTGATACTGGGCATGCTTCCATTTTTAAATATGTAAAACAGGACTGAATTTGTCATATTCAAACTTTTGAAAAAATATGTATGTTAACCTGTTAACCGAGTATGATATAATATTACGTAATACCAAGAAAGCAACGGTAGTATGAAATATTCCAAGACCTGTATAAAACTACCCTTTAGCGTCGCTTACACAAACAATAATTTTGATCATGTGAGGTGAACAAAAGAGTATTGACACTCAATATTGAAGAGATATTGATGAAATCTGGATTTTCTAATCTCGGGGTGTCGATTTTTAAAAGTGGAGGGGATATTGACAACATTATCATGGATATTGTCAATATTATCGAGGAAATTGTCAATACTATTGAGGATATTGATAATATTATCGAGGAAGTTTACAATATTATCGAGGATATTGTCAATCGAGGATATCATCAATATTATCGAGGATATCGTCAATATTATCGAGGATATCGTCAATATTATCGAGGATATCGTCAATATTATCGAGGATATCGTCAATATTATCGAGGATGTCGTCAATATTATCGAGGATGTCGTCAATATTATCGAGGATGTCGTCAATATTATCGAGGATGTCGTCAATATTATCGAGGATGTCGTCAATATTATCGAGGATGTCGTCAATATTATCGAGGATGTCGTCAATATTATTGAGGATGTCGTCAATATTATCGAGGATATCGTCAATATTATCGAGGATGTCGTCAATATTATCGAGGATATTGTCAATTGAGGATGTTATCAATATTATTGAGGATATTGTCAACGTAAAGTAAATGACTATCAATATTATTGACTAATATTGATCGTGTAAGGGCTGCTTTTAATGGGGGTGACGATCCGCTTTTTTACATATCATATATAAAATATATCAAAGCACCAAGTTGCATGGAGTCACTGCGTGTTTTTATAGTGTACTTTCGATTTTGAAAAACAAAATTACTCAATTAACGGGTTAAAAGTGCAAAGGATTGAAGATCCTCGGAGATCGACAGAAGACAAATACTCTTGACTTTAGAGAGTATCTTGTATTCGTAAAGTCAAATCATCTCTCGTGTGTTTTTGGTATTTTACCTGTTCTCAAATAGACACCTTAAACTGTAAATATTTTTGTAATGTCCTTTTAGAACAATATACAGAATTGATTGATTGATTATACATTTCAATTTCTTGGATTATCTGCTGTTCTATTTTTTTTAAAATCAATACTTGTATGATTTTGATAATAGAGTATGTAAGATAACTTTCATTTAACATGTATATCACTTTATTGTAGGTTAAGGCGTTAACACTGGAATTCCATTGTAATAACCTTGGATTTGAATAAACAACGCTGTTTATATCCCACTTTAATTTATTAAATATCTTTATACAAAAAATATTATCCGTGACATGTTTCGGATTGAAAACCTAAACATGTCGTGGTTAATGTTTTTATTTAATAAATTACAGTGGAACATAAACAGTGCTGTTTTTTTAATTCCATGGTTAACGTGTATATACATATTTGTACTTTTTGAGATTTTTTTATATGTTGTAAATGTGAGCGAACAGTTAATTTTTTAGGATTTTTATTATTGCATTTTATTTAAGAATATTTGTAGGTCTAAATGATCCTGAGTATTAAACAATAAATATGCATGTCTATAGAACATAGTACAAATGTATGAGGAACAATTTAATACAGTAGACGCTCTCTTAACGAAAAAGCCGGTTAAAGGGCAGGTAGTGAAAAACTCATTTAAAAAAACACTTTTGCAAGGAAGAACAAAAACACTTTTTTTTTCAAAAATCTAAGAAAACCACTTTTATTTTATAATAGAAATTCACACATTTTTTTTTTTTTTTTTTAAAAGACTAACACCAAAGATTTTAATCAATGATATTAGAATTTATTTTACAATCTTCAATGTGAGCAGAAAATAGCTCATTATTATGAAGAAGGAATCTGGTCGTGTCCAGGCTCGAACCCAAGTCCCCTTGATCAGAAGCCAAGCGTTCTATCCCCTAGACCACCACCCGACCACATTAAAAATTAACAATTCACAAACTAAAAAATATGTACAGGAAAAAGCCACACATCACTCCAAATTTTTTTTTTTAAAGTAGGCCTACAATGGATTAAAATCTGTTATTTTCTGCTGCTTCTTGTGTTGAATCGACTTTTTAAAAGCGTAGTCACGCCATTTCTTTATGAACATTACATCTACTGCAGTAGAATCCTTCTGCTGCTGAATGTACATCGCCGCCACCTGTAGAGCCTCTTTTCCTTCGTCGTGGCTAACCGTGTTGTCTTCATCGTACTCCTCACAGTCGACTTCCTCTTCCTCTAGTGCTTCGTTGATAACAGTCTGAACTATCTCATCATCATTCAACATTTCATTGACTTCCTAGAAGAGGCCGGTTAAAGCGACACCGGTTAATAAAGCGTCTACTGTATTTCATTTTGTATGTATTATTTTAGTCTGCGGGGCTTGTAGTTCTGGTAGAATACATTTTTAATAAGATTATTTTAGAATGGTTAGCAAATAAATAGCAGTGTTTTGAGCCATAGCCTTAAACTGCAATGGTGTAATCAAATTCTTGATGATAAAAAAAGACAAAAAACAAGTATTTTGTACAATTTAAAAATAAAAATTAAGCTTTTCTTACTACTATAAATTAATCGGTACTTTAATAGTGTATAATAGATAAACACAGCATTTGATAAGTGATTTATACATCCTTTACTTTAGATCTGATGTTTTTAGTAATTATTCATACATTTAATTAACAATTATGTAATACATATCAAGTGTGTACTTCCCTATCTTTAGATAATGCATTTATTTTTTACTATTGTAAGCGTAGCACATTTAAGTCATATAAGACCCCAGTATTTCACAAGTACAAAGTGTGGTATTGCTGCCATAATTGCATTATTTCCTACAAGCCATTTTTTTTTTACAAATTAGTGTTTTAATGTGTGTAATCAATACATTTTTATAAACGAATATTAATACTCAAATGCCATAAAGTAGCCATAGATTATGGGCCGAAGTCTGTAGACTGGATCACGCGAATCATAAGATGTAAATATGAAACTTAAACTGAAACTTACTGCTCAATGTCAATTGAAGGCCGGACATTACAAATTTTGGCTACCGGATTTGATGCCAATTGGTCTTAAACATGATGGCCAATAACCGTGCAAAAGTGCGTAATGATTGAATAATATAGTGTAGTTCAAAAGTCACCCTAAAGATGCCACCCGTAGTACGCGACATGGAACAAAAAATTGTTTTTGCTTGTTTCTCTGCTTTATGTTTAAACCACTTGGCACCTTTGTAATAACCAGCCTTCAGTTTACCTCACCAAAGGATTAACTTCCTAATTCAACACAATGGATAGGATTTTCAATTATTTTGTAATATATATGCGCTAGGATTTAAATAACATTTCAGAGGTATTCTGTGATTTTAGATTCCTAACATTGTAATTAAGGATGCCTGTCCACTGGAGCGGGGCTAGGTTGCGGAGCGGTGAGCGAGGTAAAAATCCACCAATAGAATTGCATAAAATCTCTGCTCCGATTCCGAGCTCACCGCTCCGCAACCTAGCTCCGCTCCGATGAGCAAGCACCCTTAATCTGAGAATCGTGGTTGTTCGTGACTCTTCTGTTTATATTTTTAACATTCAACGATATATCCACATACCCATCAAATCGCAAATGAGAATAATTCGATTTTACATTCTACCGGTCTTATTCTAAAGCAGGAGTCTCCAAACTACGGCCCGCCAGTGTCATCAATCCGGCCCGCGACAGCTAATGACCAGTGTCATCAATCAGGCCCGTGACAGCTAATGGCTTGTTATTGTTGTTGTACTAAGTTAAATAAAAAACAGAAAGTAACTCGGATTCATTTACTTGCAAGGTAAAGCTTAATGAAAAGTATAATACGCAGAAAATTTAGCAAAGCGAATGCTTGCTCAGGGCCAGTGGCGGTACTTCCATACAAGTCGAAAAGCCGGGCTTGCCTTAAAAAATCTATAATAAAACGACGTTTGTTGCGTGTTTGAGCCTTCTACGAATAAAATAATATTTTGAATTTTCGCGCTAATTAAAGCGATTTAATTCTTCGCCAAATGACTCCGCTGACATGCGCAGCAATGACCTAAGTGTATGTTTTGTTTAACTCATACGCGCCGTATTTTATTTCACTCATACGTACCGTAGTGAGATGCCCGCGAAATCGGCTACGTCCACATGTTTTGTTTCATGTTTTCGATGGGCTTCATATTGGGCTTGCAAAATGTAAAAGAGTCTTTGTCGCTCTTATGTATTTTTGGCTTGTAATCATATGGCTAGGTGCATATATACCAGAAGATATCTACAATTTTTTGTATGGATTTGAGGCCGGGCTTTATCACTCTGAAGAATGTTACTATTCTATGTGTCACGAACTTCATTTCTATTGTCAGAATGTTATCTGTCCTTTACCTTATGTGCAGAAATGTTATGAAAATAACGATTATGTAATTTCTTAATGAATATTTATTTATAATTCCTTGGCTTGCCTTACTGGCTGACCCTAGGCACGCCACTGCTCAGGGTGTGTACTCTGCACTAGTCTAGAAATTATAGATAATGGCAGGAAAATTAAAACGGTTTTGGCCCTTGAAACTTATCGGACTAATCAGTATGATCTTAAGGCTGGAAAGTTTGGAGACCCCTGTTCTAAGGTATAGAAACATGGACCTTGACAAAACAAAATACTGAATGCCTTTGAAATGTAGATATATCATAGTAATTTTATTATAATGGAAAAAATGATGCCATCGAATTTAATTACTGATATTTTAGATCTATTTTAATTTAAATATATTTTCAATTACGCGTGTGCCTTAATTTGCCATCATGAAACAACGTAATGCCATGTTTTTTTTATTCACTTATTATTTTGACACATATTTTTAAGATTGATGTACCTTTGCATTTGAAGCCATTTTTTACACTTAATTATTATGTAGCATTTAAGTTTTTCTATGGAGTGGAAAGATTATAGTTATTAAGTGACAGTTTAGTTTTATTATGAAAGTCTAATGCTCTCTTTTTTGATCTGCGAACAAATAATCTTAACAATACACTTGTCTGCCATCAGCTAATTATTTCAACTCTATTAATTACTTTGACGATAACATTGTCTCTGGAAGACAATATGGTATCCAGAAATAAGTGGACTGCTAATGATTATTTCATTTAAGGTTTCACAATATTGCTTGCTTCTAAAATTTATGCTAATTAATTTTTTACATGTACTATAAATAATCTAAGGATTAATTGTATCTCAATAGAGACGAAGATGCAAATTGGAAACAGAATATGGTGATCGAGGTGTTTACAGGACTTATGACCTGTCATTGGTTGGATTAAGCGCATGCTTTATCGAATACAACATTCCCCCTTTCTTATGACCACCATGCCTGACAAATTTTTGGAAGTTGTATATATGTTAATATGCAACACCACAATTCACATGTTAGTTTCAATTTACAGACCAGCGCCATCTATGAAGATTAGATTTTAAGCATTAAGCAGAATATCTTTATAACGCAATGTGAAAGGCTACCGCCATTAACGCACTGCTAGATAACACCTGGAAATGTCACTCCAATTTATATGCTAACTTGGACCAGTTTTTGTTTTATACAACATTTTGAATGTATACAAATACTTGTAGACGAATACTGCTATATTGATAACCCGCAATGGATAAATAAAATCCAGTATTAAGGTGTATAAATAATCTTATTTTCAATACTTTTACTAGATAAGTTCTACATTAACCCTGCATATATTTGCTAATATATTGCATAGATGTGTCACACATATTTGAACAAATTTTTCTGAAGTTTTGCGCTTCAAAGTCTAATTTTACCGTTAGTTTTGTATTGTGCGTCTTCACTAATCAATATTTTCTATTTATCAAGTTTCAATCTTGGATTTGGTATTGCATTGTCTATGCCTTTTTACAATATAAATAAATGTTTTTAAGTGTTGTGTGTTACAGCAATAAGATGTAAATTATAAGCATTTTAAAAATAAATATATTTATGTAACCAATTTGTTTTATTGTGTGGATTACATTTGGCAGAATATATGCGGTCTGTATTCAATTGCTTAGGGAGCCATAACAGTTGGTAAAGTGTATATTTAACTTTATTTTAAAAACACAAAATTACAAAAATAAATTTAATTCAAACTGATTTTGTTCATTCACGCTTCCGGAGCGTTTTCAACTATTTCCGATTTCTTCGCTTCCTCTTCTCTTTTCTTCTTAGTTTCTGGATCTTCCAGGAAGTCGGTCCAGTTGCCGAGTCTCTTGTTCAAGTCCGCATCCGTTTCCTCCATTTTGTATTTAGTTTTTCCGTCCCAAATCTCCGCCTTCAGTTGACGTTTGCCAAACCATCGACCGTCAATCAGTTTGACCGCGTTGTCTGCTTCTTCGGGCTCCTTCATGCTGACCTGAGCAACGCCTTCGGGGTGGCGATCGTAGATGACAACTTTCTTGACCTCTCCACACTTGGAGCACTCGTCCCTCAAGTCCTGCTGGAACTCCAGGATCAACTGAACATCTGCATCAAATAAGGACGGCTCGAAAACATTTTTAATAATAACGACTTTTTCATGTTTTGATCGCTCCCCTCTGAACTTCTCCGGACGCCAGTCGAAGAGTTTCTCCTGCATCTTCTTAATTTTTTCTTTGTCTTTTCTTCGCTTCTTTTTTGGTTTCAATGTCGGGTCGTAATCTCCCTTCATCTGGAACTTGGCTTTCTGCACTTGTACTCTGTGGTTCCTCATAGTGGAACCGTCTAGAATGCTTAGAGCTAGCTGAACTGATTCTATCTTAATGTACGTACAGAGGGCGTCACCTTTGAGTTGCTTGGAATTAGGTTTTGTATAAAGTTTGATTTTCATTTTCTGCGTGGTGGGATCTCTCATGATAAGCCCGCACTTTTGCATGAAATCTACAAACTCCTCTTCTGTTATATCTAAAGGTAAATTTGAGACGTAAACGTTTGTGTTTTGGTCTTCTGATACATCGAACCACTTGGGAGGCTCCGGCGGACCTTTTCTCTTTTCCCCTTTTGAATCCGCTTCCGCTTGTGTTTCTGCTTCCTTCTCGGGAGTTGTATTATCTACAAACCCATAAGACATCTGGTACTGTGCGAGGAAGTCATCATCGACCTTTGGAAACCAAGCTTTTTTCTCTTCGTCCCAGATGTAAACAGAACCATCCTCATCTGTATACGTGTGGGTATTATTTTCAAAACTGTGGCTTCCAGAACTACTCGCTTTCGAATCATCATCTCCGTCTTTCAACTCTTTACAAATACTTTCTGTTTCTGGGTTTCTGGAAATCCATTCATTCTGCGTAGTAGACCAAAGGTATTCGTATTTTGTAACTGGATCTGTGTAAACAGCAACCTCTCCGTCATAATGAATATGCTCAGCATAGTCTTTTGGATTTTGCATACTTTCTTCATTTTGAGGAAAATTACTTTCAACCTTGGATTCAGATAAAGCGGGCCCGTCATCAACACCGTCTACGCTACTTTTCTTTGAGGAAGTCTCGTCTTCAAGACATTTTACTTCTATTTCAACCATTTTTTTATTGGATAACAGAGCATCGTCTTTCTCCTGAACATTTTGACCAAACGGTATGCTTGTCAAACTATTGGTGGAGGAACCAGCAATATTTTCGGATATTTCAATTTTCTTTACGTTTTGTGCTGCTTCTTGCTTTAATTTTTCAGATGTTTCGTCACTTAATTTGATTTTAAAACCAATTTTAGGTAGCTTTTCCGTCATTTTGGATTATTAATGTGGAATGTGCTTTATATTATTATACTTTGGTCTACATTTTAAGGTAGAACACAAAACGATAAGGTTTACGAACTGACAATATTTCTTTGACAGACGGCTTCCTAACCTACAAATCTTTAATCATAGACAATAATTATTACACTCTCATAAAAAAGTTGAGTTGCGGGGAGGGATAATAACAATGCCGTCTCGAAATTATTAATTTTTCGGAACAATTCATTAACATAAACATTTTAAACAGTGTTTGATGGACAGGTTTGCTAATGTAGAGGTTTTCGATTAGAAATTACCCTGAATGGCGGAAGAGGCAAGATTAAATCAGACTCACATTTTCCTGGAAAATAATTTCTATCGTTATTTGTCCAGGAAATCAATGTGTGTAATTGAAAATCCAAATTAATATTATGTGAATGGACATTTTTTATTACTAAAATAACACAATCGACTATCTCTAATAAATAAATGAGCATGGTGTGGATAATACATGGACAGCATGCAGCATGCTCTCTTCACGGGGCGGCGGCTAACTTTCTCCGCCCTTCTTCGTGATGGTGGTGGCGGTGAGCCGGCGCAGCATCATGCTAGGTCCAGAAAAGATAATTATTTATAATGTAAACCTGATAAACTCGCACGTGCACGTAAATTAATTGCAAAATGTATTTGAATACTTACATTATTACTTGGCAAACGTATTAAAGTAAAAATATGCTTATCCATAATTCAGTTCAGTTCAATAAAATAACGTTTTAATACAATAAACTTTGCCAATACCTCGCATGGAGCGCTTTTTCAAATTTGGACTGAGGAAGATAAATAATCATATTTATTGTTTCTAGAATAATGATGGAAAGCTTCTTATTAATAATTTCTTCTTCAGCCTATTTCCGTCCACTACAAGACAAAGGCCTCCTCCATTTCCTTCCATGTCACTTGGTATTGTGTAGACTGCATCCAGGTTATTCCGACACGTCTGTTCAGGTCATCCTTCCACCGTAGTTGCGGTCACCTTGCACTTTTCTGTGCCGTCCACGGTCTCCAAATTCGCAGTCTTCTTATCCATTTTTCGCCCGAGCTTCTGGCTACGTGACCTGCCCATTGCCACTTTAAGCCTTGCCTGCCTATTGCCACTCGGGGAACATGATTCTATACAAAAATAATCTTCAAATATTTATGTAAAATTTTCTGAATTTAAATATTGGTATTACAGGTATTCTTGGAGGTTCGTATTTAATACAATGGATTTTATATTTTATTATCGCTTACATATTCATATATAATGTTTGAAAAAATGGTAATTTTATATTTTATTATCGCTTACATATTCATATATAATGTTTGAAAAAATGGTAATTTTGTTTTTATTATTACTAAATTTAAATATTATATGTTATAGTTCTTGGCCAATTCCGTGATCTGTATGTATATAAAGGACTAAGTTTACAATAGTGTCACCAGTCTCTCGATGCCAGCGAGCCTGGCGAAACCGGTCGCTGTCTAAATAAAGACAAAAGTGGAAGTAGTTAAAAAAACATCGTTTTATTTAATTATTATTTAAAATGAACTTCCATCAAGAGATTTCAGTTAAATCATTTGATTATCTTACAAGATTTAGAGATTGCATTTGTACTGAAGAAAGGTTGTCGATATTTCTATGGTAAGATAATTATACCAATTAATTTGTTTAAAGGAAAATATAAAAAAGTCACTTTTAGTTCACACGTATTTATTTAACCCTTAACGTACCGTGTTCAAAACAAAACGCTTGCTCCCATGTGGTAAGTTCAGTTTACCGCTAACTTTATCTAAATATCAAGCATATGACTAGATGAATCAAAATTTAATTTATGTCATCTTGTAGGGAATTTCATTAGGAATAGATCGATATCTATAACATACATGGATTATTTGAAAAACATATCATTATTAATTTTTTTCTGGAACCATGCGATTTCTGATATGTAATGCGTCATAGCATACGAGCGACTAAACATCAGGTATAAACTTGTCTGCGCGCCGCGGCCGGCGGGGCGAAGATAAAGGCACCTAGGCAAAATGTATAGTACGTTCAAGACAACGAGTACGTATTAATATTTGTCCCTTTTGGTAAAGTGTTAATATTTTCACAGTTCTGATATTATTAAGTTACGTGCTGCGTTTTAATCCAGTCGGTATTATTACGTACCTATTGAAAAGGTCAAAGATATAATTTATAATACGTTCAAAACAGCGAGTAAGTATTTGTCACTTTTGATAAAGTTGTAAATATTAGCAAAACAAATTCTACCTTAACACGAATGAAGGTGAGGGCAGTCTTAGAAAATATTTTTTTTGGGATGAAGGAAGTAATTTTTTGCTTTTTTTTTATTACGAAATATTGAGAACACTTCAATGGAGGATTACAATTTTTTTTATAATATTAGGGTCCATAGGTTTTAAGAAAATCAACTTTAAATTGGCAGTGGAAACTCAATTGACCACATGGCAACGCGACGGTTAAAGAAATAACTTAATTAGAAATAACGCACGCACGGGCGGAACAAGGGGTAGCGGGGAGAGGGTTGTCGGACCCGGCATCCGGCAAGTGTGAACAGCTCCATACTTACTCATAGGCGAGGCGAGATCCGACCCGATTTTTTTCCGGACGCAGGCGGCTGGCAAAACACCCGGCATTTCTTGTCGGTTCCGACAAAAAATCGGGTTCCGGCAAGTGTGAATAGCTTCATATAAAATGTTCTGCCACTGGAACATCCGATTAAAAACCGGACCCGACACCCGACAAGTGGGAACGGGCTCTTACTGGATACTTAGTTCCAGCACCGTTCGTACAAAATGAATTTAGAACCCGAAAGCGAGTGTTAACAGAACGTTTATTATAGTATAGGGTTCCTGTTCTATACTAATTGTAAGGTAGGGAGAGGCAAAAAAATAAATGGACGTACTTTTAAAATAATATTATTTATTTAAATATACAAACATTACAAAAAATAAAGTTTTTCGATGTGGTAAAAATATATAAATATACAGGGGTCGGCACTCGAAGTGTTACCAATTAAAAAATCTGTAATTTTGTCAATTTTGATTTTTTTAATTTAAAAACTTCAGTATATCATAAAAACATTAAATTTTTTTAAAATAATATGTTATTGTTCGAAGTAGTCACCTTTAGCGCGGATGATAGCACCGAGTCTGTCCAAGAAGGCTTTACACGCTGCACGAATGTGGGCTGATGGTATTTTGTCCCATTCTCGGCGAAGAGCAATCTTTAAAGCGTCGACCGTCTCATATTTTTTAGCTGATATTTTGGGCTCTAGACTGGACTATATGGAAAAGTCCATTGGGTTTAAGTCCGAGGAATATGGAGGCCACTGTTGTGATGAAATGAAGCTGGGAACTTTTTTTTGTAAAAATGGTGCCGAGTCTTGTTGAAACGTCCAATGGTTTCTACTAATTTTTTTATCTTTTCACGGTAGATTTGTTGATTTACCTTTTCGCCCTGTTCAATGAAAACGAGTGGTGAGCGTCCTGTGGCAGTTACCGCGGCCCAAACCATCACTGATGCAGACGCTTGCTTTTGAAGAGTAATTCGAGGGTCCAAATTGTCTCTTGATTTACACTGTAACCATACATGATCTTTTTGTTTGTTTACATATGCTGAACCGTAAAAAAATTTCATCAGGAAAGACCAAATTTTCTAGCTCGCCACCAACGTGCAAGTGTTTTAACACCTTTGCTTTTCCTAAGCTAACTGCCTTTTGTGCAGACGAATCTTGCACTTTTTATATGTTGTAGGGCTTCAATTGTAGTTCAATTTTTAATATGCGCCCTATGCTGCGAGTAGATACATTGAGATTTTTCGCCCATTAAACTGCGATTTGTCTTGGATTACGTTGAATTCTGGCCTTGACCTTTCGAACCATTTCTGTCGATGTTGCAGTTTTTGGATGTCCACATCCATGGCGTTTTTTTATGCTACCAGTATCATTGTAACGTGAAATGATCCGATACACAAATATTTTGTTCACATGTAAATGTCGTAGCTCATTAACAATGGCTGGTTGCAATTTTTCAGTCAAATACAGAGCAATAACACTGTTGAGTTTGAATTCCATTTCGATAACTTTTTTTAACTGTGACGTAAAACAATATGCTTCCGTAAAATTAATTACCTTAAACACATGTCAAAACATGAGCTTACTGTCGTTAGCCGTTTGGTTACTACAGCAGCTTGAAGTTGGTAACACTTCGAGCGCCTACCCCTGTATATCTAATTAACAGTCAGATAAAATAATATTTTATTAAAATTTACTTATTAATATGTGGTAAACTTGCGTTATATGCTTTGCAAAAATGTTATAATAATAACATTTCAGTTAACTTGGGGGTCACACAAAAATAGGTTCCTTTGGAATACAGATAGCTGTAATATGATAGGTTCCTTTGGATATCTAATCTATAGTATTACTTTATATTAGATTTTTTTTTAAATCATTGCTTTTTCACAACACTTTTTTTAAAGTATTGGGAAAATGCAATGTTTAAAAAAAAATCAAATGTGAATTCAAAACACAAAGTGATTTGAATTCACATTTGATGACATTTATTATTATAATTTGCTATCTATGGCACAATTGAATTTAACAATACCATAAATATACATTTACGAGTGGCTACCCATCCACATTAAAGAAAACTAAGAGATGAATTGAGGGCTGGACATTATAAAGGTGCCAAGTCTGAAATGAGTTTTCAAGGCCCGGGTTAAATTCTCGGCAATGGTAGTGTGATTGTCACCTTGTCATCGGTCTGGTGCAAAATTCACGTGACAATAAAATGGATTTGCTACCTATCGCATGTCGATAATCAATATAAATATCTAAAAAAGTCTATACAGTAATTTGGTTTAAATGACCTGTTGTATAAAAAAAGCGAAATACTTATAAAACATGAACCTCTTTAAGAAATCTTGTCTGTGGTATATAGTACAAGTCTGTTACACAACGGGGTGCTCGTCTACGTTAGATTTAGGAGACAGCTCGCGATCTCTTCAGCAATGAGAACTACTGAGGATAAAACATTATTTCAATATTGAACAAGATATTCTAGGCAACTGTTAATATTTGTAACGAAGTCACCGCCTAAAGATGAAACGAACTCGTCGACCCGTCTCTCCTCCATGAAATCTACGAGAGCTGTGAGAAAGTCCTCGTGACCGCCGTCGAGCGCCACTCGCATGGCCGTCTTCCTCTCCCCGTTCCTAGCCAGCAAGGCGGCCGCCGCCTCTTCGTCGCCCAGCTTTCTTAACTCCTCCAACACGGAGCAATCTCCGATTCCAGCGCTTTGAAACAGTTGCTCGACCAGCTTTAGCAAGTTTCGAATCTCTTTCTCAGATGATGCAAGAGGCAGGTTTTCGAAGGTTTTGTCCGGGACATCGTACCACGCCCCATACTGGAGCAAGCACCTCACGGCTTCGTGGTTCTCATTCTTGGCGGCTGCGTGATGTAGCGCTGTCAGGCCAGCGACGTGCGTCTTGGTATTGATGAAATCGTTGAACTTTTCAAAGTTTAGTTTGCTATGAGAGTGACGCAAGAGGCGGCGCGTGATGAGGGCGTGCTGTATGGCGTAGTGAAGCGCGGTGCTGCCCTGAACACATGCGGCCTCCGGACGAGCCCCGTCCGCCAGCAGCAAGTCCACTATTTCCAAATGGCCCCGCGCCGCCGCCTCGTGCAGTGCAGTTCTTCCGCGCTCGTCGCCCACGTTCACATTGCGCCCCTCTCGAATCAGCGACCTGATGGAATCCACGTCTCCGCTAACAGCAGCCGCAATAATATCGACGCTGTCCTCTTTAGGAAACACCAGTTTAAATTTATTCAATTCGTCCATTTTCATTTCAGCCTCCTGTATTATTTTTTCCATCAGAAGAACGTTTGGGTGATCGGGTCCCCATTGTGTTTTCATTCGCTTGTAAACTTCCGGCAAAACATCACTACCGAATTTATTTTTCTTAATCAGACTTCGTGTTAGAGCTATTCTATATTGACTCTCCAATGTATGGTGATGATCGGGTCCTAGAAACTTCTGTTGACAGACGTATACCTGTTCGTAGGTGTCCAGAGCTGACTGTAGGTCGCCCAACCCTGCCTGTGCAGCCGCTATATTGTACTTTGCTCTCAGAGTGTAGCAATGATTAGGTCCGGACATAATCTCGTAAGTTTGATAAACTTTTTCAAATATTTCGATTGCTTCCCCGAAATCCCCTTGCACGCTTAAGGCGACTCCGATATTGTTCAGCAAGTTAAGAGTCAGCGAGTTCGTGGGCTCTGCCAGCGTTCGGCACAGTTCGTAAGTCTCTTTATTCATTTCCAAGGCTTCCTGCGTCCTATTTAACATCCCGACACAAGTCGCCCAGTGCGACCTCGTCCACAGAACGTCTAATGGGTTGCTACCGGGGAAATTCTTCTGAGATTGGTGGATTAAACTGAACATACACTCCGCTTCCTCGAAATGCCCAAGGTTCATCTTGCATAGGGCGATACTTCTCAGAACCTTGAGAGCGTTTTCATCATTTTCCCCTAGATAAATTTTCTGTTTGGGATATACCTCGCAGAATAATTTTAATGCATCCGCATACTTGGATTGTGAATATAAAATTTGCGCTATGTTTTGCGCTATTTCATTGTATGCGGGGCTATCGCGGCCGAACATTTTTTCTCGCAAGTTCAGTAATTTTTCTAAAACCTTTAACGCTTCCAGATGCTTTTCTTTAAACTCGAGTACCTTAGCCACGGCGATATTTAAGCCTACTGAATCGTCGAAAACTTCCGCTAATTCGTTGTACACAGAAAAACCATTTTGAAGAGCCAAGATAAGTATCGTTTTCCCCTCTTTATTGCGAGCTTTCACGACTGCTTTAGCTGTGTCCATATCCGAGACGCCTTTAAGATCAGCGACGAGTTGCTCGTCACGCCTTTCGACTTTTTCAAAGCATTTGTTTACGAGCTGTAATAATTTTTCAACTTCTCCAGTGGCCATATCAAGGGGACTATTCGCCTTGTAATCTAAAACGTTATACATAGCTCCACTTGCCAGGAAGGCTCTGGCGATGCTGAAGGAAGAAGAAATAGCCGCACAGTGGAGTGGGGTCCTTTCAAGTTCTCCAACGAGGTTAGGATTAGCCTCATTGTTCAGTAAAATCTCGCAAACCCGTTCAAAGTTTTGGCTGGCGGCAATATGCATAAGCGATTTTTTTGTCGCATCCATCGCATTTACAGCTGCACCCCTTTTGATCAAAGTTTCAACACTAAAAAGATCATTATTTTTCACAGCTTCAAAAAGTTTATCAATGTCCTCGAGTATACTGACGACCCCCTCTTCCGTTGTATAACTCAGAAGTGTATTTTCAAAAACGTCCGCTTCATTGTAAATGGCGCCACTTTGGAGCAAAGTCTGCACCGCCCCCACATGGCCCCGCACGGCCGCAAAATGAAGTGGTCTCCGGAAGTTACAATCGAGAGCGTTCACGTCCGCGCCCTTGTCGACTAGATACTTGATGATATCCGCTCTCCCCGCATGCGCCGCGAAGTGTAGCAGTGTTATCCCGTTGACGTCAACGTCCTGAACACTCGTACCTTGTTCAAAAAAATAATCCACCACATCGACGTGATTCTCTCGAATGGCTTCATGAATTGGTTTGAATCCTCTCAAGCTACGCAAATTCAAATCAGCTTTATTTTGGACAAGATATTTGACAATTTGCAAGTGACCATGAGCAGAAGCTATATGAAGAACTGTAAATCCTTCGATATAGTGAGCGTTAATATCGATATGTTGATGTTCAAATAACAAAACGATAGCCTCCAACCGAGCATCGCTAACTGCTAGTTCAATAGGAGTGTGGGAAACACTGTTTTTCATAATGTTGGAAT
Source organism: Lepidostoma basale (assembly GCA_022606425.2). NCBI lineage: Eukaryota > Metazoa > Arthropoda > Insecta > Trichoptera > Lepidostomatidae > Lepidostoma > Lepidostoma basale. The sequence goes on from JAHDVF020001569.1 coordinate 130,288, forward strand.
CTTTTTGAAGCAACATTTTTAGAACTTCCATATTGTTCTGTGATATGGCTAGGTGCACCAGAGGCTCTGGAGTCGTGGTCTTCGTATCAGCATTATTCTCCAACAGGACTTCCACGCACTGTTTGAAGCCCAAAATTACAGCCAGGGTTAGGGGGGTGATCCCTTTTTCATTGATCGCGTCTATGTCCGCAGCTCCGTTCTTTATGAGGGCCCTGACAATGTTCCAGTTGCCTTGGCGAACAGCGATATGCAGCAGGCTACCCCCCTTATGCTCACTGGGATTGGTATGCTTTGCCTTGAGTAAGGTCTCAACAATATTCCTATTACCGGTCTCTATTGCGATTTCTAGTACATTGGTAGCCTTTTCGATGTCAGCCTTTCCTCTTATCAAGAGCTTTACCATATCTTCCAAGCTGTCCACAACAGCCAGTGATAGGGCGGTAGTAAATTTGTCTTTCATAACTGCGTTCACATCAGCGGGGGTGGGATTATTCAGCAACATGTCGGCAATCATCAAGTGGTTGTTCGTAACAGCTGCGTGTAACGCGGTCGCGCCATTGTGGTCCTTCGCGTCAATGTCTATTCGCTTTTCCCTCAGCAGTAGTTCCACAGCTCGACAGTTCCCCGCCATGCAGGCGCAGTGCAGCGGAGTGTAGCCTGCAGAAGAAGTCAAGGTAACATCAGATCCAAGTTCCAACAGTAACGTTATATTCTCGTCATTGTCACATTTCATCACAGCGTAATGCAGCGGGCTGCAACCTCTGGAGTCTACGGAATTAATATTTGCGGAGTACTTTAATAAAATATTCGACACTTGAAAGTGACCCTCTAAAGCACTGACGTGTAAAGGCATTTTCCCATCGTTTCTCATCCAATTAACGTCAGCTCCATTCTGAAGTAGAGTTTCGACAGCTTCCGACTCGCCCACAAAAACGGCTAAATGTAGAGGTGTCAAGCTGTCCAGACTGGAGGAATCGATATCGAGGCCTTTCTCTAACAAAAACTTCATAATAGACACATTCCCTTCGGCGGCGCTCAAATGTAGCGCATTGTAGCCCCTGCTCTCCGCAACTTCGATTGGTGCGCCGTACTGAATTAGGAGCCGGACAATATCTTCATGGTCCATCTGCGCCGCAATCAGGAGAGGAGTCAGGCTGCTGGATGACTCGACATTTACGTTTGCTCCAGACTCCAACAAAATTTTAGCAATTTCGATGTAACCATATTCTGCAGCCAAATATAAAGGTGTGCGGTTATTTTTTTCATTAATATCGATCTTGGCGCCGTGCTGCAGAAGAGTTTTCACGACCTCCGTGAAGCCATTCTCTGTCGCACAGTGCAAAGGGGTACCGCCGTTTCTCAAGATGGAAAGGTTCACATCTGCGCTTTCTTTGATCAGAAGGTTCACTATGTCCAGATGGCCGTGACCCGCGGCAGTATGGAGAGGTCTACTCCCGTAAAACGAATGTTTGTCATTCACATCCACTTTCCTCGATATCAAAAACTCTGCAATTTCTTTGTAGCCGTATTCGGCAGCAATGTGCAATGAGGCGGACACATCCGAATCATCGATATTTTTCTTGTATTTTAAAAGCACTCTCACGACACCCAATTGATTGTTCCGGACTGCGTATATGAGCGGAGTTTCATCCGACTGATCCTGGGTGTTACAGTCCACTCCGTGATCTAACAGCAATTGTACTGTCCTTTCGTGGCCGTTTACGGCAGCCAAATGTAGCGGGGAACTTTTGGCAGCATCGCCTTCTCCTGCCACTAATTTAACGTCCTCTATTAAGAACCGGACTATATCAACTCTTCCATTGGCCGCCGCGATATGGAGTGGAGTCTGCCTGGCAGCATTCTTGTGGTCGGCTCCCAGTTGTTCCGTCAAAAACTGGACAACATCCAAGCTTCCTGTAGCCGCGAGGTGAACGGTAGATGACAAGCAAGCAGTCTTGTAGTGTATATTAGCGCCTTTCTCAATACACTCCATCAGATCCTGGAGGCTGCCATTTCTCAAAGCCTCTACCATGTCTTCTTGACACTTGATAATGTCCAATCCATCGGCGTACTGTTGGTGTAGTTTGACGAGATCGAATGTGACGATATGGCCAAACTTTTGATTATATATTGTGGCTCTATTTTCTAAGAAGTACCGCGCGTTCGAGAGTACCGTTATGAAGGGGTCCCAGAACAGCGCGTCAACTAGGTGGTTCCCATGGGCTAAGTAGTTTCGCAGACACTTTCCAGTCAGCAAAGGGACGTCGTCGTCCACGTAGAGTATGTTACCATCCACACACTCTTCCAAATCAGTCAAGATGTCCAGGACTAACATCTCAATAGCGCATCGAACAGCGTGGCATAGAGAAGTCGGGATGAAGCTCGGGTTCATACACCCGTTGCTTTTTAAAATTTCATCGAGTTCAGATATTTTCTGGTCGATTTTATCTATAAGTGCCGCTCTATCCGAAAGTTCACTTTTTGTGGGGATATTTTTACTTTCTTTTGCTTTCTCTCCTGGTTTAGAACTCGCTGGTATTCCATTAATATTAGCTTTAAGGTCGGTTGTGTCTTCTTTATGTCCCAGTTTATCTAAAGCAGTTCCCACTTTTTCTGTACTTGCTATAGACGTCTTGTCCACCAGATATTCGACTTGCGTTGTATCATCCGCCGTTACGTTATTACCGATTTTCGTTTTTTTTCCAACTCCTTTATTTTTTATTTTGTTTTTAGAATTGGCATTAATAGATATCGCATCGCTGACTTTATTTATAATCGGATTAAAATCGTTGGTAAATAAAATAGTTGGCTTACCCTTCCCTCTTCTTCTTTTCGGCTTATGTGCGTCGACTTCTGATTTAAATTGGTCAATCCACTTGATAGCACCTTTGTCTTTGAAAAATATGTGATTTATTTTCTTAGTCAGACTCCTAATCAGCGGGGCTTTCGTGGGATGTCTCTGTTCCACGCTTACATAGAAATCATTCAAGAGTTTATTCAATTTCTCGATGTTCTGTGCTTCCAAAGACCTCGTAGATGTGTCCGAGATTATTCTGCTGCCTATTATTAAAATAGTTTTTTTATACGACTCGAGGGTCGCTCGGGTGTCCGCGGCTGGCGTGTTACGCTTGAAAAAATAATCGGAAAACATTTTCAGAATTGTTAACGCCAAACGATAATCTTTCGAAATATTTTTGATGGCATGATTTGAATGTTGAATGATAGCCCTAATCTGACGAAACAACTCACTCTCGTGCTCCGTTTTATCAATCGTTTTACTTATATCAGTGACCAGTTGCTCGATTTGGGCGTCTTCATCGGTAGCTTCACCCGTAAACGAGAAATTCGAAATTTCTTTTCTGTTGATGATTCTCAACTCTTTCAAAAAATGTTCCATGGCAACCAAGCTTTCACTGTTGAAGAGTTGGACCAATATGTCTTTGATATAATTAGCCTTGGTGGTCATTAGGGTGTCAGTAATGATATTCCCAATTTTTCTAAGGTCGTTTTGTATATTGCAGTACAGTGAGAACGCGTTGTTACCCGCTGTGTCTGCGAGGAGGCTAGCGTGCGACAAGGAGTTTCTGAGTGTGGTGAGGATTTGCCTGGTTTCCGGGGGCGCAGCTTGCAGCAACTGGGCGCTAGTAGCAGAGGACAAGTTCGGGGAGTCAGTGGAATTCTTCAGCAACTCCCCAACCGCTTGGAGGGCCCTCTTGGTGGCCAGTCGCCCCGTGCTCGAGGTGCACTGCGCCTGTGATGCTGCCCCTATAAAATGAATCATCTTGTCCAGAGAATACAAATCCCTCGTCTTCTGGTACAGCGAATACAATTTCTCGAACCGAGGATTCTGCTTCAGTACAGACGAGACTAGCTCCTCGCGGCTGTACCTCCCCAGGGAACCCAACTTTTCCATATCCGAGTTTTGCAGACTTTCGCTTAACAATTGCAGTGATTCGGTAAATATTTTGAGGGATTCTTCTATGTCATTCTTTGTAAGGATGTATCTAAAAAACACGTCGGAATCTAGGTGGCTCTTTTGTGAAGAAACGAATTGCGTTAAGCAGAAGGTCAGCTCTTCCCAAGGGAGGGTGGTGTATGTCGACTTAAGCTGATGTTTGAGGATATACATGTTTCTGGCGGCCGCCTCGGCCCTGTACACGAGGGGGGCTCCAGAGTCTGGGGAGGCCTGCTGCAGCAGCAGAGAGAGGCGCGACAGGGCTGGCGGCGATGGTGGCAGAGAGTGAGCGAGGGGGGAGCGCAGGCGCGTCAGGGCGAGCTGGACCCGAAAGTCCGTAGCGGCGGTCACAGGGACGGAGAGAAGGCGCAGGCGGCGGTACTCCCGAGCGATGAGATGATCATCTCCCTCGTCGGAGAGGGCGAGCAAGCGGGCCTCCTCCATAGTGCATCCTGCATAATTCGTAACAATTATATTTTTATTATTCATCAATGAGAACTTTCTTTTGTAACGATAATCTTAACCTGAAACTCCGACGAAAGAATTATTAAATGTTATATGGTCTGTTCTACTATATATGGCTGTGAAACTTGGATTCTGAAAATGTTGGAGGCGTTTGAGATCAAATCAAATCAAATCAAATCAGTTTATTTTCTCAAAAGACATTACAAACATTTTTTATAGTTTAAGGCATCTATTGAGAACAGGTAAAACATAATAAATATATAATACCAGGAACGCATGAGAGATGGTTCGCCATTAGAAATACAAGATACTCTCCAATGTAAAGAGTATTTGTCTTCTGAACGTACTTTCACCGCTAGATGTGGATATACCGCAGAATGCTCCGTATACCGTGGACCGATAGGGTCAGTAATGCAGACGTACTACAGAGAGCCAGAGCCGTTGTCGAGTGTGAAATAGAGAGCTGTTGTCGAGTGGGAAAGTTAGAAAGATCTCATATTTGGTTCATGTGCTAAGGGGAGACAAATACCACCTCCTTCGACTGATATTAATGAGTAAAATAGAGGGACGTCGGGGAGTTGGTAGAAGGCAGTTGTCCTGGCTGCGAAACATAAAAGAGTGGACAGGAATGACCATAGTTCAGAACCTGTTCCAAGTAGCGCAGGACAGATATGCCTTTGCTGCAGTGATCGCTAACGTCGGGGGGACCTGACACGGCACCGGAAGGAAGGAATCAATGAAAGCAGAAATGTTGATTCACAATGGAGTTGTGGTTCCATCTCTTATGAACAAAAGTAAAGCATGAAACTAACAGAATAAAGATGAAAGCGGAATGAATGCGGTAGAGATGGAACCATTTATTATGTATTAAAATTATATGAATTGAAATTCGATTAATTTAGTCATGCCAAATTATCCTCGGTCTGCCACGACTCCGTACTCCATTTACATCGTTAACGTATAGTTTCTTAACCATTCATTCATCATCCATGCAGTTGCTGACATCATGTATCGTACAGCTAAATTAAAGTGGCAATGGGCTGGACATATAGCAAGACAGGGCAATACCCGATGGACATACAGAATACTTCAGTAGAGGCCTTGGACAAAGAAAAGGAGGGTCGGGAGGCCAGCTAAAAGATGAGCTGATGATATTGCCCGAATAGCTGGAGCGACCTGGATGCGAAAGGGACAAGACTTGAAGCTAAATATTGCCTGTTGATTGAAAAGGTAAAGAAAAAGTTCTTACGTTTTTTGAACCTGAAAGAAAACGGCTATTACCCCTGGCTGTACCCAACTGATTTCTTACTGGGTATGCTGGACTACCAATCATTGGAAATTAGACGAAATATCCATTTGGGTGTTTATTTTTTTCATCTGATTCGTGGTCGAATACATAACTATGATATTTTGAATGACTTGACTTTGTTTGTCCCTGTTTGTCCATCTGCCACAAAGGCAATATAGATTATTTCACCTGTCATTCTTCTTTCCGTGTCCTGTTAGGCCTCCCCAACGTTGACTATCACCCTTGAGTAGGCCTCCCCGTCCTGGGCAGCTCGGAACAGCTCCCCCACGGTCCTCAGCCCCGTCCACTCTCGGATGTTCCTCAGCCAGGAAACCCGCCTTCTCCCAACACCTCGTCGACCCTCAATCTTACCCTCCAAGATCAGATGTAATAGTGAGTACTTTTCTCCTCTCAGAACATGGCCCAAGTAGGACACTTTACGGACTTTGATGTTGCTCAGCAACTCTCTGTCAACTCTGGCTCTATGGAGAACGTTTGTGTTGCTGACCATGTCAGTCCAGGAGATGCGTAACATCCTTCGGTGTATCCACATCTCAAAGGCCTCCAATTGGTTCATAACATTGACTTTGAGGGTCCATGACTTCACCCCGTATAACAGCACTGACCATTGTTTAGAACCAACCACACCTGCCATTGTGTAGAACCAATCTACCTAAGGTAATGCCCGTGGGCAGGGCAATAATCCTTCTAAACCGCATCTCTTCGGATCTGGACATCTTCCACGATAGTGAGGCTCCCCTCAGAAAGCATCTATCTCTTATATAATATATAAAATTGACAAAGTTTGGGATGTGCAAGGTGCCTTTATGAATGGCAGAGGATGTATGGATCAAATTTTTGGACTTCGTACATTGACAGAGAAGTTTCTGGCCAAAAATCGCAAACTTTTCTGTGCATTTGTCAACTTACAAAAAGCATATGATTACGTTAATAGAGAAAAGTTGTGGAAAATATTGTCTGAATATGGACTAAGTACAAAACTGATCACGGCCATTAAGTCGCTATACACGGAAAGCACTGCTAGTGTCAGAGTAAATGGAGATCTTACAGCCTGGTTTGATATCAATAAAGGAGTCAAACAAGGTTGCGTAATGTCCCCGTGGTTATTTAATCTGTATATGGACAATTGTATGAGAGAGCTGAAAGGGTTGGATGTAGGTGCCAAAATGAGCGGAGTGTCAGTAAACTGTCTCTTGTATGCGGATGACGCTGTCCTACTTGCTGACAACGAGCATGAACTACAAGTCCTGGTGAATTGTATGTATGAGGTATGCATGCGAAATGATCTGATGATGAATGTTAATAAGTCCAAGGTAATGATTTTTGAAAAGGAAGAAGCCACGACAGTCTGCAACATTAGCGTGAATGGTGAAAACTTGGAGCAAGTAGTTGAGTTTGTGTATTTAGGTAGTATGTTTACAAGAGATGGGAGAGTGGGGAGGGATATTGAAAGAAGGGTTGGGGCAGGCAACAAAGTGAATGGTGCACTTAAAGTTGTCATCGCAAACAAAAACCTATCCAAAAAAGCTAGAATGGCAGTGCACAATGGTGTTCTTCTACCGACCCTTATGCATGGAAGCGAAGCAAGGAACTAGCAAAAAAAGGATGAAAGTAGAATAAATGCAGTAGAAATGAGATCTCTTAGACGAATGTGCGGATATTCTGTGTATGATAGAGTGTCGAATGAAAATATAAGAAGTGAATGCGGTGCGAATGATGGTGTCATGAACAAAATAATGAAAGGATCATTAAGATGGTTTGGACATATTGAAAGAATGAATGGAGAAAGAATGGTAAAAAAATTATATATTAATGATGTAAATGGAACCAGAAATAGAGGAAGACCGAGGAAAACGTGGCACGATCAAATAAATCAAATATTGAATGTCGGCCATGTGAGGAGTCAGAGAAATCGACGCGTGCATGACACGATGTATGAATGTTGAGGAAGCGAGAGAAATATGTCAGGAAAGAAAGGTGTGGCAGTCCATTCTTTCTGCCTACCCCTTCGGGGAGACGGCGTGATGGTTAGTTAGTTTTTATTTATTTTAAAATTGATATTTGCTTCTCTTGTTCTTCTTATTGTTTCTGTTTACTTAATTTTTCTTTAAATTTAAATTATCTTGTGTTTATTTGTTATTGTTTATATTGTATTTTGTCTTATATAAAATTACACAATTGTATTTTTTTGTGTTTAAAATATTTTTTTTGTATTCTATAGTCATTTAGTGATTATACTGTTTTTTTTAATAACAAATTTAATTGAATTGAATTGAAGATAGGGATGAGTGGAAGAATATGGAAGAGGCCTATATCCAGCAGTGGAGAGAAGAAGTCTGAAGAAGAAACGTTTGATATGTCCAAACCGTCCAAACGACTCGTTTGCTAGTACTAAATCCGACATGACTCGAAGTTATCCTTTCACCGTTGGAAGCATCTGTAAGCGGATTGTTGACTTGGAATTCGGGAGCCTACCTTTTTTTTAAAGAGAAACAATGGCTTTCTTGAGCAAAATAGGGGATTGTCCCGCTAAAAGAGATTTGTTAAAATTATCAGTAAAAATTGGGTGACACAGTGACAAAGACGGTTAAGAAGCCATGTCGGGATCATTACAATAGCATTCGTTCTTTATCAATTTCAGTTTATCATTTGATAAACCACAATTGATAACAAATTTTGGGACAGATTTTTTTTGGTATAAAAAATATGACATTGCCACATTGTACCCATCATCATTAATTTCAAAACAAGTGTTAACCAAATTTCATTAAAAAAAATTGTGAAAAACTTCTCTGTGGAATTTTAACTAAATATAATATATACAATAAAGATTTTTTCTTTTCATTATTTACTGTGGATCATATTGACGATTTTTTTTATGAATTACTACACTATTATTTCCACTTTTGAGTTTATTTTTCTCGACATGTTTAGAATGCTTTACACCTTCATCATCAGGAGAACGACATAAACTTTATATCGTTCTTCCGACGACGACGTGATAAGCATTCGAAACATGTCGAGAAAAATAAACTCAAATGTGGAAAAAACAATGTTTTATTCATAAAAAAAATTCGCCAAAAAAAAAATTGCACGAAAATAATCAAATAGCGTGAAACGAGATGTTGGAAGAGAGGCAAGGGATCAAGGTCAGATGTTGCAGTGAGCTCAAGACACCGGCCATAATTATACTGTATAATATATATATTTAAAAAAATGCAAATAAAGTTTATCGACATTTAAAACAATATTACATATTTTAATTGCAATATCACGTTATTTGGATTTATATTCTGATAAGAGTAAAATACTGATTCAACGAATATTGATGATCCACAAAAAGACGATAAAAATTTATGAATAATAAACAATAATTTGGGATTCCAGACAAGGTGTAGATAATTTGATGATTAAACTAATTTTGTTGTAAAGCGAATTGAACAAGACATACCCATCCAGAAATATCAGTGGAAAAACAAACGCAAGGGTGACGAATAACTTTCAAACTATTTACCAAAAACAAGTTAGAGCCACAAACGTAAGTTGGCGGTGGTGCAAATGTGAACTACAATAAACACCAAATGTCAATGTGTGGAATTTTTTGTTTCCATAGTCGCGGTGATTTTTAGTTTTCTTTATTAATATAAGACTAACAATGCCCAAAGTTATATTCTAAAAGTTAAAGCCTTTTTGTGAAGAAGAACAGAGAATATTTGCGCCATTAATTTCATTCGAAAAAGTCAACGCACTTTGGTAAAATGTAATGACGGATAAGTGTTGCTATCCGTAGAGATTAAATAACCGATTTATGATTAGTGTAATAATAATACAAATATTTCTTGTATATTTTGTATTGATTTTATTGGTGTATCTGAACATTCGGTTCAGAGAATTGTTACCGAGGGAAATGCAGCCGCGAGTACTTCAACAGAAATTACCACACCTGGAAAGAACGAGGAAAAGACAAAACAATAATATAGTAAACAAGATATTTGGCTAGATGAAGACGAGGAAATTCTTTTTTCAATTAATAGGGACACTGAATATCTTTCCCTCGGGAACAGACTTTTTTTTATAAATACAATCCCAACCCTAACTGGTCTTCCATTCCTTGACAATAATGTAAGACTTTATCTTCTTCTTCTTCTTCTCCTTATAGACCTTTGGTCTGTTCCTGAAATCAGGCTGGCCTCTCTTGGGAGGTTGACTACCAACTATCTCTCCATCTCTTCGGCAGTCTTCCAGGGGGACGGCAACTGGCAGGAATCTGGCCACAGGGTGTGGGATTCTGGTGGGATCCATCCTCTGCATGTGCGCATTCCAGTATATTTTGCGTTGTCTGCCCCATCTCACGACATCCTCCACCTTGCAGTTCTCGCGGATGGCCGTGATCCTCAACATCCTCATCTCTGCCACCCGTACTTTAGCCTCCGTTCTTGTGGTATCCGCTCTGGTCTCAATGCTATATGTTAGTATAGGCCTTACGCAGGTTTTATATATTCTGACCTTACTGTCAGTTCTCATATACTTGTTTTTCCATATTATAATCCCTCGCCCTCTTTCAGAGGGACACTCCGGACCATACATTTAGCCCCATCATAAAACAACTACCAAATCACATTCCAACAATGTTTCCTACAGACGTAAGAGGAATAGCCATTAGAGTTGAATTTCTGTAAGCCAGAAGATCCAAGTCCAAGTCCAAGTCATCAAACTCTTCAGATGAGGAATGTGATGATACTAATAATGAAATCAGAGTTCATTGATGGATCACACTTATTTTAAAAAAAAAGTTGTTAGATATTTAATTGTTTTTACGTGTTTTGTATTAAATTCTGTTATGAAAAATATTTGTTGAAATAAAATAATTCAAGTGTTTGTGGTTATATGTTTTGACTGCCACTATGAAAATAATCTTTTAAAATAATTGTAAATATAAATAAATTAATACATAAATCGTTTTTGTGCTATTTCAATAAAAATATTCCGTATGACTATTCTGAATTTCCTTAAAATTCGGGAAAACATTTCGATCTGGCAACCCTAAATTGAATTACGGCGCCCTCGTTTTGCGCTATCATACGTTTGTCCGTTTGTCGTTAAATTTGGTGACGGCGCCTCATGGATTATTTACGTTCTTTTTAATTTTTAGTACGCCACGTATATTGCGGCCAGGTCTCTATCATTTCGAGACGACGTTGGATAATAACAGCCGTATTGTTTTTATTTGATACATTCACCAGGGAATTTTTCGTGTTCCGATTGAATGCGATTTTTTATCAGTCGTGATCAGAATTTTCAGGTTCGATGTTTATTTTTTGTAGTTGAGATTTGTTGTGCTGCAGTGAATATTGACATATTAGAATTACTTGGCAATTCATTTGCATATGTTAAATCAGATTCTGCGAAATATCTTTACGGACGGTTTAAACGGAGTTTACTTTGCACTCTTGAGTTATCTTTATTCTATTTACTTTGTATTTGTAGATAGCTGATAAGTGTGCGAACTGGTCCAAGTTTTGAACTAATAGTCTAGCGTGAGCGAGGATTTATAAAAAATGCAAGACCTAAAGGATGTTTACGTTTCTCCCTTGCCCGATTCGCCCTACGTGAAACCTTTTAGGTTAAACTACACGCAAAATGGAATGGTGAAATCATGGGACCTGCTAGAAGTACACGACAGCGTAGCTATTATAATTTATAATGTAACGCGAAATACCCTGGTGATGGTGAAACAATTTCGACCAGGTGAGAAATTTTATCTAAATATTTAAAAGTCAAGTCTATTCACCATAATTGCACATTTCACTTGCTTCTTGAAAGACTGTGCCATTTAATTATGTTAATTTATCTTAACCTTTTGCACTCTACGTGCTACTTGCTACGTATTTATAAAATAAAAAATAAAATAGTTAAATAAGTGATAATCTTGGATTAAGTACATATATAAAATTTATATTTTTAATTAAAAATAATACATTTGGTTTGCTGCTTTTCGGACACTCTGTCTGATAATACGTATGACCATTAAATTTTTGGTACATTTCGCAAAATATGTTTGCTAAATCAAAAACACGTAAAGTAACGCTGCTTTCAATATGTTTTATTTTGATAATTTCTTTGCATATCAATAATTGTGTATTCTTGAAGAAGTTGCTTTCCAAAAATCTTGTACAGCGTAGCAACAGATTAACGGCTTCGTCTAATAGGGTCGCGGTTGACTAGCGACTACCTGGAATTGTAAACATTCAATTGGCTACAGTCTTAAAGATAGTATGTCGGTTATTGTTTTGCATTGGTTAGTTTATTGACAGGAAACAAAAGCAAGAACAGCCACGAGACATAAAATAGGTAATATGCTTCGCAAACTTTCTACGCGGTATTTAAAATATTGAGTCTTGTGCATATTATGATAAAGTTAATTTATTTTTATTTTCGTCTTCTTCTTCCTCAGCCTATTCCCGTCCACTCCAGGACAAAGGCCTCCTCCATTCACTTCCATGTCACTCTGTCCTGTGCAGACTGCATCCAGGTTATTCCGACGTATCTGTTCAGATCATCCTTCCACCATAGTTGCGGTCGCCCTGCACTTCTCTTTGCCGTCCACAGTCTCCAAGTCAGCAGTCTTCTTGTCCACTTTTCATCTGAGCTTCTGGCTATGTGACCTGCCCATTACCATTTTAGAGTCGCCACCCGGTGGATGATGTTAATGACTTTTGTTTTTTCTCTCACCGTATCGTTTCTGACTCTGTCTCTTAGGCTTATTCCTAACATGGCTCTTTCCATAGCTCTTTGGGTCACTCTTAGTTTCTCAGCACTTTGTTTGGACAATGTAACAGTTTCAATACCATAAGTACCAACTGACAACGCAGGCTTCATAGACTTTTCGTTTCAGGTTTATTGGTATTTTTATTTTACACAAATTTTACATAAACCAATTTTTATTTTTCGCAAACGAAATAGATAATATTTGCATATTAATGATATAGAAAATAGGTAAGCTTCATAAACAATCAATATAGAAACATAACATGAATGCTGAAGAATCGTGAGCAGTGGCGGTACTCCCATAGAAGCCCGGCTTGCGTAAGAAATTTTGAATCACAACCCCCAAATCTAAGTAATCGTGCCCCCACATAAACCGACAACCCACCAAATCACCTTCCAACAATGTTCCCATCAGACGTAAGAGGAATATCCACAAGAGCTGAACCTCTGTAAGCCAGAAGAGGTTTTGATTCAAAATTTCTTACGCAAGCCGGGCTTCTGGGCTTCTATGGGAGTACCGCTACTGATCGTGAGATGTATATCAGGAGAGGACAGTGTGGCGGTCCATTATTTCTTCCTTACCCTTTCTGGGAGATGGCGTGATGGTTACTTACTTAGTATTGATTCATATTATATTGTTTTTATGGTTTATCAGCAAAATATTTGAAAGGTGATTTATATATAATATATTTAACATTAACATATGACATTTTAAATAATGAAGATAAATTTTTTTTACATAAATTTTCTCATATTAAAAAAAACAACTAACTTACCATCACGCCGTCTCACCGAAGGGGTAGGCAGAAAGAATGGACTGCCACACTTTTCTTTCCTGACATATTTCTCTCGTTTCCTCAACATTCATACATCGTGTCATGCACGCGCGTCGACTTCTCTGACTCCTCACGTGGCCGACATTCAATATTTGATTTATTTGATCGTGGCACGTTTTTCTCGGTCTTCCTCTATGGTATATCCACATCTCGAACGCTTCCAACCGGTTCATTACTCAATTTCGGTACGGTTCACTTTCAGAGTCCAGGTTTCGCAGCCATATAGTAGAACAGACCATATATAACATTTAATCATTATTTGTCGGAGTTTCAAGTTAAGATTATCGTTGCAAAAGAATGTGCCCATTTTCTGCAACTTCAATTCTGCATTTTATTTCAATGTCCGGGTCAAGCGCTTTAGTGATAATGCTGCCAAGGTATTTAAATTGGTCGACCATTTCAACATTCGCACCATTCAGTTGCAGAGTGGATGAAGAATAGTTAAGTCGCTCAAATGTCATCCATTTGGTCTTCTTAACGTTGATTTTCAAGCCCAGATCCTCTCCTGCTATATCAATTTTATTTAGAAGTTCTCGAAGATCGGGTATACTATCAGCTAAAATAATTGTGTCATCACTTTCGTTAGTCATATTGATGACATGGTGGACAAATCTCCCAGAACATTGGGATTTATATTGCGCACATGCAAACCTTTCCAAAATATCACTGCCCTTAAAGTACTATTCACAACCATGGTTCGCTCACGCCTTGAATATGTATCTCCCGTTTGGTCTCCTTATTATGCAGCACATATCCAACGCATTGAAAGAGTGCAATAAATGTTTATTAAACATATTTAAAATGTGCAATTCGTTCTCTGATGACAAATCTGCCCTAATTTTTCACTCCTTGGACTCTCTTGAAAATAGACGTACTCTTCATGATATAAATAATTGCTTGCTTCATAAAATAATTCACTTTAAAATTGACAATTCTGAACTTCTCAGCAAATTGTCACTCAATACCCCCATGTCTCGCACGAGACACACCGCGAGCCAAGTTTTCCATCTTCCTGTTTATCGCACTAACTACGCTCAGAGCGCGGCATTGTATCGAATCTGTGATAACTACAACAATCATTTTGGAGACATTGACGTCTTTCATTTGAGCGAGCGAAATTTTAAGAAAATGATCGGAGCAACATTTCAGCGTAGATGTGATCACGATGTTACGTGATATTGTAATACTCGTATATTACTTTTTTTATTTATCTTAATTTAATTTTTTATTGCCAGTACTATAAGTATTTTAACTCTTAAATATTATGTTAACCTTATTTTGTTTAACTTCAATCTTGTTTCTCACTATCATTTGTTAATTGTTAACTATTATTTTATATTTGTGGTAGTATGTAATTGGCCTTATTTTAGTTATTATAATTTTTTGTTTATATACATGTTATTGATATCGCTGTTTGTTACCCTTAATAAATAAATAAATTAGAGAGGAGTGTGTCTGGAAAAAACAATGTGGCGGTTCTTTCTCTCTGTTTACCTCTCCAGAGAGACAGCATGATTGTTAGTTAGTTAGTTATGTAAATACCCTCTCACTAAACAAATAATGTTGTTTTCCAGCTATCTACTATAACAACGTGCCACCAGCCGTGCGGGCAACCGGTAAGATCGACCCCGCCCAATACCCCGCCTCCCTGGGCATCGCTCTGGAGTTCTGCGCCGGGATCATAGACAAGAAGAACAAGACCTGGGATGAGATTGCGATGGAGGAAGTTTCCGAGGAGTGCGGGTACAATATCTCCCTGGATGCCCTGGAGTTCGTTATGAAATACAGGTTAAAAAAAAACTAACTAACTAAATGACTAACCATCATGCCGTCTCAAATCAATCAAATCAAATCAAATCAGTTTATTTTCTCAAAAGATATTACAAACAATTTTTATAGTTTAAGACATCTATTGAGAACAGGTAAAATATAATAAATATATAATACCAGGAACGCATGAGAGATGGTTCGACATTAGGAATACAAGATACTCTCCAAAGTCAAGAGTATTTGTCTTCTGAACGTACTTTCACGAATATCTCCGAAGTGATCATGTTCAGCAGTTTGATTGCTCTCCCCACGGGCATCACCAGAGGCAGGTTGGTAGGCAGAAAGGCTCTCCGGAGGGGTAGGCAGAAAGAATGGAACGCCACACTGTTTTGTCCTGACATACTTCTCTCGCTTCCTCTACGTTCATACATCTTGTCATGCACGCACGTCGATTTCTCCGACACCTCACATGACCGACATTTAATATTAGATTGATTTCATCATGCCACGTTTTCCTCGACCTTCCTCTATTTCTAGCTCCGTTCACGCTGTTTACATATACCTTCTTTACCATTCTGCCTTCACTCTTATTTTCCATGTGTCCAAACCATCTTAATGACCCTTTCATTATTTTGTTCATAACACTTTCATTCGCACCACATTCACTTCTTATACTTGCATTTGACACTCTATCATATACAGATTTGCCACACATTCGTCTTAGAGATCTCATTTCTACTGCATTTATTCTACTTTCATCCTTCTTTTGCCAGTTCCATGCTTCACTTCCATACATAAGGGTCGACACAAGAACACCATTATGCACTGCCATCTTAGCTTTAACAATATTCTCAAATCTTCGCCAAAGGGTGAAGAAGTTCAATATTTTAATTTTTCTGTTCAGCAATACATACAGAGGGGTCACATATTGTTTTATCTCCCACGATGCAGAATCAAACTGCCAATGGTTATGCTGGGAGGTAGAGCAAATCTTTGCTTAATCGTGTCATCTCGGAGGTCCACGTATTTTGTGATAGTTTAATTGACCCGAGGGAGGCGCTGATTCTCTCATTAGAGGCATATCTAGAAAGTAAGTGTACTGAGGCTCTCACGACCGGATGGATTTTATTTTCGACAAGTTGGCTACACTTCTGTGTAGCCTGACCCTTCCCCTCCGCAACGAGACCGGTTCGAGGTCAGTACGTTGAGAAGTGTCGACGCGACAACACGTTTCTTGAAACATGTCAATCCAATCTCCGGCCAAGTGTGAAATACACGGCGCCAAGTGGGTCATAGAGGCAAGCGGCTTATCATGCTGACATGATCTTTTTCATTAGTTATAAAATGTTTATTTTTAATTTATAGGTCTGGTGTTGGCACCAGTGGTTCACTGCAAGCTCTCTATTACTGCGAAGTGACAGATGATATGAAAGTTCACCAAGGTTTGTAATCAATTTTATTTATAAAATGTTTAAATTTCTTCTTCCCAATGTGCCATGTCTTTAATTTTATTTCATTTTTCATTTATTTATTTTAAACATATCTAAAACATTACAGATTTTTTTTTCCCAATACACTAAAGATACAAATTAGAGATACACAATAATAAGTAATACATAATAGATTAATAAAAAGAGCGAGAAACATAAGATGCATGACAAATTAATAAAATAAATACGAGGTCTGTTCAAAAAGTATCGCGAATTTTGAATTTCCGCTGGCTACGTATATTTGATTTTTGATTTTTTTGTAGCGTTATGTTGGTACTCATGTCCCTTATTTATGCTGACAAGGTCGGCCATTTTGAATGTTTAGTTAATTTTTGACAGCTGTTTTGCTTGGATGTGTTTTGGCTCGTCTTCGATTTTTGCCTATTCCAAAAAATGGATCAAAGAATCTGTATCAAATTTTGTGTGAAAAACAAAATAAAGTGCGCGGACGCATTTCGAATGTTGACTGTGGCATATGGTGAAGCTACCTTGGACCAAAGCAACATTTATCGGTGGTACAAAATGTTCTCAGAGGGCCGAGAAGATATGAACGACGAAGAGCGTGCCGGACGCCCGAGCACGTCAACAACAGACGAAAACATTGATAAAGTGAAGAAAATAGTATTAGCCAATCGTCGAATCACCGTTAGAGAAGTTGCTGAGGACCTAAACATATCGATTGGCTCGTGCCATTCGATTTTAACCAATGATTTGGGCATGAGTCGGGTCGCCGCGAAATTCGTGCCAAAATTGCTCAATTTCGACCAAAAACAGCATCGCGTTAACATTGCTCAGGAGATGTTGGACTCGGTCCGTGACAACCCAAATGTGCTCTAGAGGGTCATAACTGGTGACGAATCATGGGTTTATGGTTATGACGTGGAAACCAAAGCTCAATCATCCCAATGGAAGCTGCCGCATGAGCCAAGACCAAAAAAAGCGCGCCAAGTTCGGTCGAACGTGAAGGTTTTGCTCACAGTTTTCTTCGATTGCAGGGGCGTGGTGCATCATGAGTTCTTGCCACAGGGTAGTACGGTCAATAAGGAATATTATCTGCAAGTTATGCGCAATTTGCGCGAAGCAATCCGCCAGAAACGCCCGGATTTGTGGAAGAACAAAAACTGGCTTTTGCACCATGATAACGCCCCTGCTCACACATCGTTGCTTGTGCGCGAATATTTGGCCAAAAACAACACAGTAATGGTGCCGCAGCCACCGTATTCCCCAGACCTGGCCCCCTGTGACTTTTTCCTGTTTCCAAAACTGAAGAGGCCCATGAAAGGACGACGCTACGCCACGATTGAGGAGATAAAGACGGCATCGAAGGAGGAGCTGAACAAGATCACAAAAAATGATTTTTTTAAGTGCTTCGAGGATTGGAAAAAACGTTGGCATAAATGTATTATATCCGAGGGGAATTACTTTGAAGGGGACAAAATAGATATTCATGAATAAATAAATACTTTTTGAAAAAATATAAAATTCGCGATACTTTTTGAACAGACCTCGTATACCATACAATTATAATAAAGATAGTACTTCCCTCAGATGAGCCAAACTATCACAAAATATGTCAAACTCCGAGGTGATACGATTAAGCAGAGATATTGCTCTACCTACCGGCATAACCATTGTCAGGTTGGTTCTGCATCGTGGGAGATAAAACAATCTATGGCCCCTTTGTCGAAGATAATTATCAGGGACGAACAGACCTACATCACTCAGGATTTCTGAGTCGTGTATACAACCGCAGTCGAAAGAAATGGACACCCAAGTGAATGTCTCGTCTCCTCTCGAGTGACTGGTAGCCTAGCATCCCTAGCAAGAAATCAGTTGGAAAGAGCCACGGGTAATATCCATACTCCCTAAGATAGAGGTATCGCACTTCGGTCCCCCGACTTCGGCTATCACTCTGGCATAGGCCTCTCTGTCTAGTGCCAGGCGGAACAACTCCCCACCCTCCGAATTCCGGTCGACTCTTTGCTGTTTTCCATCCAGGACATCGGGGGTCTTCCCTTTCATGATGAGGTGCAGCAGACCGTATTTCTCATTGCGGAGAATGTGCCCCAATTAAAATTTAAAACACTTATGAACAAGTCCCTAGACGCAAATGGCAGTGGATGGGTCACACTCTGAGACGGAACCCAGCCTGCATCGCTCAGGGCGTACTAGGCTGGTCCCCTATGGGGGGCAAGAGAAAGCGAGGCAGACCTAGTGCCACCCGGAGAAAAGCCCTGCAGGACGAGGTTAAGGCAGCAGGCCTTACTCGGGATGATGTTAGGTATTAGGCATGCGATAGTCGGGTGGAGAAGGTTCCTTAAGGCCCTATGCACCACGGAGGTGTGACAGGACAAAAAGAAGAAGATGAAGATTACGTATGAGTTTGTCATGACAGCTGTTACGCCAACCTATGTTGGCATCATCAGGTGTTTATAAAAAAGTCTAGTTAATAAAAATACATTGTTTTATTTAAAAACGTCATTAATATAGGGGACAAATCAGTGGCGGTACTTCCATAGAAGCCCAGAAGCCCGGCTTGTGTAAGAAATTGTGAATCAAAACCCCCAAATCTAAGTTATCATGCCCTCGCATAAACCAACAACCCACCAAATCACCTTCCAACAATGTTCCCATCAGACGTAAGAAGAATAGCCACAAGAGCTGAACCTCTGTGAGCCAGAAGAGGATTTGATTCAAATTTTTTTACGCAAGCCGGGGTTCTATGGGAGTACCACCGCTGGAACAAATATATTTAAGTGATGCATAGAACTAGCAGAAGAAGGATGAGAGCAGAATAAATGCGGAAGAGATGAGATCTCTTAGAGGTATGTATGAAAGAATCTTAAATGCTGATTTAAGGAAGGATTGTAGAGCGGATGAAAGCCTTATGAACAAAATTATGAAAGGATCACTGCGTTGTTTTTGACATACGGAACACATGGATGAAGAAATAATGGTTAAGAAAGTATATGTTTACGATGTTAATGTTAGTGTACGGAGTCGTGGGAGACCGAGGAAAACTTGGCATGATCAAGTTAATAAAATTTTAAGGGTCGGCCATGCTAGAAGTCAGTAGAATCGACGTGCGTGTATGACTCGCTGTATGAATGTGGTGTAAGCTAAAGAGATGTGTCAGGATAGAGTAGTGTGGCGGTCCATTATTTCTGCCTACCCTTTTGGAGAAGCGGCGTGATGATGGTTGGTTTGTATAAAAAATTAACAAAAACTGATTATTTGGCAATTTACATTTTCGTTTTAAATATAATAACAATAACAAACCATCAAGCCGTTTCTAGAATGGGTAGAGACTACACTACTTGATCCTGACACCTCTATCTTTCTCTACATTCATATATCAACCCCGAGGGGTCGATTTCGACTTAAAGGGGTCTACAACTGGAAAAGTAATTGGGGGTGCATGAGATGTAAATGGGGGTCCACGAGATGGTTAAACTAAATTGAAATTTTGATATCATATCATCTGGCTCATCTCCCATATTAGAACCTTGTTTTTATTTTATGTAAAAATGTTGGATTTGCATTTTATTTTGTTTTAATTAATGATTGTATGTCTAAATAGTCTATTGTTTTGGCCGAAAAACTAATTCTTCAACATTATTAACTGTTAAATTTACAACACTGTTATAATGGGACCATTTTTTATTATACACTATTTGAGAATGTCACGACAGCTGTTTGATCTGCTGATGATAACATCAGTTAGCGAAACAGCTGTCGCGACATTCTCAAAAAGAGTATAATACAACATTGTGATGTTATAAGTGTTGTAAATTTAACAGTTAAAATGTATAACTAGGGGGTCTACGGGACAAAAAAATTTGGGAACCTCTGTTTTAAATTGTCGGTAATATTACAGGTGGGGGTATCGACGACGAGCTGATTGACGTTATTGAAATGCCGATCGCCGAAGCAGCGAAGATTCTGACATCGAAGGGTCCGCACAACTCCCCGCCCAGCTTCTTGTTTGCCCTCTCTTGGTTCATGACCAACAAGGCGCCCAAACTTACAACGGAATTATGATAAACTTGCACTTGACACACTTCAATCCCTCTGTGCTTTACCAAATTATTTTTATAATACGCTACTTTTTATGTGCGCAAATGACATTTCGGATTTAAAATAATTTTAAAAAATATGTACTAGGTGTTTCGGAAATGACATTTTGGGTTTAAAATAATTTTAAAAAATATTTACTTGGTGTTTGGAAAGTTCAGTCCGTTTTACAACAGAGGGTTCTGGCTGCCTTCAAATCTGGTGGCCATTTTTTTTAGTAAGCCTGAGCATCTATCAATTAAGTTCAGTTCGCACATGTTTGTCATTCATCACAACAACATTTGTTTTTATGCTCTTCAAAATGTCGACTTTCGTGGTAAATAAGAAGCATTTGCGGGAAGTTCTGCTGTTCTGTTTTAATTTGAAGAAGAGTGCAGCTGAGGCGCATAAAATGCTTGTGAAAGTTTATGACAATCATGCCCCATCGGATATATCATGCAGAGAATGGTATAGACGCTTCGAAGCTGGTGATTTTAGCATTGACGACAAAGATCACGCTGGAAGACCGAAAAAGTTTGCCCAAAAAATGAACTCCTCAAACCGGGTGAAACGGTCTCAGAGGAAGTCTACCGACGACAACTAATGCGTTTAAGGCGAGCACTGGCTAATAAACGACCAAAATGGGGCAACAGGCACAGCAATTCTTCAACCTTACAACGCTCAACCTTGCATCGCTATCGCGGTCAAAAACTACATACGGTTGGGAGATTATACCGCACCCGTCTTATTCACCAGACGTAACACCATCTGACTACCACTTGTTAAAATCCATAACGCATGCATGCGAGAAAACCCCAGTCAGTCTATTCCGCATCATGCACAAGAGCTGGGTTTTTCTGCGACATCAACTTGGCGGATTTTGCATCTAAACGTGGGTTTTCATCCATACAAAGTTCAATTAACTCAATAGCTAAAGTCCAACGACCACAGACAGCGCTGATTTCAAAGTTTGAGTGTTCGTAATGAAAAACCCTATATTTGTGGTAGCATGTAATTGGATTTTTTTTATTACTTCTATGTGTTTTTTTTAATATATATGTATTGAAATCTCTATATGTTACCCTTAATAAATAAATATCCATGTCACTTGTCTCCCTCGACTAGCATTTTGGTGATTTTTGCAGTTTCCATCTTCAGGGAAGCTATTAACCTTTTATAATTATTAACTACCCCGAAATGTCAGTCGAGAGAGGCAAGTTACGCATATATACTTAAGATCCTAAAAAACATATTAATAATTTTACCAAAGTTAAAAATGTCAGACATATAATACTTCATTAATTATACACGTACATGCAATGTATTGTGATAAGATGGTTAGACATATGTGTAACTAATCTCCCAGTTAACTATATTTCTGAATATGAAAAATTCAGATAGCAAATTTTTTTAAATACCATAGTTACATTTTTTTTTTTACTTCTGTTGTAAAAAATGCAGCAAGAATTATTCCATTTGTAATATGTATTTAGTGTAAGGCACATTGTTAATACAGTCCAACTCGGTTATTATGATCACGGAAATAGTGAGATCTCGGATGTAACGAGTTCATTGAGGAAACATTTATTCGCTTTTATAACGAGCTAACTCTGAGACGGAATCCAGCCTGCATCGCTCAGGGTGCACTAGACTGGTCCCCTATGGGGGGAAAGAGAAAGCGAGGCAGACCTAGAGCCACCCGGAGAAGAACCCTGCAGGACGAGGTTAAGGCAGCAGGTCTCACTTGGGATGATGTTAAGCATCAGGCATGCGATAGAGTCGGGTGGAGAAGATTCCTTGAGACCCTATGCACCACGGAGGTGTGACAGGACAAAAAGAAGAAGAAGAAGAAGAATGAGCTACTTCTCTCTAATTGTGTATTTTTGTTTGAATTGCAACCGCCCTAGATACTCCATGTCTTCATGTGATGGGTATGTTTGTAACCATTTATAAAATACTTATTCTCTGATAACGAGTAAAGCTTATAACGAAAAAATTCAGTCCCATTTTCCTCGTAATAACCAAGTTCGAATGTATGTTCTTTTATTATCTCGGTGTAGATAATTATATCCTGTTTATACGTAATCTGCATCTTTTTGGTAATGTCACAATATTTTTAATCATCTGTTATTGCGGCCAAATTGTTATTCACCGTCTTGCCAATTTGTGGTCAATTATAATTACACTCTTTATCTCATGACACAACGCTTAGTGCAGATTAATATTATAAACACCTATACGTACACAGTAAATGGATTGACGACCTTCGTGGCCGAGTGTCCCGGGTTCGATTCTCGGCGTTGGCGGTGTGATTGTCATGCTGTCCTTGGTCTGGTGTAAAATTCGCGTGACAATAAAATGGTAATAGATTAGCTGTCTATCACATGTCATGTGAATCAATATGATAGCTATACCCTTTGCATTGATTTGGCTCCTGCTGTAATGATGTAAAGAACGATTCAACAAAATAATAAATAACATTTCTGATTATTGTCAGTGTTACGATATAATAAAATGCCTTATTTAATAATAATCAATCAAATTTAATACACATTTCACTCATTCTCATTATATACCATTGATTTGTCACTGTAACGAATCTCACATTTGTAATATAATGTCACAAGAATCACTATGATAGCTATAATACCCTTTACATCAATTTGGCTCTCGCTGTCATGATGTAAAGAGCGATTCAACCATATAATAATAATATGTATTATATGCAGTCTACCCCCGGTAATCTGGCGCCCTCTGTAATTCGATATCCATAGGTTACAGAAAAAATGCCACTAATGCATTTGATGTGGATATGCAATGGACTGAAGAGAAAGGTGCATCATACAACAAAGTTTTACTTCCTAATAGGCTGAGAGACAAAGCTAGCGTTTAAATTTGTATATAACATAAATTTATTTTAAAAATAACTAAAACACTTTCGTACTTTGTTTTTACATCACTTCATTTTGTTTTATCAAACCGACTTCTTCGGAATTACCAAAACAAACGAAATGACAATAAAACAATATTTTTAATAATGTCACACAAAAAATTAATTGCTTCATACAAAAGTATAAATTGAGTACTTTTTTTTAGCCTTCTTCCCTCCATTGCCAGATAGAGGCTTCCATTTTTCTTCTCTTCCATTTTTCTCCACTCATCCCTGTCTTGTCCCTTCTGCAACTAGGTCGTTCCAGCTATTCAAGCAATGTCATCGGTCCATCTTTTAGGTAGCCTACTTTTCCTTGTCCAGGGCCTCTATTAGAGTATTCTGGGTGCCCATCTGGTACTGCCCTGTCTGGCTTTATGTCCAATTCAATTAAGCTCTACCATCTACAATGTTCGTAACTTTGGTTAAGTACGTGGCAATAGTAACTGTTGATTTGCATGTATGGCGGGACATAGAGGAAAATAGCAATAGATTAAATGTGGTCTGGTTCCTCTTGATTTTTTTTTCTCTAACGTAAGTCCTGCATGGACGAGGGTAGTGATGCAACAGACTTCTGCTTCTGCAACTGTGGAAGTTCTGCACGTGTTTTGACATCCGTTTCTGTTTTTGTTTCCGCAACTTTTATAACGGAACTTTGAAGAATCCATGTTAAGTATGAATGGAGACCAGCAAGACTTGATTGCAAATAACAAGAATGACAATCTATTTTTGGAGATACAGTCACAACTTCAGGAGTATAAAAAACTAAAACGATTGCCTTTACATGAGGATCCCCTTATGTGGTGGAAATTAAATTCATACAAATAGAATAATCTTTTGCCATTAGTGCGCCAATATTTATTAGCTCCTCCCAGCAGAGTCTCCAGTGAGCAATTATTAAGCGGAGCTGGTCTTACAGCTCCTTCCCACTTGCCGGGTGTCGGCGCCTTCTGTTCACACTTACCGATTATTAATCGGTTACTCTACGCGAGACGACTGTGCACGATGGACGTCGACGAAGTTGTTGTGATGTATTATTATTTAAGAAGAAAACAAATAAAGACAGCTAAGGAAAGAAAATATCGGGTGCATCCAATCCTGAGGGAAAGATTTAGTTAGGGTACATTTCAGAACTTAATAACAGAATTGAGAAGTGACGAAATTAAGTTTTTCAATTATTTTAGTATGTCATTAACTACATTCAACGATCTACTGACTCGAATATCAGTGAGCATAAACTACCAAAATACAAGATTTAGAGATTGCATTTGTACTAAAGAAAGGTTGTCGATATTTCTATGGTAAGATAATTATACCAATTATTTTTTTAAAGGAAAATATAAAAAAGTCACTTTTAGTTCACACGTATTTATTTAAAGAAATAACGCACGCACGGGCGGAACAAGGGGTAGCGGGGAGAGGGTTGTCGGGCCCGACATCCGGCAAGTGTGAACAGCTCCATACTTACTCATAGGTGAGCGAGATCCGACACGATTTTTTTCCGGACGTAGAGGGCTGACAAAACACCCGACATTTTTTGCCGGCGCCGACAAAAAATCGGTTTCCGACAAGTGTGAATAGCTTCATATAAAATGTTCTGCCACTGGAACATCCGATTAAAAACCGGACCCGACACCTGACAAGTGGGAACGGGCTCTTGAATATGAAAAACACCGGAACAGATTGTTAGGTGTAGAAGCCGTCAAACTACTTTTCAGAAAAAAATATAACTTTACACTACTTAATTTTGAATATTAATTTCATTAGTAATTTTATTTGTAAAAAAGTTTTTATTCATAGTATTTTACACTTCCGCATCCGTTTCCGTTTCTGCTTCCGTCATGACACTTCCGTTGCATCACTAGACGAGGGACAGGCCTAGGGATTGAATGAGCAAAACTAACGAAAGGCGCCGTTCGCCTATAGATTCTTGTTTGCAGTGGAAATCCTCTATGTCCTATGTTGACTTGCATAAATACTACTTTTATTTCTTTATTTTTTACTGCTGCTACCACAATTACGTTACTAATTGTACAATATACCTTGTGTTATCTATTGTGTTGTTTCATTTATGTAGTGCGGGTTGGAATAAATGTATATATTATTAGGTCTCTCTCTCTGGTTTCAATCCTGGGATTGGTTTGCAGCAATTTCCTCTATTCTTCTCTTCCATTCTTCCCTGTCTTGTGCGGCTCTTTTGAAATCTGTCCACCAACAGGTCCTCCAGGTACTCTCGGCGTGGGTGTCCCCTAGAGTTTGTACCCTCCATTATGGCATGCAAGAGGCCTTCTTGTTGTATTACATGGCCGATCCATCTTGCACGCCTTTCGGACAAGGTCCTGAGCAGGTGCCTTCTTCCTTTGATTCTTTGGAGAACCTCCTCATTTGTAATGTGGTCTCTCCAGGAAATTCCTAATAGTCTTCTATAGAACCACATCTCAAAAGCCTCTAGTCTCCATTTATCTCTTTCGGATAGGCACCATGTCTCGCAGCCGTACATCAAGATACTCCATACATAGGTCTTGATGAGGAGTATTCTCAGTTTTAGGTCTATGTTATTCGATTCTATTATTTTCGACCTTTTATTAAATGCAAGCCTAGCCTGATGTATACGGCTGTCGACCTCGCTCTTAGACCGACCGTCCCATATTATTTTGCTCCCTAGGTAGACAAACTCCTTGGTGTTCTTTAGTGGAACTCCTGACATCACTACTCTCATCTGATGTTGCGTTCGGCCTACAGTCAGCAGCTTTGTTTTGTCTTTATTTGTCTTCATGTTGTAGTTATTTTGAAGAATGCTTTGCATAGTTGTTAAGGCCTCTTGCAGTTCTTCTTCACTTTCAGCAACCATAGCAATATTATAAGGTACTGAATTACATATCGATTGTATCTCACCATTTATCATCTGATTGTAATCTTACAAAATACTCCTTTTCAAAGTTCTGGATTACAAAGGGTTGGTGGCAGCACTCAATAGTCCAACAAATTTGATTATCCGACACTGCTCTACAAATCGTTTGTCCGATTACCGCGGGTCTACTGTATTTTTTAAACAATCCTTTAATTAAGCTGACAAGATAGCTTGTACTGTGAAAAATGATCTTGTTGAAGTGTAAGCTAGAACCCATATCTGATGGAACCAACGCATTCTGCCACTAATGACCGCCATATGTATAACAAATGAATTGTCATTTTAAAACTGCAATAAAAAAATATAATTTTATTAAGAGCAGGAACTATTAACACATCTATTTATTGTTTCTTCAACAATGATGTAAAACCCCATGTTTTCTAGATGTTTTATTATATTTTATGGAAGTGTTATGTTTTGCCTTGCCAGGATGTTATTAATTTCTTCTATATAAATAAGGCCATCATTTTGTGTTGTGGATTCACATTTGAATGACTTTTTGGTAACATTGTATTATCACAACACTTTTTTGCACTTTTCACAAACACCTTTCGGGACACAAACTTCCCTTCTTCAGTGTATGAATTTTAATACATATTTGTATGGTGATTATACAATGTTTCCAAAAGGTTATTCAAATGTTTTTAATTGTCCAAGGAACATGTCACTCTCATAAAATATAATTAAAAATACATTGATACCTTGTTAATTGTTGATTTAAAATAAGATTTACTGTAATTAATACAAATGAAAACATCAGTTATCTAGAAGTTTTATTATATTTTATGGAAACGACATGTCACCTTGCTAAGTCATTATCAAATGTGCCTTGACAAGGTGAAACATGTCATTCTCATAAAATATAATAAAACTTTTATTATTGAAAAAACAATAAATAGGATTTACTGTTTTTAATTAATTTCTTTATTTATAACATAATATTTTAAAAACAAGTTATTCATCATTTCTTCAATTAGTTTATTTTATGTTATCGGTTTCATATTTTATAAACCTACCGTATTCTTGAATTGCTACTTCAGTTTATAAACTGTATATGAAAATAGAAATATATGTTAAGCCATTTCATTGTGATCTTGTTTCTCGAATATATTGTTAAATATTTTTTGTATGCAAGATGTTAATTATTTTGTACACTAAAAAAAGTGATGTATTTATTATTTATGTCTTATTGATTGAGAGCGAAACGGACTATTGACAACAAAATTCTCAGGATGAAGGAGCTTGTAATAAAAGCATTAAGGAGGCTAAAACTCTTCAAGAGTTGTATGGCTATAGGAAGTAAAGTAAAGTATTGATCGAGATGTTCCGACTATTTTTGTTTTTATCTGGTTACCTAAGTAATAATTATGCATTGGACTTGGATCTTCTGGCTTACGGAGGTTCATCTCTAATGGCTATTCCTCTTACGTCTGTAGGAAACAATGTCGGAAATGTGATTTGGTAGTTGTTTCATGCGGGGGCTAGATATGTGGCCCGGAGTGCTCCTCCGAAGAGGGCGTGGAAAGATTTAGGGTTTATTCTTAATTCCTACAGTATTCTTGGTCATGGAATGGAAGACCAGTTGATGGTGATTGTATATCTTTATTTAAAAAATAATTTATCCGCAATGGGTAAAATCCAGTATTTTTCTACAAGAATTTGTATACATTCAAAATGTTGTGTAAAATAACTGGTCCAAGTTAAAGGCGTAAAAATTGGAGAGACATCTCCAGGCGTAATCTAGTGCTGTATGATTTGCAGAGCCTTTCACAGTGCATTAATAAAGATTTTCTACTTAATGCTTCCCAATCTTAATAGATGACGCTAGTGTAGAGTGAACTAAAAAATGTCAAGATAGGCGCAGCATTCTAGCATATATACAACTTTAAAAAAATTTGTCAGACGTGGTGGTCGTAAGAAGGGTGGAATGGGGAATTTTGATAAACATAAAGCGATTGCTCAACCCAATCAATGGCATGTCATAAGTCCTGTAAGCGCCTCGGCCACCATACCCTGTTCCCAGAAAACAATTAACATCTTCGTCTCTATTGAGATACAATTTATCCGCAATGGGTAAAATCCAGTATTTGTCTATAAGAATTTGTATACATTCAAAATGTTGTAAAAATATGTTTTAAAAAATCTCAATTTTGTATACTTGAATGAATAAATGCAAACAATTTTTATTTAACTGTCCAAATTCTCTTACACATATTAAGCAAAGTTGTAAGTATGAGGGGTATTTATAAAATAAGGTCCATTTTTAAAACTAAATAGCAGACAAACAAGCACTGCGGTGATTGTGCTTCCTTTGTGCTCGCATTCACAAACAGACCTTATTTAAAAAAATTACCTTCGTACATTTTTCTTCATTTTGGTTAGTTTTTTCAGATTCAAAACAGTTGGTGGTTTTTTTTTCAAAGATTTAAATCAATGATAATAGAATTTATTTTACAATCTTCAATATGAGCAGAAAATAGCTCATTATTATGAAGAAGGAATCTGGTCGTGTCCAGGCTCGAACCCAAGTCCCCTAGATTAGGAGTCAAGCGTTCTATCCCCTAGACCACCACCCGATTTTTATATATCTTATGGTTACTATACATATATTCAATAAGTTATATATTGTTTCTTGAATGATTATTTAAAATTCCATATTAGATAATTAATACGAATGAAAATGTTTTCTAGACGTTTTATTATAATTTATGGGAATGACATATTTCGCCTGTCTAAGGCATTATTAAACATAATTGTCTAAGGCATATATAAAACAAAGTCGTGTTAGTTACACCATTTAAACTCAAGAACGGCTGGACCGATTTTGATAATCTTTGATTTATTGGATTTGTCTCCGTCCCGAATAGCAGAATATCTATTAAAAAATCCCCAAAAAATTCTTTTTCTCATACATTTTATATGGAGTGGTTTTTCTTGATTGAACTTAATTAATTTTTATTATCCATTTTAACTTAGTAAAAAACTGAATTTAATTGAGCTAATAAGTTAACACAACATTTATTGATTCTGAGGCGGTATGAAGTTCGCCGGGTCAGCTAGTGTTAAAATAAAACTTCTAGAAAACAGACATTTTCATTCATATTTATAGTTTATTTCAATTTCAATATAAGGTCACATAGTATTGTATACCTAGTCTTGCCATAAATTTTGTCACAAAGATACAAATAAAAAAACTGCATCTTACAGAAGACTTATATTTTTAGATTTACATACATATTACCATCAATGAAAACAAACATCTTATTCAAAATTTCCTCCTCTTGTGAAGCCTAAACAATACCACTATGCATAATGTCCATTGGTCAATTGGTAATTGCTTGCTTCAATGATTGTTTCAGACTGACCGCAATTTACCACACTGGATTGTTGTCCCCTTAAAATGAGGATCAAGCTTAATATATTGTTTTCAACCCATTCACCGAACCTACGACGCGCATAATGGTCACGCAGTTTCAACTCTTGCACAAGCTGGATCTTGTAAGCTTTTAAGCCAAGATCTTTCTGCAAAATCTTCCACAAAGTGGATGGGCACAGCTCCAATTGCTGTGCACGATGGCGAATCGACTCATTCGGATTCTCCTCAACACTACGCTCCACAGAAGCAATAACTTCCCGCACTCTTCCGGATATCGTCGCGCCAACGCAACTGTGGGTGCCCAACTCCACGCTTTGTCCACTTTTCATCTGGGTCACAAGCGATGTGTCCCATTCAACGCCACTTAAGGGTTGCAGCTAACTAGATTACGCCGAAGACTTTTGTCCTGTCTCGTATGTTCTCATTTCTGACTCTGTTCCGTAAGCTAATACCCAACATACTCTCTCCATTGCTCTCTGTGTGACTCTCAGCTTGTTTCAACACTTTTTTGTGACATTGTGACTGATCAACACTAAAGATGAACACTGTCAGAACACAGGTGTACGGGACAGATTGCTCCCCCCGTACTATTAATTTTTATTTAGGCCGCTTACTGCTGCTCGTCTCCGATGTAGTGTAGATGGTAAAGCGGAGAATATTGCGTGATGATAACTGTGGATAATAAAACCAAGTTTTATTATATTGCGGCGTAGGAGTTGAAACAAAGAGTGTTGTGCCAGTAGCTCAAATCCCTTACAAGGACTGGTTTTCACGTGGGTAGGAGCACAAAGCCTCAAACATGACCGGCTTATATAGTCTCCGCGACAACTAGCGATAGCGGTTACCAACGGTTTTTCTGTTTCTGAGAATTTCAGTATATTCTTCGCAGCCGCTGTCACCACGGCGTTTATGATTGGCTGTTACCAATGGCGCGACGGCAACGGCCACTTGTTTCCGAGAATATTTCGATTTAGCCGCTGCACACAACTTCGTTACTACGCGCTTCCACTCCTTACCGACCGCCTTATTTATTTTAACAAAACAGAAACAAATTAAACTTAAATTAATATAAAATAACTAACATTAATTAAATAAAATTAATATGGTAATAAAAAAATTAATAAAATTATAAACTATTCGCATACGTCTGATACAACAGGTGTTGAATACTCTCCTTTTTAAATTGATGGGTATTTTCGAATTCTTCAAGATGTGTCTTTTTTAACGCAGCCCAGCTTAATCCGACTCTTGTATTCAGATTTTCTGTCTGGTTATCTCGCCCCAGCTGTATTTATTTTCCTCTTATCCACATGACCCAAATATGAGACCTTTTTATTAGCTCTGACTCTGTGTATTATATCTGAATTACTAACATCTGTCCACGGTATATGGAGGATTCTGTGGTATACTCGCATCTCAAACACTTACAACTGGTTCATTACATTCACTTTCAGAGCCCAAGTATCATAATAATAATCAAAAATGCTGTGTGTAATTGATACACAGCTCTTGCCTAATTCAAATATGTCAAAGATTAACCAGTTAACGGGTATGATGAAATATTACATCATTCCAAGAAAGCAACAGTAGCGGCTTTGATGAAATATTCCGCCTAGACCATTTTATTACCTTATTTTTTTTATTATCATATATATATCTAGGTGCTGAGGTGCTCGGACTCACGGCAAGTTTTTATCGAGTTTGACTTCATATTTTGCAAAATAAAATTACTCAGTTAACGGGTTAAGGAAACGAAAAGAGGATAACTTCTCTGGCGTTATAATCCTTGGTGGGTCTTAGCCTCCTCCAAGAAACGTCTCCATCTTGTCCTGTCTTTGGCTGCCAACTCCAAGTCTTGCTGCTCCAGGACCTGGCAGTCTGCCACGGCACCATCCAACCATCACAGTCTTGGCCTGCCGACACTTCTTCGGCTTACTGGATTGTCAGACAACACGATTGGGGAACTCCAGATCCCCCATGCGGTGCAAGTGCCCTAGCCAGCGCAGTCTGTTAATCTTTATAAACTTGACCACGTCTGACCATCCTTAATATGTCCGAGGACTCTGTGGAGGATTTTCCTTTCGAAGCAGTTCATCTTTACTTCATCACATTTAGTGATTGTCCAAGTCTAACATAGGGATATCAGGGCTATAAAATTAATAAAAACCATTAGAATTTTTCCATCTTCACATTTATTATAATATTATTGAAAGAAACATAAAAACACTTATAAGATAATACAGTGAAACCCCTATTTTACATTTTTTAAGGGATTGGAAATAAACATAAATGGGGTATTGAAAAAATCTTACATTGTTTCATTCTAAACATTGTTTTTTTATATTAAAAGTCATGTTGATTAGTTCGTGAAATGTGTGAACCAAAGCGAAACGGATGTAATAAAAAGGAAGAAAAGATTGTAATTAACAAGTGATGATCGTGAATAATGTCAAAAAGAAAGCCTTACAAACCGAATGACAGGACAGATAGCATTTTAACGGCGAAATTTTATGATGTCGGCCAATCACCACATTGTGCGCCGTATGCCGACCAATCACGGCCGAAATTGACCAATCAACCACGTGTAACACACATATTTTGAATATATTCATTTAAATTGCGGGGAAAAAACACGTAGTTTAGTCCTAATAGATTTTTTAAATATATAAAATCTACAATGTTAGTAGAAATCATGACTAATTATTATGAAGGAATCAGGTCGGGTCTAGGATTGAATGCAAGTCCCCGTGACCTGTAGCTAAGCGTTCCGTGCACTAGACCACATCCCGGATGTGATGTTTTTTCAGTATTAAATGAAGAGATCATTAAGATGGTTTCGACACAATAAAGAATTAACGAAGAAATTGTCGAACTTGATACACATAGAGCACAATATCGAGGTAAATCGATAAAGGGTCGCCGAATCTAATATATTTATTTTTATCCACTTAAGCAACGTGTGTGCCTGCATGACACAATGTATGAGTGTTGTACAAGTGTTGAAAAGTCAAGAAAAGTGTCAGGATAGAACAGTATGACCGTCCATCCATTTTGCCTACCCCTTTGAGTAAACGGCGTGAAGTTAGTTACTAAAGATAATCAGAAATAAATACAAACAACAATAAAAGTGGGTAATAAATGTACTTAAATATATCGGGACTGAAATAATTATTCAAACCGGCGGGAAAATGTTAAATCCGGGTTTCACTGTGTATCATTTAATTTGCAGTGAAACTCCAATTTTCATCTAAATATTTAACCAAAGTGTCACCCCTGTTCCACTCGGCAGGAGAAGGAAGTCAGACAGTTACAATTTGACCGCCAAAATATTATTTTAAATAGTTTTATTTATTTTTGATAGATGGTATTAACACTCCACCATTCTTGTTTGACACTTGGTCGCGAATTTTGCCTGTGTATTAACTTAAAAATATATTTTAAAAAACACATTTTCGCTAATTGTTTTGCCGATTTTTCTAAGCCTTTAACTATTTTATTACACAGGTGAGCAAACATAATATTTATTTTTAAATAATTAGTTTTCTATTCAAAGTAAATGTGGGGCAGATTTGGACAAGGAGTGATTTCTGATGTGCCTCTTTCTTTATGTTCAAATAAAGTTCCATATTTACGTGTTCTAATTTTCGTTTTGAAATAAGTTTGTGATATTGTATTTATTTCATTAAGAAAATAGTTAAAGAAAATTTGTAAAATCAATTTTACATTAACAACATTTTAAAATCTATATTTCATTCCCGTTACTTAAATTTTCCTTTTTACCCCACAAAACTCTGATGAAGTACTCCTGTCCAATAGACAAATTTGTTCATATCTGACAGGCTAAAAACCATAGACTAAAATATTTTTATGGGGATAAAAACTAAAATTTGTTTGTGTCATC
Organism: Lepidostoma basale; assembly: GCA_022606425.2. NCBI lineage: Eukaryota > Metazoa > Arthropoda > Insecta > Trichoptera > Lepidostomatidae > Lepidostoma > Lepidostoma basale. The sequence continues at coordinate 164,051 of JAHDVF020001569.1, forward strand.
AACCTTTCCATCAAGGAGCTGACAAAATATAAAAGGGTGTTTTAATTTCAATAAATTAAAAGTTTTATTTTACAGACTGTTTATAAATTATATACTATATTTTGGCTTAGTAATCCCAAAAGAGCCGGCAACCAAAGGGTTGAGCGTGATGTCACATATGTCACTTGATACGTCAGAATGAAGAAGCAGATTTCTCAAGTAAAGACAGATATTTCCCACCTCTATGGTTATTAGCCCGTGATTTCACATTAACAAGTTCAAAATGCACATAAAATATCAGATATCTCATGGTTGTGATAATAACAGGGTAAACAAGGAGATGATCCAACTAGTGTATTCTAGTGAGGTCTTCTACTATTTTGATAAGGTCGTCCACCGTGGCCTCCCGCTTCACCCCGTTCCCATTTGACATCTGCGAAACAACAATTTCATCATCATTATACAATGAGCATAATCAGCCTCATGGGACTCTACCCCACAGGAGGAGCAACACTCCGGAGAACAGATCACATAGGTCTACAACAAGGAAGAAGAAGAAGATAGAATAAGTATTTTATGAAACATCCGAGAAAAAATGCCAATATAATAAAACATTAAGAGTAAAGAATATATATATTAGGTCCTTACATATGAAATTGACGTTTTGCCGTACTGGCAACTTTGATCTCAAATATCTTCTCTTTGGTTAGGAATTCCAAATTCAAATTTATACAGCTATTTACTCAAGTATTTGTGTTTCGAAAATTATAATTCATTTGTTTTTTCCTCAATTGTTTTTTTTTTTTGCGTCACTCAGTTTACAAAATGGAAAACTTGAAATATCCCGTTATTTACGAGTACGAGTTCCACCGTGGCACCAGTGCTGCAGAAACGGCTCGAAGGATTAATGATGTGTATGGCGACGGTGCCGCAAAAGAAAACACAGTGCGTTTTTGGTTCCAACGTTTTCGTTCTGGAAATTTCGACCTGCAGAACAAGCCCCGTGGACGGCCGGAGACCAAAGTTGATAATGAAGAATTGAAGGCTATTGTGGAAGCGGATCCATCGCAAACCACGTCTGAGTTAGCTGCAGGCTGCGGTGTTAGTGATAAAACTGTTTTAATCCACTTGAAGCAAATTGGGAAGGTGAAAAAGCTTGAAAGGTGGGTACCTCACGAATTGAGTGAAGCAAATCAACAAACGCGCGTTGACTGCTGCGTTGCATTACTCAACCGGCACAATAATGAAGGGATTTTGAATCGAATCATTACCTGTGATGAAAAGTGGATCCTGTATGATAATCGGAAGCGCTCATCGCAATGGCTGAACCCTGCCGAACCAGCCAAACCATGCCCCAAGCGAAAATTGACTCCAAAAAAGTTACTTGTGAGCGTTTGGTGGACTAGTGCTGGTGTCGTTCACTACAGCTTTCTTAAATCTGGCCAGACGATTACGGCAGATGTCTATTGTCAGCAACTGCAAACCATGATGGAAAAGCTAGCTGCTAAACAACCGAGGCTGGTTAATCGCTCTAGGCCACTGCTGCTTCATGATAACGCTAGACCACACACTACACAACAGACGGCTACCAAATTAGAAGAGCTTCAATTGGAATGTCTAAGACATCCACCGTACTCTCCGGACCTTGCCCCAACAGATTACTATTTTTTCGAAATTTGGATAACTTCTTGCAAGGGAAAAAATTCAACTCCGATGGGGCAGTCCAAACCGACTTCAAAGATTTTATTAATTCCCGTCCGAATGGTTTTTTTTAGTAAAGGGGTCGATGAACTACCTATGAAATGGCAAAAGTGCATAGATAGCAATGGTACATACTTTGATTAAATAAATATGTTATATTAAAAAAAAATCAACTTATGTTCCTCCCATACAAAACGCCAATTTCATATGTAAGGACCTAATATATATATATTTTTTAAAGACAACATCAAGAATTTATATCAATGATATTAGAATTTATTTAACGATCTTCAATGTGAGCAGAAAATAGTTCATTATTATGAAGAAGGAGCCTGGTCGTGTCCAGGCTTGGAACCCATGCCCCCAGGATCAGGAGCCAATTCATGTTCTCGTTGATGCAGAGTTCAGATATATATGCTGGTGCCATTCCATGCAAAGCCTTATAGACCGTCCAGCAGAGCTTTTATTGTATCCTTTCTGGACATTTCAGCCAGTGGAGAGGGCGTATGGCGTATCTTCGGCACCACAAAACCGAGACCCACCAGCTAAGGGAAGATGACCCTACAGAAAAATCCTGGAGAAGGCAATAGGAAACCATTGGCCACGGTGATGGCCAACGTCCGGGGGAGATGACACGGCACTATAAGAATTGTAATCACAAACCTGCAGGCCTTGCACTGTCTCCTGCATGGTCTCACGGCTGAGATCCAAAAAACTTTCAATGAGGTCGCCATCGATGAATCCCTCTGCAGGCTCGGTCTTGACGTCCGTGTTGAAACTCCTCCAGAAGGAGTGGTGGATCTTGCCCACGCTCTTGATGGTGTGCGTCAGCCGCTCCTCCAACGCGTGGAGGAACTCGTACAGGTCTTGAGGGATCTGGGTTACCAGACCTGAAATATTATCAAATTATAATTAATTTTAATTCAAAATAACTAGCATGTTGTCAAAACCATGATTCAGGTGTGATTCTTATTATTTCAAGTTATTGATTGAATAAATCACATATATTACAGACGTACAAATTCAGATCGTTTGCAATTACATAATAATAAATAAAAACCAACATAAAGAGTGCGAATTAACCGCTTAAGGATCACCCTTGAATATATCCAGGTGGTAATTGAAGACTACAGGGGAAGAACAAGGAGTGTCAGTAGAAGGTTAATTTGAATAAATTGAGAATAAAGCTAATCAAAGTCTATATATTTCTTAGCAATTAGCAATCGATTATCTGGCCATAGTCGATGACACACATGATTTTTGAATATGAATATTTTACTGTGGATAGATACGTACAAATGCCGCTAGATGGCATTATTACATTTATTTTGAATTTTAACTGACATTCCTTGTTTTTCCCCTGTAGTCTTCAATTGTGTGCGAAAATTCACACACGAGAAAACTCAGGCAAACCTGCAGAAAAAACCACTCCCGAATATACTCGCAAGTGGTTTTATTGGGCGAAAATAAATACGATTTATGGCATGTGGAAGCGAGACAAAAGACAGCTGCGATGATTCAAACGTCATCAAGAATCGTCAAAAAATTTTTTTTGATGATATTCCATAATATGCACCATAATATCAACTTTCAGTTCCATTTTAGGCGAGAAATGGCTTTGATAGAGGATATAAATGTTCAGTAAATAAAATTCATTCATAAAAAAAAGATGTTTTTTTTCCCCATTTTTTAATGATTACTGAAGGGGTTAAAGGCAACTCCCACTATTACAAAATATGTCCACCTTTCGAGGGGACCTGATTAAACAAAGAGGATGCTCTACCCACAGGCATAAACACTGGCAGTTTAGTTCTGCAGCGTAGCAAATAAAACAATCTGTATTGTCTTGGACGAATATAATTACCAGGGACATATAGACCTATATCACTCAGGACACCCGAGTTATGTATATGTATGGATGGTTGGCAGCAATCCCAACATTGCCTACATCCCGTAATGCAGAATCAACCTACCTTTGGAGATTACAATAGGGAGAGCATTTCAAATCTTAACCTCTCGAGTAGTAAGATATTAATAACATTTACAAAACGTCATTTTTTCAGTTTGTAAAACAGGTAACTAGCTGATAAATTATTTAATTTTGTGTACACTAACCAATTTTAGTCAAAATTTCGGCATAATCTAGGAATATTGGAGAAATTATAAATGAGCCCAAGCATGGTGCCATATACTATGTGACCATGTATTCAATGGCCCCACGGTTGGGGCTAGACGTATGGAGAGGTTAAATTCCATTGCTTTGGATTTTTGAACCCAATTACTGTATACACAATTTGTTTTTAGACACCAGACCCAAGACAGTGTGACAATCACACTGCCATCGCCTGGAATCAAACCCGGGACCTTCAGTGTGGAAGTCAGAGCTCTTACCACTCGGCCACGAAGGCCGACTATTAGTGGAGGTAATATCAGTGGAGCGGGGCTCATATGAAATATTTTAACACTACTAGAAAGACACCCTTGTCTTTTGATTGTCCAAATGAGTCGCCTAAGGCTTACCGCGCACTAAGCAGCCAGTTATAGCAACCAATGAGTCAATCGACGCGCAAAGGCCAGTTGTGACCTTTCCGCCAAGCGAAATGGACGTGGAAGATCTTATAATTGTTAACCATTTGTCTCGCAAGAAACATAAAGCAAAGAAAAGACATTGGATTCATCCTCTTTTTCTAGAACGGCACTCAATATACGTCAAAATAAGTCTGGTCGCTACGACAAGTGCGCGAGGACTGACGGCAGCCACATACAATCGCCTAGTATTGTTCGCGTTAGTTCTGACTGCTAGCAGCCAGCTGGTTGAAGTGCACTCAGACGCGTTCTAATGGCTGCTGCAGCCAGAAAATCGTGGTTGCCTAGTGCGCGGGCTCCCATACACCGCCATATGTCGGACTGGCTGCCGCAACCTGGCTGCTTGGTGCGCGGTAAGCCTAAAGGTCCATTTAAACTAGACAGTGACCATATCGACACAGACGTGGACTTGAATCCCACCGACTCATTATATAAAATACCCAAACTTCGTTGGGAGAGTTGATAAAAGTCAGTTTTACGTCTGCACGTCTCTTTTCAACTCTCCCGATGGCGATTTTTCGCACACGTGGCTTTCGCACTTGATTGGTCCTGAAAATGTGTGCGAAAGTAGAGGCCATGTAAAAAAAAACACCAAAATGGTGAGTATTTTCAATTATATATTTATTTATCATGCCGTGTATTTTTCGATGTCCTACGTATTTGAGATATACGCTCTGTATTGGGATCACATTCATCCATGATAGCCAAAAAAATATCAAGATGCATGAAGGCTTCGTTCATATTTTTTATTGTCAAAAATCTTTACGATTTCAACCTCTTCTACGCCTTCATCTATAAACAAATAAGCCAGCAAGATCACGAGTTGATGAGATTCAAGACTATGTCACTGTCACTGTCCAGTGTAAACGGACCTTACATGTTCTGTGTTGGTAAATCACTCACCAATGGCTCCCGAGACAGTGGCGAAGAGTACGGTGTTGCTGGTGGGGGCCGTAGTGTCAGCGGAGGAGTGCTGCATGACCAAGGAACCGTGCCGGAACACGTTGATCATATCCCCCACGTGAAAGGCGCCCATCTCGCTCATCTGCTGGCGCTCCTCATCTGATGTGGCAGCTCTGACGTGCAGACAGAAATCCATTTTTTATTTATTAAAAAATCATAAACATTACAGATAGTTTATAAGTATATACATAATAATAATTAAAAAAAACAACTATACATAAGAGAATAATTTTGAAAATAGAAAAAAATATATGCAGTCGAACTTGGTTATTACAAGGAAACTGGGATGGGACTATATATCAGAGAATAGGTATTTTTAAACAATTACAAAAATATCCTTTACATGAAGACATGAAGTTCATATTTAAATTTAAAACGTGTCTTAGTGTGCCCTTGAGGTGATTACATCACAAAAACAGCACTTTAAAAGTTACCATATTATTATTATTATCTGTTTCCTCGTCAAATCTGAGATCTTGCTGTTTCCGTGATCGTAATAACCGAGTGCGATAAACACAATACCAGTGTTATTTGTTCTTAGTTTGCATTGAAACAGTTTGCCTGATCCAGATGCCTGGTAAGCCGGTGGGTCAGACTTCAATGTATAATTGAATCTTCAGAATGGAGAGGGTGTATTTAATAACTCAACTGATTTGAGACCAAAAAAAAGGTAAAATAAACTAACCCATCCTTTTGGCACACAAATATATTTAAGCTGTTTTCTGCCCCGAGGAAGGTGTCATCGTCTAGTATTTCCACTGCCGTCATCCAGTTGGGGCTGTAGTCACGGGCGATCTCTTCGAAACTTCCTTCCATCTGAAACAACATTCCTAGTATCAGGATTCGACTCAACTAACAGTTTAATTGAAACAGAAAAGAGTTTTATTATTAATACAAATGAAAATATCTGTTTTCTAGAAGTTTTATTATATTTTATGCGAATGACATATTTCACCTGTCTAAGGCATTATCAAATGTGATTTGATAATGCCTTAGACAGGCGAAACATGTCATTCGATATCCGAGATAATCTTGTTCAGCAGACTGATTGCTCTTCCCACCGGCATTATTAGAGGCAGGTTGGTTCTTGCGGCCGAAAGAAAGAACTGGCTGGCGCTGTCGGAGATATGTCGGGAACAAAAAGACCTACACCCTCCAACACGGCAAGTTTTCAAAATAACCCCTAATTAATCTAAAGAAATGGGTTATGAGAAACCCGTCTCTTCGAAGCTGCAGAGAATTAGACCACAACATTCCCAAAAGAAACGCTGTGGGATAGAGCCATGGATAGCTACCATACTCCTTCATGTAGAGATACCTCAGAATTTTTTTCTGAACCCTCTCCAGCATGAGAGAATATCTCGCCTCTTGTGGACTCCTTATGACTTCTGATTCCATTCACACTACTTGTATATATCTTTCAAACCATTCTTCCCTCATCCATTTGCTCCATATGTCCAAATCATCTTAGTGACCCTTTCTTAATATTATTTAGAACACATTCATCCGCTTTACATTTCTTTCTTACTTCTACGTTTGTTCTATAAAATTGAAGACGGACTTCCACCACGAGATTTCTGTTATAAAGAAAGGTTTTATAGGATAAAAAAATGCAAAACTAAGTGGTCTAGCGGTGAAACAAAAAAGTTTGGAATAAATGATTAACTAGAGTAGGAATAAGAATTAATTTAACTCCCTTGAGATTTACCTTACGTAGTGAACAAAGCGGCAAATTCAGAGAGTATACAATTTACATCTTCGTCTCTATTGAGATACAATCAATCCTTAAAAATGATTAACCCGCAATGGGTAAAATCCAGTATTTCTCTACAAATATTGGTAACATTTAAGAAAAAAACCAAAAACCGGTCCAAGTTTAAAAAAGAATAAAAATTGGAGAAGTATTCTCCTGGCGTTGTCTAGCAAATGTAGCCTTTCGCATTGCATTAATAAAAAAGATTTTCTGCTTAATGCTTACACCTATTCTTAATAGATGGCGCTAGTGTAGATTGAACTAGTAACATGTGAAGTGTGGTGCAATATAGTAGCATATATACAACTTCCAAAAAAAACTTGTCAGATGTTTACACCTTACACCTTTGTCATGTCACTTACCCCACCCGACCCGCCCTAACTAATAAACTAACCATTCCCCCCTTGCAAACCCAAACTAAAAAAAAAACACCACGTCCCTAAGTAAATAAACCTCAAATTCACTCACCATTCCTAATTGTGGGGGAGTAAAAACCCTAGAGCTGACACTTCCGGGTAAAACATGACCAAAGTCAAGTTTGTCAGATGTGGTGTGTTCGTAAGAAGGGCGGAATGGGGAATGTTGCTAACATAAAGCGATCGCTTAACCCAACCAATGACAGGTCATAAGTCCTGTAAACGCCTTGACCACCATATTCTGTTTCCAAAAAACAATTTACATCTTCGTCTCTATTGAGATACAATCAATCCTTAAATTTAGATAGAATGATTTACCTGTTTATACTGCAGCAGCGTCATGGACCTCATGATGTCACCGACCAGAATAAAGTCTCCTTTGACTTTTAAATACAGCGCCATTATGTTGTTGAAGTGGCTGCAGTCCAGCCGCAGCTCTCGCTCCGACGTCCATTCAAATAACCTAACCTGAAAAACAGGCACATCACAAGAACTATAGCAAAATAAATTATTATTGATCATTCATTTTAAGGTTCTACAAGTTAGTTAGAAGTTAGAAAGTTTCAATCCTGGGATTGGTTTGCAGCAATTTCTTCCATTCTTTCCTGTCTTGTGCGACTCTTTTGAAATGTGCCTATGATGAGCAGCGCACGTCCACCAACAGATCCGGCGTGGGCGTCCCCTAGAGTTTGTCCCCTCGGTCATATCTCCATTATGGCATGCAGGTCTTCTTGTCGTATTACATGGCCAATTCATCTTGCACGTCTTTCGGACAAGGTCCTGAGCAGGTGCCTTTCTCCTTCCATTCTTTGAAGAACTTCCTCATTCGTGATATGGTCTCTCCAGGAAATTCCTAATAGTCTTCTATAGGACCACATCTCAAAAGCCTCCAGTCTCCGTTTATCTCTTTCGGATAGGCACCATGTCTCGCAGCCGTACATCAAGATACTCCATACATAGGTTTTGATGAGGAGTATTCTCAGTTTTAGGTCTATATTATTTAATTCTATTATTTTCGACCTTTTATTAAATGCAAGCCTAGCCTGATGTATACGGCTGTCGACCTTGCTCTTAGACCGACCGTCCCATGTTATTTTGCATTCTACAAGTATAAATGATAAAAAAAAAATAAAGGATGCCTAGCCAATGGACCTACATAGTCAGGATGTCAGTGTTGTCAAGTTTATTAAAATTAACAAATTACATAAGCCAGGTTATTTGCACCGCATGGAGGATGAATAAGCCAGAGAATCTGGCCGAGAGTGCGTTGATAGGATGGTGTCGTAGCACACTGTCCGGGCCCTTGGACAGCAAAACTGGGAGATTCTGGCCGGAGACAGGACAGGATGGATACGTTTCTCAGAGTAAGCTGAGACTCACCAAAAGTTGTAATGCTGAAGATGATGATAAGGTAGAAGGATGAACCGCCACTGATCTTTCCTGATATTCCTCCATATTCAAACATCGTGTCATGGACTCATGTGGCCGACATAAAATATTTAATTGATTTTATTGTGCCACTAAGTACAAATGGTCTTGAAACTGCCACTCTGACAAAGCACAGTGCAGCGAGACTAAGAGCCATGCAGCGAGCGATGGAGAGAGCCATGCTAGGCCTGTCCCTTAGAAATAGTCAGTAACGAAACGGTGAGGGATAAAACAAAAGTCACAGACGTGATCCACCAGGTGACGACTTTAAAATGGAAATGGGCAGGGTATGTCGCTAGAGCTGCAGACGAAAGATGGACCAAAATACTGCTGAATTGGAGACCGAGAGACATGAGAAGAAGAGTAGGAAGACCACAAATGAGGTGGAGGGATGACCTGAAACGATACGCTGGGGTGCTATGGATGCAGACTGCGCAGGAGAGATCGACATGGAGGAGGCTTTCGTCCAGGAGTGGACGGCGATAAGCTGAAGAAGAAGATTATGCCACGTTTTCTTTAATATTCCTCTATTTCTTGTTCCATTTATATCGTTAACTTATGCTTTCATCACTATTCTTCCTTCCTTCGTTCTTTTCATGTGTCTAAACCATTTTAATGACCCATTTATTATTTTGTTTATAACTCCTTCATTCGCACTGCATTCACTTCTTATATTTGCATTTGATACTTATTATATACAGATTTAACATACATTCATTTGAGATATCTCATTTGTTCCATGCTTCATTTCAATACATAAGGGTCGACACAAGAACGCTATTGTGAACTACCATCTTAGCATTTTTGGAAAGGCTTTTGTATGCGATGACAAATTTAAGTGCACCATTCACTTTGTTGTTTTCCTCAATCCTTCTTTCAATATCGTTTGTAAACATACTTCCTAAATAAACTAATTCATCCACCATTCACGTAAATGTTGCAGACTGTCTTCCTTTCTTCTTTTTAAAAAATTATTACCTTGAACTTATTCACATTCATCATCAGATCGCATCGCATGCATAATTCATACGTACTAGACACCAGGGTTTGTAATTCATGCTCACTGTCTGCAAGTAGCACAGCATATATAACAGACAACTTACTGACACTTCATTCATTTTGGCACCTGCATTCAACCCATAGGTCGGTAGATGTATCACATATAAAATAGTACTCACAGTACTATTGATGCTGGCCAAGAGCTTCCCGTTGAACTCCACCAGGGTGTAGCAGGCCCCTTTGATTTCCTTCTCCGCCGTCTGTATCAGGCGGCCCTCGGACCAATGGAACAATAATATTCGACCCTGGAACACACAATGTACTACATCTGTACTGTTTGACAGATTTAAATGAATGTACTTAAATTACAAGCCTTCACACACGTACATGGCAACTAAAGTTTGTATTTGGTAAAATAAAAAATCATTATAAAAATATTTCATTTATGAAACACTCAATTTGTGATTAGACATTTTAAATTAACCACCCTACCTTTGGGTTATTTTCTGAGAAACATGCAAAAAAACAAGCAGGTTTTTTCTTAATGAAATTTAATTATATACTAATTTAATTTTTTTAAATTACGAAACGTCAAATACTCGGCCGCACACTTCGCCTGCCCCTTGTAAAACTATCATATTTATGAAGACTTGTGCCGAAGTTTTGATTGCACACGCACGTATCCCTAAAACTTTGTACATTTTAGGTACATTACTTTTTCTCAAGCCCGTACGTGATACGGGATATCGTAAAATGGTACAGTCAAAGTGAACGTATCACGTACGTTTAAATAGGTAGGGTGGTTAATAAAGATAAAAAATAATATATGTTTGTATGAACCATTTGTGTGCTGGGCCTTTTTTCATAATATGTACTAAAATTGAGTGTTAAAAAACAGGTAAAAAAATGAAAAATTGGGATGCTAAATAAAAACTAGCGGACGTAGAGCACCATCCGAATACTAGAGATATACTGCGCGTTATATTTTCGATATATCGACGACACGCAATTTATGATAAATATTCTACATAATTGATACGCATTCAAACGGTTAAACTACAGCACGGTAATTATATTTAATACTAATTAGTTCCTCTTGTAACCAAGCTTCATCAAGGCAATAGTTGGTATTAAATATAAAAGCTATTAAATACAATAGACTACAGACAAGATGGAAGAAATATGAATGAATGACATGGAAATAAAAGGAGTGGATGTCTACAGGGTCAAACAATTATTAAATATCTGTACCTGTTTGGGTTCAGCCTCGTCAGGATTGATGATGGCGGTGCCCACAGCATAGTAGTGGTGGGGATCATCACCCAATTTGCACGACACCAGCGACATGGCATACTCGCTGGGCATCAGTTGATGTGAATGGAGAACTTTAAAAAAAGTAATGAAACAGTTAATTAAAATGGACACTTGTGAGTTATCAAGGCGAAATTACAGTGAAACCCGGATTTAACGTTTTCCCGCCAATTACGTATAATTATTTCAGTCCCGATATATTTTAGTACATTTAATACCCGCTTTTACGTTTTTTTTCCCGCAGTTTACATCGAAATAATTCAAAATATATGAGTTAAGTGTGCTTGACAATGATTCGGCGCAGAAGACACATTATTTCAGCCGTGATTGGTCGGCAAGCGACGTTGTGATTGGTCGACATACGGCACGCAACTTGGTGACATCTTTCAATTATCGCCGGTTAACATCTGTCCTTCGGTTTTCGACTTGATATGTTGCACTTCGTTCTTTTTGACATTATTTACATACAATTTTATGTTTTTTGTTTTATTTTATTCGTGAATGATAATATTTTCTTCATAATTATATAAATAAAATAACTTTGTATTTAACCACGGTAGGGTTATTATATTGATGCCAACTAGTTTCGCTTGGACCCAAGCTTCATCAGGGCAGTATAATAACTTATAAATCCCAAGACCCAAGCTTCATCAGGGCAGTATAATAACAGAGTTATTATACTGCCCTGATGAAGCTTGGGTCCAAGCGAAACTAGTTGGCATCAATATAATAACCCTACCGTGGTTAAATACAAAGTTATTTTATTTATATAATTATTTAAAATGTCTATCCACAAAGTGAGTGCTTTATATGAAGAATATTTTCTTCCTTTTTATATCAGTTTCGCAAATTAATTTGTGTGATTAAAAAAAAAATCACTGTATTTATGATTTTTTTTCGCAGTACCTTAAAAACGTAAAAAAGGGGTTTCACTGTGTATTATTGGAAAAGGCAATGGGAAACTACTCCAGTAACACTTCCCAAGAAATCACTCGCCAATGTCAAGGGACCTGACATGGGACTTTTAGAAGAAGAGTTACCAATCAAATAGAATAATCATTGAGAATATAAAATACATGACTGTACTTAACAGAGCATTTCAATTGTTTAGTTTGCAAAGCTTTAAAAAAACGAGTGACCGCTATTACAATTTTTTACCTTCAAAAGTGTGGTGGTCGATGATTAGCAGGTTATGGACCTCCTGCTCGGTGCCGGGCTGCAGCAGCTTGTGGTGGGAGGCGGCCAGCGTGTCCCCGGAGGAGGAGGCACTGAGCGTGGAGGCCGAGGCGCGGGCAGCTGCCGAGGAGCCGCTGCCGCTCGCCTCCGTCACGTCCAAGCGCATCGTGATCACACCAAACGTCTGCAATTGATTGTTTTAAATTGACATACATATTTTACTGTTACACCAGCTTAACCTTTCCCTTACGGTGATAAAATAAAAACGTGCGTTCCGGTGTAGGGTAGTCAGTACGCGTTAAAAAATTAGCGATTTTAAATCGGAAAAATAGGAACATTCATAGCTAATCCCCTTATATAATTATAATTGAAGTCAAAAATTATAATAATTGAGATTACATTGCTAAAAACATTAAAAATAAATCTGGCAACGCTCACGGAACGGGCATACACCCGCTCTGGTTGCAAGCCCGAAAGCGACTGCCGATGCCGCCACTGCTGCGAGAGTGAGAACATTGAGCTAGAACATATGCAAGAGTGAGATGCGAATATAGTATTGCGCACTCAGCACTACGAATTTCGTTTCCGATTTCACAAAATATCTCGAATGTACCCGATAAATTCTGATTATTATTAATATTATTTTTTAAATCAATGCGTAAATATATTATGGAGGAATACCTAAAATCTTAAACTTGTATTTATTATATTTATAGAGATATTGATGGTTATTAGAAGCAACGTGTAGAAGATACCCATCACAGGGAAGGGAGGGTTAAGACAGTCTCTAAACTAGCATACTAAGGTATTTAATCATCTCCAATTACTGTAAATTACATTAACGTAATTACTATATTTAAATTTTATAAATAAATGTTTCTGTAGTCTTTAATACGTTACTTGCCGAAAGGGAATCAGTACCCATTCACCAGACTCGTGCTGACGGGCAGGAAGGGTTTAAATACTGTTTTTGCTGAATATATTTCTATAATTTTGCCAATGTTTTATGGACTAAACACCTCTCTTGCTGGTGTCCTAGGACTGGGACATGAATCCCAGGATGTCCCCAATTTCGATGGAAGGATGATATTGGAGAGACCACCAAATACACGACAAGGATGTAATACCAATATTAAAATTCAGTAAATTTTACATAAATATTTGAAGGTTATTTTTGTATAGAATCATGTTTACCACCCCTGATCTGTATGTATATAAAGGACTAAGTTTACAATAAGTGTTACCAGTCTGTCGATGCCAGCGAGCCTGGCAAAACCGGTCGCTGTCGAAATAAAGACAAAGGTGGAAGTAGTTAAAAAACAATGTTTTATTTAATTATTCAATAAAAGGGGAGTCCAGGAGCTGCTTCCCCAATGTCTAGTGGGTTGAATATTTGAGGATTTTATAGATGGAAGACACACACACATGTGGAATTAATGGATGAGAGAAGAATGGCTAAAAAGTTGTATACAAGCAGTGTGAATGGAAAAAAAGCCGAGGACAGCTGGAGAAAACATGGAATGATCAAATTTATCAATTAGTGAGATGGGGCAAAATTCAAAGGTGTAAAAAATCAACGTGCGTGCATGTTACAATTTATGAATAAAGAGGAAACTGTGACGGTCCACCCTCTCCGGAGAAACGGCATGATGGTGAGTCAGCTAGCAAGTGTTTTTCAACCAGTCTGATTTGTTTATTGATACGGAAAGTCCCAGATTTATAGGATATTCACCTGCGTGGCCTCCTGGTATGCAATTCTCCTGGGAGACTCTCCCAAGGGGACTGTCCTGATGTGCAGCTTCTGGATCTCATCGATGGTGCCGATAGTCACCGTACTGTCGGTGGCCAGGGCCAGGCTGGAACAAAAACACTATTACTCATTTCAATATCGAGATAGCTTCACTTCATTTCTTTTGGGACCAACTCTCTGAAGCTTCAAAGAAATGGGCATCTCATAACCCATTTCTTTTTGTCCCTGATAGATATCTCGGACAGCGACAGCACATATTGTTTTAGCTACCACCCGCCAGAAACAACCTGCCTCCGATGTCACCGGTGGGAAGAGCAATTAGTCTCCTTGGAGATCGACGTCTTTCGAGAAGACAAATACTCTTGACTTTAGAGAGTATCTTGTCTTCCTAATGTGGAACCATCTCTCATGCGTTCCTGGTATTATATTGTATATTTGTAATATTTTCTTCATCTTCTTTCGGTGTCGTGTCAGGTCCCCCCAACGTTGGCGATCACTGCAGTAAAGGCATCTCTATCCTGCGCCACTTGGAACAGGTTCTGAACTCTTGTTAATCCTGTCCACTCTTTGATGTTCTGCAGCCAAGACAGCTGCCTTCTACCAATTCCCCGGCGTCCCTCCACTTTACCCATTAATATCAGTCGAAGGAGGTGATATTTTTCTCCCATTAGCACATGACCCAAATATGAGACCTTTCTAATTTTCACACTCGACAACAGCTCTCTATTGGCTCTGGCTCTCTGCAGTACGTCTGCATTACTGACCCTATCGGTCCACGGTATACGGAGCATTCTGCGGTATATCCACATTTCGAACGCTTCTAACCGGTTCATTGCATTCACTTTCAGAGTCCAGGTTTCGCAGCCATATAGTAGAACAGACCATATATAACATTTAATCATTCTTTGTCGGAGTTTCAAGTTAAGATTATCGTTGAAATAGAATGTTCTTATTTTATTAAATGCAGCTTGTGCAAGTTCAATTCTGCATTTTATTTCAATGTCCGGATAATGCTGCTAATAAGGTATTTAAGTATTTAAATATTTTACCTATACTCAATAGATGCCTTAAATGTTTGTTGTTTTTAATATCTGTTGAGTTAATAAACTGATTTGATTTGATTTCGCCAGTGACAAATATTTAAAATACCATGGGCAGAAAGAGTCACGAATGAGGAAGTACTGCAGCAAATGAAGAAAGAAACACATTATGAAAACTGGTAAATACAAAGTGTTTTAACTTATTAGTAGCGGCACTTTGTAGTTTGTGAGAAGATAATACTGGCTAGAAAACCTTCGAGAATGGTTCATTTGCAGCATAATATCCCTGTCCCTCAAGGATTTCTTCTTCTTCGAAGCCACATTTTAAATGGTGCAATCGGTAAAATGAACTTTAGCTAGATGGTGATCAAATAGTACAATTTGTAATTCAACATGACCATAGACAAGTGTCAATAATGTGTATGAAAATTGCAGTATAATTAGAAAATACAGGTAGGTACTGACAATAAAAACATTATTTTTAAAAACAGTTGGATGATCAAATATAGAATTCAAATTAGAATGTTGTTCTCAGGGTAAGGATCAAAAGAAACAGAATATAAGGTGACCTACCTATCGGGGTATGCTTGGGCGTTGAGCGAACACATGTGCGCAACCTCTTTGAGGTTAACATTGGAGAAGACCAGCTTGTGGTTGGAGGAATATATCACGGTCGGCCGATCAGAACATGCAAAGACATTGGTTGTCCAGAGAGATCTGAAATGGGAAAATACAATTTTAGTACATATTACAAAAAAACATTGTTTCAATGGCCCGGAGTATGTATTTACTTATCCAAACTTTTTTTATTTTATTCAATGTATACTAGCGGACCCGGCAATGCTTCGCTATTGCTGTATTTGAGTACATATATGAATTAAACAAATATAATTGAAGTTTATGTGAATAAGTCTAAGGTAATGATTTTCGAAAAAGAAGGAAGCATGACAGTCTGCAACATTAGTATAAACGGTGAAAATCTGGAACAAGTGGATGAATATGTTTATTTAGGAAGTATGTTTACAAAGGATGGGAGGGTGGAGAAGGATACTGAAAGAAGGGTTGGGGCAGGCAACAGAATAAATGGTGCACTTAAAGTTGTCATCGCAATCAAAAGCCTATCCAAAAAAGCTAAGATGGCAGTGCACAATGGTGTTCTTGTGCCGACCCTTATGTATGGAAGTGAAGCATGGAACTGGCAAAAGAAGGATGAAAGTAGAATAAATGCAGTAGAAATGAGATCTCTAAGACGAATGTGTGGCAAATCTGTATATGATAGAGTGACAAATGCAAGTATAAGAAGTGAATGTGGTGCGAATGAAAGTGTTATGAACAAAATAAGGAAAGGGTCATTAAGATGGTTTGGACACATGGAAAGAATGAGTGAAGACAGAATGGTAAAGAAGGTATATGTAAACAGCGTGAACGGAGCTAGAAATAGAGGAAGACCGAGAAAAACGTGGCACGATCAAATCAATCAAATATTGAATGTCGGTCACGTGAGGAGTCGGAAAAATCGACGTGCGTGCATGACAAGATGTATGAACAGTGTGGCGTCAGGACAGAACAGTGTGGCGTTCCATTCTTTCTGCCTACCCCTCCGGGGAGACGGCGTGATGGTAAGTTAGTTAGTTAGTTTTTTAATTGAAGTTTAATTCATTTATGCCATTCAACACAATACAGTGTGTTTCTCCAAACACATGGACCTTTAACAATTAAATTAATTGAGGGTACTACTTGCAAAGTCAGTAACCTCCACAAATTTTATTTTGAGAAAAATGAAAAAATGTGTTTTTTTGTTCTGGATATCAGATATAATATGTTTATGGCTTGTATGTGTTTAATTAATGGAGAAAACGACGATCACCAAAAAAAGTATATTAAAAACAAGAGTAAAACTGAGATAAATTGAATTATAGTTTGGATTTTGCTGACTTTGGAGGTTACCAGGTTTGCAACACATAACTTTGGAATTTACCTACTTTGATTATAACATCAGAGAAAACAATTTAAAAAAGTATTTTAGTACAATAATAATCGGTTAATTAAGATGGTTTGGAAAGAATGGTAAAAAAAATTATATGTTAACGATGTAAATGGTGTATGAATGTTGAGGAGGCGAGAGAAATATGTCAGGAAAGAAAAATGTGGTAGTCCATTCTTTCTGCCTACCCCTTCGGGGAGACGGCGTGATGGTTAGTTAGCTAGTTAGTTAATAATTGTTTGAATCGGGGACTGCTATTGGTCGAGACAAAATCAAGATGGCGGCAAGTGGATGTTACTGATTTTGCAAGATACATCAAATTTCAAGTCTTATTTTACTTGAAATTAAGCTAGTTATGATCCTAACATTTGCACACAATATACAAAAATACTTTATTAATAATCTACCACTCAAAGTTGGAATTTTTTTTTTTTTGGAGGTTACTGGCTTTGCAAGTAGTGCCCTTAATTAATGATTTAAATTTTTGCTTGAATACACATGCAGTAATATCACTATGATTTACTGACGATTGACCACTGTCATTAAAGCTGATTCAAGCGCCATCTCTTGGTGACCTACATTACACACAATTAAAAACTTACAGCAAACAAAATTAGTTCGAACCAATATAGACTGTAACGCGTCTGGCAATAAGATAGTTATTTGCCTGTCACATTAAGAATTCATACAGATGCATTAAAAAAGTGGATTAGTCTCAGTTCTTACCAAAAATCATTATTTAAACCTTTCCCGAACTAATAAGAACAAACTGTAAATATTTCATCGCAATCAGTTCAGTATTTTCCGTGTCTATTGGTCCCATAGCCACGAACATTGACTTTTATTTATGTAGATTTTTTAATACAGTGAATCAAATCATGAATATATTATGGTGGACCATCCGACCTGAAGGTCCTCAAGACAGTAGGCTGCGTGCCGAGGGTGACCCTCTTCTTCTGGGAGAGGATGCCGCTCTTGAGGTTGAGAGTGAAGTAGAACATGGAGCCATCCCCCAGGGCGCACAACAGGTAGCAGCACCCCTCCAGCACGCATATCAGGAGAGAGCGGGGTATTATCTCTACAAAAAATGTGAAACAATTAGTATCAAGAAAATAAAAACAAATTTTAAAGAAATAAATTATAATTAAAAATTGGATGATTTATAAAGCAATCTTTGTGAATTATTCACCTCAAGGGGCAGTGTAGAAAAGTGATTCATGTTACACCACTTTACTAATGAAAATGTCTGTTTTCTAGTCGTTTTAATATATTAGGACCTAAGCTTAGCGAAGTGAACTAATCCGAACTAATCGCAGACTAACCCCAAGTTCGACATCAGGCGCGACTGCGCGAGCCAACACCTCTCCTACTGATACTACTGATCTTGCTCCGTACCAACAAATGAACACATACGTAAGATGTGTCGAGCCTCAGACGGTACAAAACATTCACTCATAGGTGATATTTTGAACCTTTTTGAATGGGCTTTTATGATATATGGAGAACGAATGCAGATTTGGAATATTGTCACTTTGGAGTGTTGACTGTGTTTATTTTTTAATCAAACTAATTGTAACTGATGATTATCTGTTCAGGTAGTATGTTCACAGTGGATGGCCGAAAGGACAGTGATTTTGAAAGAAGGGTTGGTTTGGGTGACAAAGTGAATGGAGCTTTAAAAGTAGTTATTGGAAACAAGAATTTATCAATGAAAGCGAAAATGGCCGTTCACAATGGAGTTCTGGTCCCAACCCTTATGTATGGAAGCGAAGCATGGAACTGGCAGAAGAAAGATGAGAGCAGAATAAATGCGGTATAGATGAGGTCCCTAAGATGTATGTGTGATAGAACGATGTACGACAGAATCTCAAATGCTGATATTAAGAAGGAATGTAGAGAGAAAGAAGGTATTATTAACAAAATTATGAAAGGATCGCTGCGTTGGTTATGAAAGAATGGTTAAAAAAAGTATATGTTAACGATGTAAGTGGAGTAAGGAATCGAGGTAGACCGAGGAAAACATGGCATGACCAAATTAATCATATTATTAAAATTGGTCATGTCAGAAGCCGGAAGAATCGACGTGCGTGTATGACCCGATGTATGAATGTGGAGGAAGCTAGAGAAGTATGTCAGGATAGAGTAGTGTGGCGGTCGGAAACGGCGTGATGGTTTGTTGTTGTTGTTAATTATCTGTTGGGTTAAGGGTAAAGAAAAGGAGACAGCAATGCGGCCCGACCTCCCATCAGCTTCTCGATGTGCGTGTGTTCCAGTTCGGGCAGGCTGAGCACGCGCACGGAGATATCGGTCCAGAGACCCACCCCCACCAGCGCTGCCAGGCCGGTCTCCTCCTCGGGCGGGCTCAGATCAATGCAGGCCACTTCCTCCTCCATGCACACGTGTCTGCAACAAATTACAATACTCAAATTAATTATTCTAGCAATTGCTTTGCAGCAAAGTCTGACATTATTGCTGGTTCTTAGGATGCCACTTTTTAACATGGTGATTCCCCCACAACAATACAATCTTTTTAGCTATTGATTCTCATGACATGTGATAAGTAGCAATCGTCGGGAATCAAACCCGGGACCTTCGGTGTGGCAGTAGCAGCTTTCGAATATTACATGACACATCCCACGCTTAATAGTAAACTGACCGATTATGGTTTAGGTCATAATTGAGTTAACATTAGACAGAGGCTTGTGTTAACGCTATCCATCTATTTTTCACAATGTTAACGCTATCCATTCGTACGTACGATAATCGTTCACGATGTTAACGCTATCCATTTGTACGTACGATAATCGTTCACAATGTTAACGCTATCCATTCGTTCGTGTTTTTCGACTATTTTTGTTAAAACACCGACTCGTGTCAGATTGAGCCAAACTCGCTTTTTTGAGTTAAGCCAGTGTTCTATTAAGCGTGCAACATGTTGTGAAATTTTTTGCCTGCCAAAAATTACACCGCTTCGAAGTAACTACCAACGAACTTGCATTGCATAATATACTTGTCTGAAATGACAAAAAATCTTCCGTCCGGTCAAGTGTGAAAATTCCTAGAAGGGCATGCATGACATCTCGGAGTTAAACAACATATGCAGGGTGTCCAGAAAAAAAAAAATTCGTCTTAAAATAGAAACTGTCCCCTTACTTAATCAATAGCCTTAGAGCAATAAAACACCCTCAACTCAATACTTCCATCTAAAAATCCTTTCAACATTTAACCCATTGATGTCGATTGTTATTTCCCTAGTACTGGCCAAGTTAACTAACACATGTTATAATGTTTCTAAGTTCTTGCACTCAGTTTGTAATAATTTTGGTTACTTTATATCGTTCTACCGATGATGAAGGTGTAAGCCTTTGAAACATGTCGAGAAAAATAAACTCAAAAGTAGAAAAAAAAGGTGCTTTAATTCATAAAAAAATCTAAAAAATTATAAATAAACAATTCCTGCAACAAGGTGCGATCGCATCATGACGTGACCCCGCGAAGCACATTAAAACGAAGATAGGACCGGCCATTGCCCCCCACCCCGAGAAGCCAAGAACCTCGGAGAGTGAGAGAGAAAGAGCCGTGGCCGGTTCACATTTAATCTACTCCTATATTTTTCTTTGTCCCACTGTACATGCAAATTAAAAAATATGCGCCTAACAAATATAAAAAGGGACACAGGATTCGACGACCTTCGTGGCTGAGTGCTTTGACTGCCACATCGAAGGTCCTGGGTTTGATTCCTCGCGATGGCAGTGTGATTGTCACACTTTCTTTGGTGTGGTGAAGAATTCACGTGACAATAAAATGACGATAGATTAGCTACCTTTCACATGTCACGAGAATCAATATGATAGTTATACCCTTTACATCGATTTGGCTCGTGCTGCTATAGTAATAATAATATGGGAAGCAGATTCATGGACACATGACAGTGGGAAATGAAAGGGACAGAGGAGATAAATGCGGAATAGGGTCAGGATGCACATTATTATTATATACAGCGGACATGAAACAGGCCAGGGAAGACGACAATATAAAACAAAAATATATATTTAGAAGAAATCGCCGTGAGGGAGAGAGACGACGTACAGCTCTCTAGGGAACCCCCAGCGAGAAAATCGGCACACCCTCAGAGGTAATAGAGACGGCACTATTACGGTGACTTCCGGTGAGACTTGACAAACAGGAGCAGCACCAATGACTAACGGGCTAAATAACTCAAGAAGCTCGCAGGAGGACGAGGACGGCTATGTGCCAACCTCGTCAAATTCACGAGTCCACGCTCCCATGAAGTATGCAAAGCTATGTCTGCTGGCCGTCAACTGAATTCCAGACCGGGCCAACCGCCACCTTCACTTCACTAATCATTCGGCCCCTTAGGACGTGGAAGCCCATCGGGGGCCCCCCGCCGCACTCCGGGTCCGGTGCCAATCCTTGAGCCGTGGCAGGTTCACCCCCCCTATCACGCTGCTGCTACCAGCTGCCGATTCTTCCCGCCCTTGTGGCTGGAGCCGCGCCACGCGGATCCCCACTTTAGTGTGTAGTTTAGTTATAATAGTTTTCTTAGACTAATTAGATTATAGTTAGGTGGCCACCATAAGGATAATTATATCTAGGGTAAGTCATTTTTATTCGTAAATAAATTTATATTGTTTAAATTGATAAACTACACTTTCATTTACGCATTCTGGCTTGTCTACCTTCACCAACTGACGGCATCACTGGACCTACCTTCTGGTGAGCCATAGTTATGGGAAGACCCAGGAGCCGCTGAAGCCTGAGAGGACTCGAGGATCTGGAAGGTAAGGTCAAATAAAATCCATCCCCAATCGTTAAGCGTCCATCGACGCTTTTTTCCTCTTTCTCTGCCTGTTCTGTTTGGGAGGAGGGATGACTCATATATTACAAAAATTATAAAACAGCATTTCAAAATCTTCTTACCGACCACTACACCAATTCGCATGTTTTTACACTCAAAATAACGTTCAAAGTGCCACCTTTTCAAAGAGAGTTTAATGGTGTTGCTGTGATGTGTTTTCTGAGTTATTTGCAATTGACGCCATCTATTGGGAAAAACGACACAAACTTTTTTCCAAACCCAATTTAAGGGTCGGTACAATAACACCATTGTGCACTTCCAACTTAGCTTTTTTGGAAAGGCTTTTGTTTGCAATGACAAATTTAAGTGCACCATTCACTTTGAGCCTGCCTCAACCCATCTTTCAATATTCCTCTCCACTCGCCCTTACTTGTAAACATTCTTCCTAAATATGCAAACTCATCCAGTTGTTCCAGACGTTCACCATTCACACTAATGTTGCAGACTGTCATGCTTTCTTCTTCTTTTTTTAAAACATTACCTTAGATTTATTCACATTCATAATCAAATTTAATCGCATGCATCTCGAACATACTAGACACTAGGAGTTGTAGTTCATGCTCGTTGTCTGCAAGTAAGACAACATTCATCATCAGCCGTCTGTCATTCACTGCTGAATGTAGGCCTCTCCCAAAGCCCAAAGACAACATTGTCCGTAAACAATAGACAGCTTACTGACACTCCGCTCATTTTGGCACCTACATCCAACCCTTTCAGCTCTTTTATACACTTGTCCACTATTGAAATAACCACGGGGACATTACGTAACCATGTTATTTGCAAACATACTTCATAAATATACAAATTCATCCACTTGTTTCAGATGCTTACAATTTATGATCGCCAAGCAAAAATGGCCGTTCAAAATGGAGTTCTAGTTCCAACCCTTATTTATAGAAGCGAAGAATAAATGCGATAAGATGAGTTTCAAATGCTGATATTGGGAAGGAATGTAGAGCAGAAAAAAGTATTATGAACACAATTATGAAAGGATCATTGCGTTGGTTTGGTCACATGGAATGCATAGATGAAGAAAGAATGGTTAAGAAATTATATGCTAACGATGTGAATGGAGTACGGTGTCAAGGAAGACAGAGGAAAACATGGCATGACCAAGTCAATCAAATTTTAAAGGTCGGCCATGTTAGAAGTCGAAAGAATGGACGTGCGTGTATGACTCGAAGTATGAATGTGGAGGAATCTAGAGAGATATGTCTGGATAGAGTAGTGTGGCAGTCCATTATCTCTGCTTACCCTTTATTGTCCACTAGTTTCATATTTTCTCCGTTCGTTCTGCAAACTATTATGCTTTCTTCTTTTTCAAAAAATCATTACTTTTGACTAATTCATATTCATCATCAAACAGTATCGCACCTCATACATACTAGATACCAGGAATGGTTAATCCAATTATCCAAATTTTAACATAACCGGATCACGCCTGGCATTCATTACGGGACTTACTTCTTGAGTATGAGCTCCCCGTCCCCGATCTGGATGTAGTAGAGGTGAGGGCCGGCAGCGCAGACCACCTGCTGGGCCGCGCATGCCACCACAGCCAGCGTGCGCTCCGCCCGCCACTCCCCGCGGCTCGCCCAACTGCCATCCGGGCTCCGCGACACCAGGCGGACCCCCACGTCCGTCACCTGTTACATCAACATGAATTCTGTTATGCTGGAGAGGGTTCAGAAAAAAATTCAGAGGTATCTCTACATGAGGGAGTATGGTAGTTATACGTGACTCTATCCCACAGCATTTCTTTTGGGAATGCTCAGAACCAATTCTTTACAGCTTCGAAGCTGGGCTGGAAGAAATGGGCATCTCATTACCCATTTCTTTAGATTAATCAGGTATTATGTTGTATTTTTATAATATTTTACCTGTACTCAATAAGATGCCTTAAACATTTTGTTGTTTGTAATGTCCTTTGAGTAAATAAAC
This sequence comes from Lepidostoma basale, assembly GCA_022606425.2. Classification (NCBI taxonomy): domain Eukaryota; kingdom Metazoa; phylum Arthropoda; class Insecta; order Trichoptera; family Lepidostomatidae; genus Lepidostoma; species Lepidostoma basale. Next base: position 187,957 of record JAHDVF020001569.1, read on the forward strand.
TGATTTGATTTGAATACTTCCATTAGTAATGGGTTACATCACCCCGACGACCTTCGTGGCAGAGTAGCAACAGCTATGATTGCCACACCAAAAATCTCACCCTGTCTTTGGTGTGGTAGATAGACTAGCTACCTATCACATGTCATGAGAATCAATAGCAAAAAAAATGTATAAAGTAATTGAGTTCAAATAACCCCTTGAATATTTAAATGTGGAAGACAACGGGAAAATACCACATTCAAAAAGCTCAAGTGGTATCCCTAGAACTAGCAAAGATGTTAATAGACTTTACTGCAATCCAATCCCTAGGATTGAAACATAAAAAAAAACACCAACCTGAAATTTTTATAAAAACATTTTTTTATATACAAATATTTTTTATACTATTTAGAACATTTCAGTTTTTTAATAGATTTCAAATTTCTGATTTAGGACAGATCAAAAAAACAATTACAATATCATACCCGAATAAAAGATAAAATACTGAAATCTCTTAGGATGAATGTGTGCGAATGTCGAATGAAAATATAAGAAGGGAATGCGGTGCAAATGAAAGTGTTATGAACAAAATAATAAAAGGATCATTAAGGTTGTTTGGACACATGGAAAGAATGAATGCGGAATGGTGAAAAAAAAAAAGTATATGTTAACGATATAAACGGAACTAGAAATAGAGGAAGTCCGGGGAAAACGCGGTATGATAAAATAAATCAAATATTGAATGTCAGCCACGTGAGGAGTCGGAGAAATGTTGAGGAAGCGAGAGAAGTATGTCAGGAAAGAAAAGTGTGTCAGTCCATTATTCCTGCCTTCACTTTCGGAGAGTAGGCGTGATGGTTAGTTACCTGAATCAATTGGTTGTGACAAACATTTCCAGTGTAAAATGTTTGATGATCAGACAAAAATCCTCCAATTTCCGTTTCCTCCACTTCTTCTCCATTTAGTGTAAGAACCCTAAAAAAATATTAAAATAAAATTAGATGATTACAATTATTTTAGTTATGTACGCATTCTGGCTTTGGGAGATAGCGGGATAAATATGATTACCTGGTCTGTCCAACGAAAGCAAGGACGAGTGTATCGTGGTAGGCAGAGCCCTCCGTGAGGGTGAGGGCCCACATGCCCTTGATGCCCGGCAGGTCAATGGAGGCGTGCTCCTGGATGCCGATACCGTTTCTGATAATGCGCAAGGATCCCATCTTAAAGGCCCCTAAGTAAAAAATAAATTAATAAAATTATTAGCAAAAAATTATACAAAGTGGATTTTCAATACACTTCTTCTCATTCTCCTGGTGTCATGTTAGGTCCCCCGATGTTAATTTATCACTTGAGAAGAAGCATCTCTGTCCCAAGTAAACCCCTGACCTATTCAAATGTCACCCGAGACTCCAGGCCATGGCTTGATCATCACTGACCAATGCGACAATGCTATAATCGTAGCTGTGAATAATAAGACGATGCTATGATCATCCTCTTCTCCGGTCTCAATCTAAAGATTGGTCTGCAGCAAGGCGACGCATCTTCTCTTCCACTCCGCTAGGTCCTCGGCAACTCTCTTTAACTCGGCATAGGAGGTCGTCATAGCTGAGATAAGGTAATCATAGCTGAGAATAATAATTTCTATTGAAAAGAAGAAATGTATGACCTTATGTAAAACACCGAAAACATGTAACCTGACTGTGTTTGGAAAGCTCCTCTGAAAAAGAAAGGATTTAAGAGAACTTCTGAAAACTTCTTCCTTATCTTGATTGCAAATATGGTAGGGCAGTCTGTTCCACGCCACTGGTCCCAATGCCAAAAGCATGATCAGCAAAATTTGAAGCTCCTTGATGCCGTGGGACCAGAAGTTTATTTATAGATTGATCTATTAATAAACTTCTGCCGAGGGTTTAGATCAATGATCTTGCAAAAGTCTGTGGGGTGATTGTAAAGTTTTGTGAACAAGTAGACATCGCACCGTTAGTGTAAAACCGATGTAAGTGCAAATATACAGTTTGGAGATATGGGAGTTTAAAAACTTCATATTGCTTGGAAAAACTGTTTTTTTTTTTAAATAAACCAATGATTTTCGGTTTATAGGTATATTACTTTAAACCGAAAATCATTGGTTTATTAAAAAGAAAAATAGTTTTTCCAAGCAATATGAAGTCTTTAAACTCCCATAACTCCAAACTGTATATTTGCATTTACGTCAGTTTTACATTCACGGTGCGACATAGTTTTTCCTGCATTCGCTCAGGTAACCTTAACCTCTCAAGCAGCAAGTTATTTAGGGAATTATAGGAAACATATTTTTTTAGTTTTGTAAAACATGTAACTAGCCGATAAATGATTTAATTTTGTGTACACCTATAGATGAAGTAACCAAATTATGAAAGGATCGCTGGGTTGGTTCGGACATATGGAACGCATGGATGGAGAAAGAATGGTTAAGAAAGTACATGTTAATGATGTAAATGGGGTACGGAGTCGAGGCAGACCGAGGAAAACATGGCATGATCAAATTAAACAAATTTGAAAGGTTGGTCATGTTAGAAGTCGGAGGAATCGACGTGCGTGTATGACTCGTTGTATGAAAGTGTAGGAAGCTAGAGAGGTTTGCCAGGATAGAGTAGTGTGGCGGTCCATTCTCTCTACCTACCCCTGCGGAGAAACGGCGTGATGGTTTGTTTGTTTACACCAATAGATGTCGCTGGTAGTCCAAATTTTAGCATAATCTGGAAATATTGGAGAAATTATAAATGAGCCCCAAATATGGGCCCATATGGCCCCACGGTTGGGGCAGTACACACGGAGAGGTTGATCAGTAAAGTCGATGGAGCATTGAGGCTACACGAGTGAATTTGGATGCACCAAATGTAGTCTAACCTGAGCAAGTGATGAGCTGGCCCTGCCCCTGGCGCTCCAGGTCCACGATGCACATGTCCACGATGGGTGCCAGGTTGGTGAAGGCCTCCATGACGTGCACGTACTGCCCGCCGTCCTCGCGAGCCGCGCTCAGCCGCACCAGCGCCGAGTCCCCCACGCGGGAACCCACAAACACCACCCCGTTGTCCAGGTACGTCATGCAGTCGGGGATCGGGATTTCACCTACAATACAAGACGACAGATTAGGGTGGCCCATAGCATATAGTCAAAATAATATTTTTATATTTTTAAAAGTCTCACCCCCAATTCCTTTCCTTTAGGGATAGTAAGTAACTGGTAAAAATGTTGAATTTTATATTTAATGATAACACGTGCCCCAAGGGGGGTGAAAAATGAACTAAATAAGTTAAATATTTAGAAGTAAAATAACTAACTAATTAACCATCACGCCGTCTCTCCGAAGGGGTAAGCAGAAAGAATGGACTGCCCCACTTTTCTTTCCTGACATATTTCTCTCGCTACCTCAACATTCATACATCATGTCATGCACGCGCGTCCATTTCTCTGACTCCTCACATGGCCGGCATTCAATATTAGATTTTTTTCATCGTGCCACTTTTCCTCGGTCTTCCTCTATTTCTGGTTCCATTTACATTGTTAACATACAATTTTTTTACCATTCTTTCCATATGTCCAAACCATCTTAATGATTCTTTCATTCTTTTGTTCATAACACCATCATTCGCACAGCATTCACTTTTTATATTTTCATTCGACACTCTATCATATACAGAGTTTCCACACATTCGTCTAAGAGATCTCATTTCTACTGTATTTTTTCTACTTTAATCTGTCTTTTGCCAGTTCCATGCTTCGCTTCCATACATAAAGTAAAATAACTTAAAAAATTAAACCAAATATTTAGAAGTAAAATAACTAAAATAATTCATAGACCTGCTTAACTACAAAAATGTGTTTTTAAATCATTAAATTAAAATTGTAAAACTTTACATAATTTTTTGATAATGAATGCTTTGAGCAAGATGTAAAGTAGCTACGATTGTCTTGTCTTGACCTTCACAGCCTTTGGGGCACCACTAAGAATTATGCGAATGACCAATTTTTTTTTCTGGCATTAGTTTTAGACTAGTTAGAAAAACTGAGGGGGTGAGACAATAAAAATAAATCCTAATTAAAATCCAATCTTCATAGATGGCGCTAGTGTGTAGATTGAAATATAACATGTGAAGTGTGGTGTTACATAGTAGCATATATACAACTTCCAAAAATTTGTCAGACATGGTGGTCGTAAGAAGTGTGGAATGGGGAATGTTGTATTACATAAAGCGTGCACTTAACCCAACAGGTCTTAAGTCCTGTAAACACTTCGATCACCATATTCTGTTTCCAGTTGGCATCTTTGTCTCTATTGAGATACAATTAATCCTTGAAATGATAGCCCGCAATGGGTAAAATCCAGTATTCGTCTACAAGTATTTGGATATATTCAAAATGTTGTAAAAATAAAAATAAAGATGAAAAATAAATACGGTGTACACGGAACAAGAACAAATCAGGTTTAGGATGACAGTAGAGTTAAATAGCACAATGAGATGACTGACCCAGAAGCTCCACCTTGAGGTCTTTAACCCCCTGGGTGCCATTGGGGCGATCATGCAGCTCCAGGAACAGCATGAAGAGGCGTCCCGCCATATCCCCCAGCAGGTAGCGCGAACCCACGCTGTCCACCTTGCAGTAGCAGCTTATGGTACTTGTCTATAACACAAAACATGCACATTTTTTTAACAAACTCACTTTATTGACATGCATCTTAACATTTTAAATAGTAAAAACAGATACATAATGAATTTTTTTTTTAGTGTTTAAATTAAAAAAACTTTGTTATGAATATCACAATTGATTATATTTAGTAGCGACAGCTGTTTTGCTAACCGATGTTAGCATCGTCGGGTCTTACAATCAACTAGAATTTTTTTTAGTAAACTTAAAGCGTTAAAACTGTGGAATTCCATAATGACAATATTCTCTCGCTTCCTCAACATTCATACATCATGTCATGCACGCGCGTCGATTTCTCCGACTCCTCACGTGGCCGACATTCAATATTTGATTTATTTGATCGTGCCACGTTTTCCTCGGTCTTCCTCTATTTCTAGTTCCATTTACATCCTTACCATATAATTTTTTTACCATTCTTTCTTCATTCATTCTTTCCATATGTACAAACCATCTTAATGATCCTTTCTTTATTTTGATCATAACACCATCATTATAAATTAAAACACTGTTTATTCCACTTTCGAGTTTATTTTTCACATGTTTAAAAGGTTTTACACCTTCATAATCGAGAAATCGATATAAACGAGTTTATATCAAATTAACACGTTCCCTGCTGAATATAATAGCTAATAATTACAAATATGCTGAATGCTGCGCAAAGGGAATTCCGCTTCCAACTAAACGCCTTGCGGTCCATTGTGTAGTTATTATCAGACATCATACTAAACCATACAAAATTCTGTTGATACACACATTATAAGAGCATGATGCAAACATGCATCCTCAGCGTGGCCACAAACTCTACTTTGATGCGGATATGCATCATCAGCACTCAACGTGTTAATTATTTAATATGGAGATTTGAATAATTGGTCAAGAAACAATAAACGAGTTTATATCGATCTCCCGGTGATGAAGGTGTAAAACCTTCGAGAAAAATGAACTCAAAAGTGTTTTAGTCAATAAGAAAACTGTCATTTGATGAACAGCCAATTACTAAATACACTGCTTCTACTTAAAATGAAATGGCAGGATTCTCAAAGATAAAATAAAATTCTAAGGAGTTAAAATAAGTGGCAAGCCTCAGACTTTCAATTGCTTACCTTAATCTGTGGGGGTGCGACAGCCACATAACTATGGCCATCGTGATATACTATGGACTCCTGGCCAATCACTATCGCTCCTCCTACGAAGAAAATAAAATTTTATTTCTACCCATTGAATTGCGAATGAGAATACAGTGACCCCCGGTAATCCGGCCCCTGTCTAATCCGGCGCCCCCTATAATCCGACTTGCCTACCTTCACTAATGTAGGTACATAATGCATGATTGAACAGGTCATGGTCTCGCGTTTCAACAATGTTAAACAAAAAAAATTGAAGAATATTTTCATGCTTCATAAATTGATTGGTTCATATTATGATTTTTATTGATAGTTTTTGATTATTTTAGTATGTACATTTGTTTGTACACAATTATTTTCTAATGTAGAAGTGGCGGGGACATACCCCAAAGTCTATATAAGTAACACATTATATTTAAGCCTGCACACTCGAAGATGTCCTCATAAGACGAAACACGTGTCTAGAATATTTCATATCATTTATAGAATTTTTAGTTCTTCTATTTTTAAACAACTTTTGTTTATTTTAATAACATCCTAATGTAAAGTTTAGTTATTATTTTTTGTAAGTTCTATAGCATTAATGACGTTAATTTTATAATAAAACCTAAGCTCTCTATTGTGTTGTTTAATTTACTAAATTCGACATACATATGTAGTATGATTTGTAGTTCAGATAGAATATTATCATTTCGATCTTTAATTTGTCAGATTACAAGGTACTCTTTTTAAAAAAAATCCAGACTATAGGGGGATCTTAGCAGTACTCTATAATCCGACAAATTCGATAGTCCGACACTGCCCTGCCAAACGTTTGTCGGATTACCGGGGTTCCACTGTAGTTGGATGTTAAGGGCTACTCCTCTTGTTCTTTAGTATGGAAACATGGACCTTCACATAAACTGGATGCCTTTGAAATGTGGATTTATCGTAGAATGTTAAAAATATCACAGACAGAAAGAGTCAAAAACTTCCAGACATAAAGCTATGTTGGACGGTTATTAAGGCATTGCATGGAATGGAACTGGCTTATATATCTGAACTCTGCATCAACAAGAACCTGAATGCCAGACAGTCTACATTGCGATCAGCAAGGTCTTCTACGATCGGTAGATTGACTGTGCCAAAACGCTGTCCTCACACAATCTTTGGTGAACGAGCCTTTGCGATAGCCGGCCCTTCAACCTGGAATAGTCTTCCAGCAGACCTCAGGTGCAATGAGACTCAAAACGTACCTTATTAAATTGTCCTCTCCTGATGTAGAGTGCAGCCCTCATGCTAAATATGTTTAGGTTAACTAGTTCATAAAACAGAGCATTTTCTGCAGCGCCCTTAAGATGATAAATTTATAAAAATGGAGCTTTATGAATTATCCAATTTATTATTATTATTATTATTATTATAACTTACCAAATGGGCTAGGTACGGGTATAAGTATACTGGCTTCAGTTTCCACATTATCTTGTTTCCAAGGGATCTTTACAAATTCTTTGTCTCGTAAGCTTATTTCGTGTGTCTGAAATGTTACAATAAAATTGGATTATCATACAAACAAACCATTTTGTATAATCCATTGTTTAGGCGGAAACACTTGTGATACTTCAACATTATTAACTGTTAAATTTGAAACATTGTTATAATACCATAATTTATTTATATTACTTGTATGAAATTGTTTCTTGAACAATGATGTTACACTCCATATTAATTAATTAACAAAAATGAAAATATCCGTTTTCTAGAAGTTTTATTATATTTCATGGGAATGACATGTTTCGCCTTGCTAAGGCATTATCAAATGTGAAACAATAATACAAAATAATGGAAGGGTTGTTAAGATGGTTTGGACACATGGAAAGAATGAGTGAAGACAGAATGGTGAAGAAGGTATATGTAAACGACGTGAACGGAGTTAGAAATAGAAGAAGACTGAGGAAAACATGGCATGATCAAATCAATCAAATATTAAATAGCGGTCACGTGAGAAGTCGGAAAAATCGACGTGCGTGCATGACAAGATGTATGAATGTAGAGGAATCGAAAGAAGTATGTCAGGACAAAACAGTGTGGAGTTCCATTCTTTCTGCCTACCCCTCCGGAGAGACGACATGATGGTTAGTTAGTTAGTTTAGTTAGAAACAATAATACCTTATCAAGGCAAAATGTGTCATTCTCTTAAAATATAATAGAACTTCTAGAAAACGTAATTATTCTATAAAATTGTCGAGACAGCTGTTTCTGAATAAGCCAATATTGAAACAGTTGTCACAGCAATTTAATAAGTTGTGATATTATAGCAGTGTTCCAAATTTAAACTATTCTGTGCAAATTGCAATTTGGGACAATCTCCATAATTTTGATAAAGGGTAATAGATTATACAATATTTAAAATCCTACCTTCACATGCCTTCCGTTGAGGTCCTGGTGGATTAATATTAACGTTGGGTTGGCACAGCCATGCAGGAATTCTACATCTTGGACATTTAATTCTTCAAGTCTGCAGAGGAACAAATATAATTTTAACATTATTAACCCTTACAATGATATATAAGCGGAGCGTATAGTGTGGCCAGGCTCATAGTGCGCCATACGTTGGTTCGTCGGGTGTTCATTTTGACTCCTACTCTGGCACTTCGGTATGGCCGTACCCTAACGGTTAACCACCCTACCTATTTGAAAGTATGTGATACGTTCACTTTGACTGTACCATTCTACGATATCCTGTATCACGTAAGGGCTTGAGAAAAAGTAATGTTCTTAAAATGTACAAAGTTTTAGGGATATGCGCGTGTGCCATCAAAACTTGAGCACAACTCTTCATAAATGATAGTTTTACAAGGGGCAGGCCAAGTGTGCGGCCGAGTATTTGACGTTTTGTAATTTAAAAAAATAAAATTAGTATATAATTAAATTTCATTAATAAAAAACCTGTTTGTTTTTTTGCACGTTTCTCAGAAAATAACCCAAAGGTAGGGCGGCGGTTAAACCTCCTGCCAATTACATGCTTCGCTTTTATACATAAGAGTTGGAACCAAATCTCCATTATAAAACAAATAATCAATAATAACCTTAAACTAGCTGCCTTCAGCTCCGTGGAGTCCCTATCTAGCGGGATAATCTTGAAGAGGCCGTCGTAGAGGCGGAGGCCGATGACCCTGGCTTGAGGGTCCACCACGGCGAGAATGCCGTTCTCCGATGGTTTGCCGATGCGGTCAGCCACATTGCCGTGTGCCCGCGTCACCACTTCCAGGTCCCCTCCGGGGCCCGCCCGCCACTCCAGGATCATGGCATTGTACCGTGTAGTGAGGATGAAGACCAAATCTTTATTTTCATACTGAAAAAATTAATACTCGTTAAAAAAAAATACTTAACTAAATTATTGTTTAATTGAAATTTCTTGATAGAAGTTCATTGTAAATAATGAAAAAAATAAAATAATGATACATTATTTTATTTATTTTTCTTATACACAAAAGACACATAACAAACTAAAAACATTTAGGCGACTCATTTGAACACAAAACGGTAAACAAAAATACAATATCGATATGAAACTAAGAGAAGATATACGAGTATATCAAAAGGATCCCAAATATGTCAACGTCAGTGAAGCAGTACTCTTTCCAGAATTGGTAATATATTTATGAACAGTGCCTCACTGACACTAAAAATGTCCAAATCTGAAACGGTTTGATTCAACATCCGAATTGCTCTTCCTACTGGCATCACCAAAAGCAGGTTGGTTCTGTGTGATGGAGCAAAAAACAATTGATGTTGTCACTGTTGCAGGTAACTATTAGGAACAAAAAGACTTATTTGTTCCAGAACAAGGCGGTTCTCAATAGAGCCCTGAATCAGCTTGAAGAAATGCGTCGCTGTAAATCCTTCCCTCCTCAGTTCAAGGGAGTTATATCCTAGCATACCCAAGAGAAATGCTATATATAAAAATACATATTTAGTTTATCCCACTTGATTTTTAGTTTCTGGCAGCTTTAAAAGTAAAAGGCAAGGACTTTCAATTAACAACATTCATATTTTACGAAACAGCTGTCTGACCAGCAATGCTTTTGGGTGTTGGGCTATTCAAAAGGCACAAGAGCAAAAACTTGGTGTTACCGAAATGGAGATGCTCAGATAAGCTGGAGGCGTAACTAGATTGGATAAAATCCGCAACGAGCATATCCGGGTCCATATTTAAGGTCGCCCCTATAATGGATAAGGTTGAGGAAGTCAGAATGGGATGGTTTGAGAGGATGACCACATTATAAAGTCTGCTCTTCAAATCCCATGGTTGAGATGGTAGAGAACAGCCTTTGGCGACATGGGGATCATCTATAGAGGCCACACTCAAGAAATGTGTTGACTTGACAGAGAGCTGATCACGTCGGCAAGAGAAATCACATCAGGACCAACCGACGCCGCTTAAAGTTGGAAATGGCAAAAAGAAGGAATGACAACTTCAGGATGTTGATGTTGATTTATAATATTTTAAGTTAGATTAAATTGTTCATGCTCCATACATTTATTGTATTTTATGCAAATAAAATAATCCGTAAATGGTCACCTAAATTAGATAGAAATTTTTAAAGATCTTGCTAGAATATTTTGTCATGTCCGGTTAACGGAATAAAAATTTTTTTTTTAACAATTCTAATGAATGTTAACTTTGTAAATTATCCCGTTTTAATGTTTTTTTTTTTAAATCATTTAAATAATATTTTTTTACCCCTATAGTGCGGTTGGCTACGTATAGAGTGCAAAAAATTGTTTTCTATTGCTGTAAAATACATTTGCAGCTCACATTTAAATGTAACTCATTAACCTTTTTGCTTTAGTTCCTTATATTTATGTAATATTTTTTTTGTATACGTGTTGTTTCAACCCAATTACTGTATACAATTTGTTTTAGCTATAATATTGATTCTCATGACATGTGATAGATAGCTAATCTATTTTATATTATATTAGCCATTTTATTATCAAATGAATTCTACACCAGACTAAAGAATGTGTGAGAATCACACTGTCATCGCCAGGAATCAAACTTGGGACCTTCGATGTGGCAGTCATAGTTCTTGCCACTCTTCTGATGAATTATTATGATGAACTGAGACTATCTGTTCGAGCTGCAAATGTAAGCAGCCGCAGTTCGAGACCATTGCAGAAGCCAGCCGCACAATGAAGAATTAAGATTAGTTCTAATTTCTAGCACTCACTGGTGGTCGGAAATGTTTAATTTTGGCTATTTTTCCATAAATTCCCACTTCTTTCATGGGCCGCAAGCCTTCAGGGGTCACCAGGTATACTTCCAGTCGAGAGTTCTTTGCCACCAACAGATTCAGGTCAGTGGGAGATGTGAAATTACCTGCACACAAGAAAAAAAAATTATGATTCTTTATTCAAACAACTTGTTTTGTCGAACTTTTGATTTTGTTTTCAATAAACCCTACAATATGGGCGGGAAATTGAAAATAGTACATATATAGCTTATTGGGATTTGGAAACTAAATGCAAACACTGTGAACAGATTTTAACATATTCGTATACAAAAATATATATACTTGTATATATAAAAACATATTACTAATTAATAAACTAAACTACAAAATGTTTGGTTTCTACGAAATGAAATTTTCAAACAAGTGTTCAATTTTAATCGAAGTGGAAATAACATTTGGATAGAATATGTTAGTATTAGTTTATTAAGAGAAGTTCTAAATTTAAAAAAATCTTGGAGCAAATAAAAAATACCGAGAAGATAAAATAAAACTTTTCAATGCATGACAACATGAATCGTGTAAGGAAATGTTATTCAAATGAGAACATTGTATGCACCATGTCTGCATGAGTCGATCAATTGAGAAACAATGCAATTTTCTTATATCGATTTTCATTTGGTGAAATATAACATACAAAATCACTTTAAAATATACGCAAAATAAGAAGAATGTAAATAATTAAATTAAAGTGCGGGTTTGAGAGACTTTTGCAAGAAATACCCTAAAATAAATGCAAACATGCGTATTAACCTCAAAAACTCGATGACGAACTGTCAGTAGAAAAAGTTCAAAATCAAAATATATCAATTTTTTTAGATACCTGTGACACAAGCGGTAACCGCTGTGGGTTTTTGTGCAGTTACTACATAATGGTATGCCATTATTGCAATTATTTTCCGGCTAGCGATCAAAAACTAAAATCCGCCATGTTTGAAAACAACCAATAATCCATAGACAAGCGGAGAAAATAATAGAGGCACTTCAATTTTATTTTTTCAAAGTATTTACTTTTTTGAAACGGGACATGTTGACGGAGTCTGGTGATGGAACGGGGTCCGTGAACGAGGAGATGCGGGTAATCTCGACTCGGGATTGTCGAGATCATCTCTCGTTGCCTCGGCGCCAAATGCCCATGATTTATAGATGATATGATTCGTTCGGGATTAAAAGTGTGATTATTAAGAAAGGCCAAGTGATTTAGAAATTAAATTTATTATAAATAGGATTACAAGAATTTACACGGGAGGAACACCTTAATATTAGATTACAATCAAAGACTTACTTGCTACAAGCTGGTCCGCTTACTTAATTTTACTGCGTTCATCGGTCCGCGTCCGAGGAACGTACGAGGCGGACGATGGGGGAGAGTCGTGGATGCTGGAGCCGACCTGGCCTCCGCCGCGGAGATCGGGCGAGGCAGACGACGGCGAAGGGTGACGTGGAGACTGGCCGTATCTGAGGCAGCCGGCACCTGGCGGCTAATGGCGTCGACGTGGGCGGTGAAGGGCACGGGTATCCTTCGCAGCGACAGCAATGGCCAGCATCAGGCCACAATAATGATAAGCTGGTGCCCTGAATTATTATTTTTAACGTAAGTCCCGCATGGACGGGGGACGGGCCTAGGGAGTGCACGAGTGAAGCTGACGAAAGGCGCCGCTGCACCTATAACAGCTTCGGGTAAGCGGAGGGAGCCCTCTATGGCTCGGCCATAAAAAAAAGCTGGTGCCCTGGTTGCTAGCGCCATGCGGCGCGTATATCGCGATCTTTTCCTTCAAATTATCTCCCCGGCGCACAGTGGTCCGGATTTGGGAAACAGTGGACTTAGGAACCAAAGTCATTATTTCGATTTGAAAAAAATTGCTTGCTGTAGAAAATCTAATTTGTAACAATATTTGTCATGTTCAACTTTTCGTTATTTGGAGCCTAATATGGTTTAAAAAAATACAAACGAAAAAAATGTATGGAGTAAAATTGAATTATATTTTTTTCTCAATATATTTTAAATTGCTAGCAACGAAACTTTTTGTGTATTAACGTATGTAATTAGTACTTTATGTCCATATTTTTTCTTTCCAATATACTTGCAATCTTGGCGTTAAATTGCAGTTGAACTTTAAAAAAAATATTTTTATTTCACAACACAACAAATGTTTCTGCCAGAAGATTTGGTTGGGTGGTTATGATGCACAATTATTTCTTTATTACAAATAAGAAAACCAAAATTGCCTATCACCTCCAGTTTTTTAAATATTCTCCAAAAACTGCATTTTAAAGTATGAAAACCCATGCTTACAAATATAATGTTATTATAATGGAGTGCTACATAATAATTTATTTTATGAATGAGTCGTTACTGCAGTTTTTAAGAATTATACGAAACAAATAAATAATTATTAGCACATTCTTTATGGAAATAATTCACCGTTATGACTTATTTGATGAATCATTAAAGGATATAATGTCAAGATGGCACTGCCTCACCGGAGTCCGGTGTGTAAGTCCCTGCATCGCTGTACGAGAGCTCTCACATTAAAAAAACCCGCAGGGTGGGGGTTAGATTACGCCCCCCAAAGTGTTGCCCCTCACAAAATTGTCACTATCACCATTATTGTTTTTCTTATACACTATTGTTGTTTTTCATTGTCTTATCATTTATTAAAATTAAACTTAACTAAGATTAACCGTCGCGTTGCCATGTGGTAAATTGAGTTTCCACTGCCAATTTAAAGTTGATTTTCTTAAAACCTATGGACCCTAATATTATAAAAAAAATTGTAATCCTCCATTGAAGTGTTTTCAATATTTCGTTATAAAAAAAAGCAAAAAATTACTTCCTTCATCCCAAAAAAAAATATTTTCTAAGACTGCCCTCACCTTCATTCGTGTTAAGGTAGAATTTGTTTTGCTAATATTTACAACTTTATCAAAAGTGACAAATACTTACTCGCTGTTTTGAACGTATTATAAATTATATCTTTGACCTTTTCAATATGTACGTAATAATACCACTGTGGACGGAAACGCAGGACGCAACTTAATAATATCAGAACTGTGAAAATATTAACACTTTACCAAAAGGGACAAATATTAATACGTACTCGTTGTCTTGAACGTACTATACATTTTGCCTAGGTGCCTTTATCCTCGCCCCGCCGGCCGCGGCGCGCAGACAAGTTTATACCCGATGTCCAGTCGCCCGTATGCTATGACGCATTACATATCAGAAATCGCATGGTTCCAGAAAAAAATTAATAATGATATGTTTTTCAAATAATCCATGTATGTTATAGATATCGATCTATTCCTAATGAAATTCCCTACAAGATGACATAAATTAAATTTTGATTCATCTAGTCATATGCTTGATATTTAGATAAAGTTAGCGGTAAACTGAACTTACCACATGGGAGCGAGCGTTTTGTTTTGAACACGGTACGTTAAGGGCACGCTTCCAGAGAGAAAACGTATTTTCTGCCATGTATTTTTTTTAGTGCAATCTCACCGAGTATGCCATGAAACATGGCTATATCATGCTTAGTCATGCGTAGGTCACGATACAGGACGCTTCATCACCTCGGCTTGTCCGGATAATTTTATTGACGTTCCGGTTAACTGCCGTCCGGATAAACGACGTTCTACTGTATTTGAAATTTTGAGATACGTATTATAATAGTAGCAATACGTAATTCCTTACATTATATTCAAGCTATTGGATCAATCTGTTTTTGTATCAAAATAAATCCTGAATACTCAATAAACAATAATTATTATCCTCAATTTTACTAGAATACTTTCAGTACCAGAAACATTTAATTTTTCAATTTGAAAAGAAGATTGCCATTGCCACAACAATTACATGTACATATACAGAAGTATAGAATTATTGATAACATAATTTCACATCAAATATTTATTTGGTATAAACAAAAAAATGTTAATTGCGTGACCTTATCTTGTTTTGGTTCAGAACTAACTGATTGACATAAACAAATATAAATAATTTTAAAACCGTGGGGAACAATATTGTACATTACAAATAAGAATATATTATTTATTGTTTCTGGAACAATGATGCAAAACTCCATATTAAACGATTAATACGAATGAAAACGTCTGTTTTCTAAAAGTTTTTTTATGTTTTATAGTAATTACCATAAAATATAATATAATAAAACTTCATATTCATTCCCATAAAATATAATAATATAATAAAATATCGTCATCGTCATTCCCAATAAATATAATAAAACTTTTAGAAATATTCCTGACTAAATAATTAACTAACTAACCATTACGCCGTCTCTCCGGAGGGGTTGAAAGAAAGAATAGACCGCCGAATTGTTCTGTCAAAATATATCCACTGAAACAATGATGGAAGTGCATAATGGAGTTCTAGTGCCAACCTTTATGTATTTATGTATGGAAGTGAAGCTTGAAGCTGGGAAAAGGAGGATGAAATTAGGATAAATACCATAGAAATGAGATCATTGAGAAGAATGTGCGGGAAAACAATATATGATAGAATACCAAACGTCGAAATAAGGAAGAAATGTCAGGCAGATGATTGGATCACAAGTAAAATTAAAAAAAGATCCCTAAGATGGTTTGGACATGTGAAAATAACGGACGAGGGAAGAATGGTTAAAATGTTGTATACAAGTAGTGTGAGTAGAAAGAGAATCTTTGGAACCAAGGAAAGCGTGGCATGACCAAATTAATCAAATATTAAAAGGCGGCCAAATTCGAAGTCGGAAAAATCGACGATCGTGCATGTTACGATGCATGAATGTAAAGGAACTCGAGAGGTATGTCAGGACAGAGCAGTGTGGCGGTCCTACCGCGTCTCTTGGGACGCTGATCCACTTCCATTACCCTCCTTGTAGCATGGTCAGCTGGGCTCCGCATGATATGGCCGTACCATCTCAGACGGTTCCCTCAAGTTTTTATTATAATATATACCTATAACATTTTAAAATTGTGCTTAAATAAAATTCGAAACGAAATGAATAAGGAAAACTAACTAACTAACCGCGTATCAACCTTTTTTTATTTATGTATGGAAGTGAAGCTTGAGTTTGGGAAAAGGAGGAAGAAATTAGGATAAACGCCATAAAATTTATGTTCCACGTATATAAAGATACGTGGAACATAAAATAAAATAAAATAAATAGACAATATGTGCACCATCTAAAAAATATTATTTGTTTTAGATTTATTTTGTGGGTGTTGGACGATCGAAGTGTGCGCGGGAGATGCCTATTGGTGGCGATGAGGTTCGCAACCCATCACATCGCGTCTCCCGCGGAGCAAAAAGAGAAGGATGGAGTGCCGCATCAGTGTGACAGTTCATTCTTTCTGCCTACCCTTTCGGGGAGACGGCGTGATGGTTAGTTAGTTAGTTAGTTAACTAACTAAGCATCACGCCGTCTCTCCTAAGAGGTAGGCAGAAAGAATGGACTGCCACACTTTAACCGATGCGGCACTCCATCCTTCGTGAATAAGGAAACATTAAAATTACAGTCTGAAAACTACTTCCTGGTACTTTGTTGTAATATTTTTATGATATTTTACCTGTACTTAATAGATGCCTTAAACATTTTCCTGTTTGTAATGTCTATTAATTTAATAAACTGATTTGATTTGATTTGATTTATGTTTACTAATTAAAAAATTTTGAAGTTGCCTTAATATGCTTATGAACCTTTGCTCAAGTCAATAATTTAATAGTTATACGAAAGGAGTTAGTTATTTGATAAAGTTGAACGAAACAGCACCATGGAACCTAGAAGGAAGCATTCCATATCTGTGAGTAGAATATTAAGACAATTTATAAATAATTTGTATTAAAAATAATTCTTTTGAATGGTGAGAATTTATTTTTCCAAACGAGTGGTGGTTACTCCAAAAAATTATTATATATAAAGTGCATTTTTTATAACTGTGTTTTCAAAATGTTAAATAATGTATTGTTTCTTACACATTGATGTCAAACTTCATTTTGATTATTTAGCATTGATGAAAATGATATAACATAATTATACCTTTGACGTTTTCATAAATATTAAATGTATAATGGAACGTTATTATTATTATTTTATTGAATCGCTCTTTACATCATGACAGCATGAGCCAAATCGATGTAAAGGGTATTATAGCTATCATAGTGATTCTAGTGACACGTGCTAGGTAGCTAATCTATCGACATTTTATTGTAACGTGAACTCTACACCAGACCAAAGACAGTGTTACAATCACGCTGCCCTCGCCGGGAATCGAACCCGGAACCTTCGGGGTGGCAGTCAGTGCCCTTACCACTCGGCCGCGAAGGTCGTTGTTTTTCAAAAATGTACTAATCATCCTTTCTATAAAATAACCTGTATTTTCAAATTTTAAAAATCTGTAAAAATCCATAAAATAAGTTTCCGTTTTTAAATTATAAGTTATTACAGATTCACGGTCATAAACTTATATATCTCAGCATATTTCAAAAAATAAATCAACTTTCATATCTCTGGTGATGAAAAATGTAAAAGAAATTTAAACGAAACATTAAATTTCTTTCATATACAGTTCTTAATTTGTGGTGGGGCATTATTAAAAAATAATTTAAAACACTTTTATGTTTTGTTTTTACATCACTTCATTTTGTTTTATCGAACCAACCGGCTTCGCTCACGCCGGAGCTTCGTCTGGGTTACAAAAACACAACTGATCCTTTGTGTTAGTCAATCAGTTTTGTTTTTGTAACCCCTGACAAAGCGAAACCGGTTGGTTCGATGAAACAAAATAAAGTGGTATAAAAAAATCACAAAAGTGTTTTAAATTATTTAAGACATAAACACGTCGATATTAATATGCACATCAGTAGAATATGCGCTTAATACTAATGAAAACGTATGTTTTCTAGAAGTTTAATTATAAACTAACTAACTAACCATCACGCCGTCTCCCCGAAAGGGTAAACATAAATAATGGACTGCCACACTTTAACCGATGCGGCACTCCATCCTTCTCTTTTCGCCCCTGCGATGGGTTGCGAACCTCATCGCAAAGTTTAATTATATTTTATGATAATTACATGTTTCTCCTTGCTAAAGCATTATTAAATGTTTTGGTAATGATAATGCAAGATATCATTGCCATAAAATATAATCCCAAAGTCATATAAATTTTCTAGAGAAAATACTTATTAATTATTTAATATGGAGTTTCATATCATTGATCAAGAATCAATAAATAATAATATGCACTGTTTTAAATAATAGTGACTAATAAAACCATGTTTTTTTAACTACTTCCACTTTTGTCTTTATTTCGATTTAGCCTGGCGAAACCGGTCGCTGTCGAAACAAAGACAAAAGTGGAAGTAGTTAAAAAAACACCGTTTTATTTAATTATTATTTAAAATGAACTTCCATCAAGAGATTTCAGTAAAATCATTTGATTATAATAAAACCATATCAAAATATAATATGATACCCATTAATTACAGATTGAAATCTCCTGTTAAGAGAACATTCATACTAATTCAAGATTTTTTTATGAAACCATTAGTAAATCGGAACCCAATCAAACCCAAAACGATTTTAAATTTGCAATCACACCAAAAAATCATGGCTTATTATATGCTTGATGCTGCGCAATTATTGATCTCGTATTACATTCTTTCTGTTATAGTAACCTTCATGATAAAATGATTAATTAACTAGAATCTAAACGATGAACCGGTTTGTTTAATTAAATATTGGATTTATCTAGTTTTTGAAATATGCAATGTAATTTATAATCTGATTGCACGTTTTGCAAAATTCATCAAATATTTACACCGGCTTAAATAACTTCTTAAGCAACATTTTGAATGTATACAAATTCTTGTAGACAAATACTGGATTTCACCCATTGCGGATAAATTATTTTTATTTTATAAGGATTAATTGTATCTCAATAGAGACGAATATGTAAATTGTTTTCTGGGAATAGAATGTGGTGGCCGAGGCGCTTACAGGACTTATGACCTGTCATTGGTTGGGTTGAGCGATCGCTTTATGTTTAAAAACATTCCCCATTCGGCCTTTTTTCTTATGACAAATTTTTAGAACTTGTATATATCGTAGGATTCCACGCCTATCTTTACATATTTAATCTATTTCTATAATATACTTCTTAAGCTTACGCAATATCTTAATTTAATTATTTATTTAAAATATTTTTGTAATACTATCATACATATCAACGTGTAATTGGTAGTTGTCTGGTGAATTAATAAAGGTTTTATCAATTATGTAACATTTCATCAACGTATTGAATGGTGCACTTAAATTTGTCATCGCAAACAAAAACCTATCCAAAAAAGGTAAAATGGCACTGCACAATGGTGTTCTTCTACCGACCCTTATGTATGGAGGCGAAGCATGGAACTGGCAAAAGAAGGATGATGATTCCATGCTTCGTTTCCATACATAAGGTTCGGTAGAATAATACCACATTGTGCACTGCCATTCTAGCTTTTTTTGGATAGGTTTTTGTTTGCGATGAAAACTTTAAGTGCACCATTCACTTTGTTGCCTGCCCCAACCCTTCTTTCAATATTCCTCTCCACTCGCCCATTTCTTGTAAACATACTACCTAAATATACGAAGTCATCTATTTATTTGCTCCAAATTTTCATAAAAGTAGAATAAATGGAGTTGAAATGAGATCTCTTAGACGAATGTGTGGATACTCTGTGTATGATAGAGTGTCGAATGAAAATATAAGAAGTGAATGAACGTGATGAGTTTGGACATATGGAAAGAATGAAGAAAGAATGGTAAAAAAATTATATGTTAACGATGTAAATGGAACTAGAAATAGAGGAAGACCGAGGAAAATGTGGCACGATCAAATAAATCAAATATTGAATTTCGGCCATGTGAGGAGTCAGAGAAATCGACGCGCGTGCATGACACGATGTATGAATGTTGAGGAAGCGAGAGAAATATGTCAGGAAAGAAAAGTGTGGCAGTCCATTATTTCTGCCAACCCCTTCTAAGAGACGGCGTGATGGTTAGTTCGTTAGTTAGTTTATCAACGAAAATATGTAAAGCTTAAGATTTAAATACATTTCTTCCTCTTCTTCTTCGAGTGCCATGTCAGGTCTCCCCGACGTCGGTAACCACCCTGGCGTAGGCCTCTCTGTCCTGTGCCAGACGGAACAACTCCTCCACCCTCCGAATTCCGGTCCGCTCCTTGATATCCTCGAGCAAGGACATCTGGGGTCTTTCCTCACCACGACTATCCTCAATCTTCCCTTTCGTGATGAGGTGTAGCAGATCGTATTTCTTTTTGCGGAGAATGTGTCCAAAATATGCCATATTTCTAGACTTCACATCCGACAACAATTATCTCATAGAAATATTATTAATATATTTCAATATTTTTTATGAATATATACTTATACTTGTATACGAATACTGGATTTCACCCATGGTGGGTGATTAATTCATGAAATTTAATTGTATCTCAATAGAGACGAAGATTAATCTCCATAGATGGCGTTAGTGTGTGGATTATATAGATTAATCTTAAAAGATTAATATATGTAATCAAAATCTACATAGATGGCGTATTGAAACTGACATGTGAAGTAAAGCATAGATTTGTAATATATATACAGCCTTCAAAAATTTGTCTTACATGGTCATAAAGAAATAGGTGGAATGGGGAATGTTGTAATTACATAAAGCGTGCGCTTAACCCAACCAATGACAGGTCATAAGTCCTGTAAACACCTTGATCAACCATATTCAGTTTCCAGTTTGCATCTTCGTCTCTATTGAGATACAATTAAATTTCATAATATATTTCAAAATTAAGCCCCCCTAATTAGTTCAACTATTGCCATTGGATGCGTCTAATCAAAGTCATAGTCATGTCATTAATATAATGAGGTATGATTATATGAAAACAATTAATTACAATTTGTTCTAACATTAAATACTGATAAATTAATCAAATTGTATTAAATAAATTGAGTTTTCATTTTATCCAACATGCCTCGCTGACTGTAAAAACGATAATTCTAATCATTAAACAATTAATTAATGTTCTGCCAATAACACTGCATTTATATTTTAAGATGCATTCTTCACACGCTTGTTAATAAATGGATATTAACTATTTTTTATTTTACAAAACTGGTGACGGAAAAATCGGCGGAGGATCCAATGTGTGATGCTGACAACCCAATTAAAATAACATTTGAAGACGTATCGTCCGCTGCGTTCAGAATTAAAGATGGAATAAGAAAGACGTTGTGTGTGGTATGTATCCATAAAGTACTCAGTATTTTTATTAAAGCTTTTAGTATCTTGAAAATTTCAAATTAACTGTTAAATTTACAACACTGTAACAATATCACAATTTTTTTATACACTTTTTGAGAATGTCGCGACAGCTGTTTCGCCAACCGATGTTGGCATGATCAGCTGTTTCGTCAACCGATTTTGGCATCATCATTTGTTTGCAATACGCGATGATGCCAACATCAGTTGGCGAAACAGCTGATGATGTCAACATCGGTTGGCGAAACGGCTGATCATGCCAACATCGGTTGGCGAAACAACTATCGCGACATTCTCAAAAAGTGTATAATAAAAAAATGTGATATTATAACAGTGCTGTAAATTTAACAGTTAATTTGAATTTTTTTTGTTGATGGTGAAAGCTTTCCCTTGCACATTTAATCTTCAGCAGACAACATTCTATAAATACAATAGTTATCTATTCAAACTATCAAGAAAAATCTCTTGTAAATGAATAATCAATCAAAATATGAATGATTATAAACTGTATTTCATTGTCATAGTTCATTTAACTAGTGATAATTAAAACTGCTTAAGAATTCGCAATAAGTTTTATACAAATATAATAATGTACATTGTTCCTAGCAATCGTTTATTTATTTGCAAAAGATAATGCTCTTTGATAAAAATAACAATTCAATTCTTATCTTGATATAAGTAAACTGTACCCTTTACTTGCAATACAAAAAGTAACTGCATACTGTTTATTTACAGAAATCACATTTATCGAAGGATACCGGCATTCAAATTTATTTAAAAAATGATTATCTTCAATTTACTGGGAGGTTTGTACATTTCATTATATAATATTATATAAGTACCTTAGCAAGCTAATTCTAACCTAGAATAATATTAAATTAGCATGTTTGATTTTATATGTTATTTACTACATATACAATTTTAAATAATGTTCCTACTCACAACATACATAATTTTATGCAGTTGGTATTATTGGTATCATAAACAATTTTTGTTTTTTGCGATATTATAAATACAAAGATAAATTGTTTCTCGAACAATGATATAAAACTCATTATATTTATCATTTTATATTGATGAACACGTATGTTTTATTACAATGTATTTCATGGAAGTACTTTCCATAAAATATAGTAAAGTATGTAGAAAACAGACGTATTCATCAACATTAAATGCACAGAATCACGAGGTATACTTACTTAGAATATTACATATTACACAGTATTTTTTCAAATAATACCTACTCTGTCTCTGCAGTGCGATTAAATCAAATCAAATCAGTTTTATTAATTCAATAGACCTTACAAATAGTAGACCTTACTATACTAATAAATTCTGCATGTAATAAAATAAAACGAAATGCTTGCTTCGCACATTTAACGTTTTTCTGTTGTGTGTTTATGTCTTACAAATTAACGAGCAAAACATTATGCTGATAATAATTTGTGTAAAAGCTTTAAGGAACGCGGAGCACGTAATGCGCTCATCATGTTATCAGCAGAGAAAAAGGCGAAAGGTGTCATCTCTGCATCTCTTGGGAACCACTCTCAGGCGCTCAGCTACCACGGAGACCTTCTGGGGATCCCTGTTACAGTCGTCATGCCGAAGATCGCACCCATCATGAAGATTCAGAAGTGTAAAGACTTCAACGCCACCGTCATCGTGGCCGGAAACAACATGACAGAAGCCAAAGCTCTAGCCATCACAATGGGGAATGAAAAGGGGCTTACTTATATTAATGGGTAAGGCAACGAAATGTTTACATTTTTTGAACTAGCAACAAGTATATATTTATAAAGGGTTAGATTATGAAAAGAAACATTTAAAAGCTTTGTTCATTTATTTTTTCTAACTTCACTAAAATGTATTTTGTTCGGCATTGAGTTTATAATTTAACAAAAATGTAATAATTTTATGAATCTCTTCTTCTTCTTCTTCAGCTTATCGCCGTCCACTCTTGGACGAAACCCTCCTCCATGTCCCCCCATGTCGATCTCGCCTGCGCAGTCTACATCCATAGCACCCCAGCGTATCGTTCCAGGTCATCCCTTCACCTCATTTGTGGTCTTCCTACTCTTCTTCTAGTGTCTCTCAGTCTCCAATTCAGCAGAATTTTGGTCCATCTTTCGTCTGCAGCTCTAGCGACATGCATTGTCCATTTCCATTTTAAAGTCGTCACCCGGTGGATCACGTCTGTGACTCTTGTTTTATCCCTC
The DNA here is from genome assembly GCA_022606425.2 of Lepidostoma basale. Lineage (NCBI taxonomy): Eukaryota > Metazoa > Arthropoda > Insecta > Trichoptera > Lepidostomatidae > Lepidostoma > Lepidostoma basale. The sequence continues at coordinate 211,566 of JAHDVF020001569.1, forward strand.
ACCGTTTCGTTCCTGACTCTATCTCTAAGGGACAGGCCTAGCATGGCTCTCTCCATCGTTCGCTGCATGACTCTTAGTCTCTCTGCACTGTGCTTTGTCAGTGGCAGTTTCAAGACTACATGTACTCACTGAATGAATATGAATGAATGAATCAGAGTGGCAGTTTCAAGACCGTATGTACTTACTGAATGAATATGTAAGATTAAATAAATACTTTGTGTTGTAATCGTGGAATAGTAAATATATTTGAAGACAAATATTAAGGTTTCGCGTGTACCCAAGCTTCATCAAGGCAATAGAAGAACAGTTTTTACATTGTCCTGATGAAGCTTGGGTAAAAGCGTAACTAGTTGACTTTAAATATAATCACTATTCCGTGGTTAAAACACGATGTTTTTTTATTTTATACATATTTTAAACTAACTAACTAATTATCACGCCATCTCTCCGAAGAATTGGACAGAAATAATTGACCGCCACACTGTTCTTTTCTGACACACTTCTCTCGCTTTCTTATCATCACACACATATTGTCATGTGCGTCGGTTTCTTCTCCTCTCCTCCTTAATTGGTCGATATTTATTTTAAATGCGAGTGCTTCATATGCAAATACAAAAAATAATGATTACGATTTCATTGCCAAAATATAATATTTTAAGTTGTTTTACAATCGGAGAGAATTTCTTTAATATGCGCATGAAAATATGAGATAAAAAAATACTTGATAATTCGTAAATATTTACGATTCTCGTATACTTGAAATATAATGAAATACTTCCGTACTGCGTGTTATGAATAGGATGTTAAAATATTTTATTTAGACGAAGGTTAAAACCATTAAAACAAATCTTGATAAAATTGATTAAAAAATAGTTTTGCTTTCATCAAACTTATTTTTTAAATAAAAATGTTTCTCCGTAGTAAAATACATTAATTAAGCATTCTTCTATATTTATGGAACAGGCAGAAGAAGTATGAAAGCAGAATAAATGCGGTAAAGATGAGGTCCCTAAGACGTATGTGTGGTAGAACGATGTACGACAGAATCTCAAATGCTGATATGAGAAAGGAATGTAGAGCGGAAGAAGGTATTATAAACAAAATTATGAAAGGATCGCTGCGATGGTTCGGACATATGGAATGCATGGATGGAGAAATAATGGTTAAGAAAGTAAACGTTAATGATGTAAATGGAGTACGGAGTCGAGGCAGACCGAGGAAAACATGGCATGACCAAATTAATCAAATTTTAAAGGTTGGTCATGTTAGAAGTCGGAGGAATCGACGTGCGTGGAGGAAGCTAGAGAGATTTGCCAGGATAGAGTAGTGTGGCGGTCCATTCTCTCTGCCTACCCCTGCGAGGAAACGGCGCGATGGTTTGTTGGGTTGTTTTTTGTCTATTGCCCACTTTTGTAAACATACCACTTAAATACACGAACTCATCTACTTGCTCCAAATTTTCATAAAAGTAGAATAAATGCAATAGAAATGAGATCTCTTAGACGAATGTGTGGATACTCTGTAGAGTGTCGAATGAAAATATAAGAAGTGAATGCGGTGCGAATGATGGTGTTATGAACAAAATAATGAAAGAATCGTTAAGATGGTTTGGACATATATGTTAACGATGTAAATGGAACCAGAATTAGAGGAAGACCGAGGAAAACGTGGCACGATCAAATAAATCAACTATTGAATGTCGGCCACGTGAGGAGTCAGAGAAATCGACGCGCGTGCATGAGACGATGTATGAATGTTGCGGAAACGAGAGAAATATGTCAGGAAAGAAAAGTGTGGCAGTCCATTCTTTCTGCCTATCCCTTCGGGGAGACGGCGTGATGGTTAGTTAGTTATTAGTATTGTATATATAACATTGTTCACATTCTGGCGTGGTTTGTAGATATGATCATCCACACATAATGGCTGGACAAGGAACTATTGGCCTGGAGATATTGGAGGATCTCCCAGATGTGGATGCGGTACTAGTTCCTGTAGGAGGAGGGGGACTCATAGCCGGAGTGGCCACCGCTATTAAACATCTCAAGCCGAGTGTCAAAATATATGTAAGTAAAAAATATTGTTTTCCCTATAAAAATATCACATCCAGCCGTTACGAATAATTGAGGGTGATCATTACAAAGATGCCAAATATTTAAAACGTCAAAAATCAGATTTTGATCCCAATTGGCGTTAAATATAAAGACCAATAACTGTGCAAAAGTACAAAGTGATTGAACTCTATAGTGTAGTTAAAATTTCACCCTAAAGATGCCACCCGTGGAACATGACACGTGTTACAACACACAGTTTTTTTTGATAGTTTTGTGTTTAAACAATTCAATATCAAATTATAGAATATGAAATTACGATACATTTTTACTTAGGAACTACTGCAATAAATCAAATATAAATGGAAAAATAAATACTTTTCTTAATAAATAGTCAAACATCGGTCTGTCAAAACATCATTGATTTATATAATACAATGTCAAGATAAATCAGAAGTACAAAATCATCATTTTCTTTTCACATAAAAGTACCCTTATATTGTTCAATTAATTCAACATAAATTGCAGCCTGACATTAAAAGGTTGACAAGCAACACGATAGTGATGACGTCACGGAATATTTAAAATGTGAATAACTACATGCCTAGAAGAGAGTTTTGTGTGTGGAGGTTGTAAAATCGGGGACCTGCTCCGTTTTTCCACTTCCTTAATGTGTTTAGGCGATAGATGATTGCTAAGTCGACAAAATCTCGCTCCTTCTTTCTCATTGGTCTTCTTCTCTCTCTTGGCAAAGAGTCCGGAATCGAGTGATATTAAATGTTTACTAATTTAATCTATTCTGATGCTTACTGCATCACTTATGCTGACTATTTTGTTATTTATTGTGGACTGCCTACTGAAGCGGTCCCTGTCAATTACGAATCTTACCGCGAATCTTGTAAGAACCAATGTTGCCACCTAATGACTGTATAATTCCACATATTATTTTTAAGGTTATATTGACATCGTAGGGAATAAAGTAAAAGTATTTAGGGATATCGATAAAGCTGACAGTTGTAACGTAAAGTTAGTTTGAGATTCTCGTCGATTTAGTTTTACTACGAAAACTCGTTTAGTAAGTTTTTGTTTACATCTCCTCCATTTTCCTTATAAGTCTTTGGAGGTTGAATATGAGCTGTTAAATGTTAAATATGTAGTAGCGGTCCTCGGAGTTGAAGTTTTTTTTTTTTTTTTTTACGTTTTTCAACTTTGCCCTCTGGGTAACAAAGTTTAGTTTTGCGTAGACGCGAAAAGTTGAAATTCCGTCCGTATCACTCGGTTATTAAAGGTTCAAAATGAGTGCATATTTCAACGGACTGGTGGGAGCCGCCCTGATGGGCTTGATAGGGGCTGCGGGAATGTTTTTGCTTGAAGAGCTCTACAGCAGAAAACAGGTTGTTCTTGCTCAAAATTTGGCTCAGCTTAACATGCAAGTGTCCTCTATGAAGAAAGATCTGGAACACTTGAAGGAACTTCAATCGCAGCATATGAATACAAAAAGAAATAGTCATGTTGCAAGACGGCCGAAACACCATCGCAAGGCCTCAGACGGCCACACTGAAGACATTGTCGACGCAAAAGTCGCAACGCACTTGTCTGGAGCTTACCTGAGCGACACCAACACCGAGTACAACTCCCCAATGGGGACGGACTACGATGTTTCCAGCGAAGACTTTTACGACGTGTCTTCCGATGAAGATTCAGGTAGCAGGAAGGGGAGTCTGACAAACGGTACAAAAACAAATAGTCGGGAAGTCGAGATCCTCTCCACGGCTGATACGTTACTCGGCAATGGTTCTGAGGAAGACGTGGAACGAGCATTCCTGATGCTGATGGACCTCCGCTCCGAACTACTGGGGGACAACAGTGAGCTGCAGGCCGAAGTGTTGTGGAGGATAGGCAGGTGCTGCTGGGCGAGAGTCAACGCCTGCGAGAAGAACAATGATATTGAGGGGAAGAAGAAGAACGTATTTGAAGGTATCGACTATTGCAAGGAAGCTGTAGAGAACGACTGCGAGAATGCGGAAGCGCACAAATGGTACGCCATCTTGATCGGCCTGAGGACAGATTTTGTCGGCACGAGAGATAAAATCCAAGATGGCGTCTTATTTAAAGACCACGTGGAAGAGGCAATGCGTCTGAATCCTTCTGATGCTAGTCTTTACCACCTGATAGGGCGATTTAAATTTGAACTGTCAAACCTCTCGTGGTTGGAAAGAAAGGTGGCAGGAACGCTTTTCGGTGAGGTGCCCATGGCCAATTATGACGACGCCCTTCAGGAGTTCGAGAGGGCGGAGAGTTTGACCAAGAAAGACTGGAAAGAGAATCGTCTCATGCTAGCCAAGTGTTGCCTGGGCAAGGGTGACTATGCCTCCGGCGTTGATTGGCTAGATAAGACGGTCAGTCTTCCCAGTAACACGTCTGACGACCATGTAGTTGAAAGGGAGGCACAAGCTCTACTCTCCAAGTACTCGGGCTACAGAAGATCGGAATAGTTTTCTACATTCCACATGTTTATATGTATCTATAGTGTATAGTAATAATGTACAGTTGTATACAAATGGTATTCATGTTGAATTCATAAATAGTAATTGTTATCAAATGGGGATAAATCTTCGCTGGCTACCAGTGTGGGGTGTCTCTGTACTCCACTTCAATTCCCTTGAATTTTGGATTAAATTTGTCCCTACTGAAGTTAGAGACCCGAGACATTTGTCTTATGACAGCTTCATAACGTCGCTAGAAATTTTCTTTAATTATAAATTGACATTTCACACATTAGTACATGACCCCGCAATAACATCTTTGAGACTTTAGTACTAGTACTTGCTTCACAACACCGCTAAAATTTTTCTTTAATTATAAATTGACATTACACAAATTTGAACATAAGCCCATGATACCATCTTTGAGACTTTAGTACTAGTAAGTGACTCTGTGGTATGTAAGTTATTTTACCTTATTTTAAAAGTACAATTTTTTATATTGATTGTTATTCATATTAAATCTGCATAATAAATCGATATTACTCATCTTGGAGTGGAAAAAGAAACGAATGGTCAGCCTTGCTAGAAGTCAGTACATTTAGGAATATGCAAATTTCTTTAATCATAATATTTTCACGTACCCATAAAAGAATTATACTGTCCGATTCTAAGATACTTCTATATATGATTTTATGAATTTAAAAATTGGTCATGGATATATTTGAATATTGCAAATATAAACTATTATAGTTAAACTGTAGTTTTAGAAGATATTAAAAATGTTGAAATATTTAAAAAAGCAGTTGAAGGTTTATTAATTAATTTTATTTTTGTGTTTTCGGTTTCAAAATTGATTTCTGCTACGAAGTTTCAGTACAAATATTACATTTATTAATTAATTGTTTTCTTGGTTGTGTGGAAAAATAAACTTAAAGAGTTGCCTAAAATAAAATACTGGTACAATACCTAATAACGGCATCTTCTTGTTCTTCTTCTATTGGAGATTGGACAACATCATGTCTATTTCTACCTTTGATACGGCAGCTCTCAACAGGAATGTTCTAGACGGGATTGTCTTCGTCTCCCGACACTGGGTTTTCTGTTAATTGTACCTTGGATAAATTAGTTACAGCACTTTGTATTTATATAATGTCTCTGAAGTATTCCAGTTTCCTGTGCTTTGTGGTCTTGACAAATTCTTTTTCTTTCTTCACTAGCTGCAGTACTTCTTCGATTGGGATGCTTTCTGTGCATAATATTTTAAATATTCCATTATATATCCACATTTCAAAGGCATCCACCTTTTGTCAAGGTCCACGTTTCCATACAGTAAACAATTACTCCGGAAATTTAATGTTACTTAATGATGAAAATATAAACAAAAGTAATTAATGAAATATTTCTCTAGTCAACCTCGTTCTAATGGATGCTCAGGCAGAAACATATAAGATACACTACTTATACCACTAAATATTGGGTGTTTTTTTTAGAGGTTTGGTTTTTAAACTAGCAACATTGTTTCTATAGACTGTCAATTTGACAGTTGACAGTTGATTTGTAGTCAGTATTTTTTGCCATTTCACCATGAATAGACTGACGTCAGAACAGCGCTTGCAAATTGTGTAAATTCATTTTGAAAATCATGGTTCGGTTCGCCAAACTTATCGTGCACTACGTCCATTTTACGGTCGACATAATTGTCCATCCGAGCGAGTTATTCGGAAGAACGTGGATCGTTTTCGCACCACGTACACTCTAGTGGATAATACGCATCCACAAAGACGACAATTGTCGAAATGATTGCGCTTCATTCGAGCTAGCCATGGCGCTCATATGATCGAAATCATATTTAAACAATAATGGCATAAAATTATCTAATTAATAAAGCCAATATCATAGGCATTAACATTATTTTAATGTGTTTTTTTTATTTATTTGAATATGTATTGTATACCTCTAAAAAAAATACCCTATATATGGTCAGATAGTGTGTTGTTATACAATATTAAACAGATATCTCCATTATTTTTAATTACGAGTATATATTTTTGGGCATTATTTATGTTTGTTTTTTATTGCTTAAACAGTGATATTAAAATACATGTTAAATATTCGATAATGCAGAAAACTTGCGTTTTCTAGAAATTATGATATTACAAGAGAATGACATGTTTCTCCATGTTAGGGCTCAATATTAAATATGAATTATATTAATTATTTTTTGTATGTATTTTGTTGTGTTTAAATATGTTTTTAATGTTATCTATGGTTGTTTATCTAAATATCGATCCATTCCTGAAGGTAATTAATTAGCTCGCAGATTGCATCTTATTTTTTTCACTCTTGTATTGATTATTGTTATGTAATTTTATGCAATAAAGTATTTATAAATTATTTTGTATTGTTTTAATATATCAAGTTATCAAATTATATCAAAATGAGTATTTTGCTACCTACAATGACAATATTCTAAATTAAAAAGTCAAAGAGAGAAATTTCTTGAATGGTAAGGCGTTAACACTGTGGAATCCCATTGTAATTACACTGGATTTTTTCAAAAGAAAACACTGTTTAATATTCCAATATACTATATTTATAGATTACACAACATGTTTCGGAGTTACCTCCATATTCAGGTGTAAATATACTACCTGAAGATGGAAGTAACTCCGAAACATGTTGTGTAGTCTATAAATATAGTATAGTGGAATATTAAATGAGAGAAAGTATGTGTCAGTAGAGAGGAAGTGATAGGATACGAGGATCAGTAGATTTCTAGAATCGACCAAGTTCAGTAGACCAAGATCAGTAGATTTCTAGAATCGACAACTCATTGCTGAAAGAGAGATATTCAACCTGTGAGATCAATGGAACACCCAAAGGTAGGTCACAAACCATCACGCCGTTTCTCCGCAGGGGTAGGCAGAGAGAATGGACCGCCACACTACTCTATCCTGGCAAAGCTCTCTAGCTTCCTCCACATTCATACAACGAGTCATACACGCACGTCGATTCCTCCAACTTCTAGCATGACCAACCTTTAAAATTTGATTCATTTGGTCATGCCATGTTTTCCTCGGTCTACCTCGACTCCGTACCCCATTTACATCATTAACGTATATTTTCTTAACCATTCTTTCTCCATCCATGTGTTCCATATGTCCGAACCAACGCAGCAATCCTTTCATAATTTTGTTCATAATACTCTACATTCCTTTCTTATATCAGCATTTGAGATTCTGTCGTATATCGTTCTACCACACATACGTCTTAGGGACCTCATCTCTACCGCATTTATTCTACTCTCATCCTTCTTCTGCCAGTTCCATGCATTAGGGTTGGGACCAGAACTCCATTGTGAACAGCCGTTTTCACTTTCATTGAAATTCGCAGGTAGGTCACAGATTTATAAATATATATATCAAGCCTTCTATGAATATATTTGTGATGTTTCTCTATAAATAACAGTTAGCATCCATTGTGGGCTTTATAGAATAAATCATTTCGCTTCTATTAACATAACACTTATTGGTAACACACTTCACTTCATATTAGATATAATATTGAAAGAACTAAATCTATACTTTCCCCATAGCTATAGCAGAGCAAGGGGGCATATCCTATTTTATAATATAACATAGGTTGTGTTTATAATAGGGATGTGCGATCCGCTAACGAGTCGACACAAAGATTTGAATCACTTTGGTGAGCGGGTGAGCGATGATCCATAAAAAAAGAGCGACAGCTCGATGATCCGCTGGGTGAATCGTAAAATATTGCAAAACAGTCGACTATTTTTATATAGTGATCTCTTTAAGGGATCTGAGCTGAACGGTTCCATTCAGCAAAGTGAGCTGACTCTTCTTGATAATTATCGAGTCGTTTATCGAAAAATTGGGGACGGAAATCGTTGGCGACCTTTTTTTTTTTTAGCTCATTGATAAAAAATTGGTCGCCAAATAATTTTTTTCGGTCCCCCAAATCAACTTTTTTGGTCGAGGAGCAAAAAAAAAAAAAAAAGGGTCATTGATAATTTTTTAGGTCGATGAGCAAAAAAAAAAAGGTCACCAAAATAAATTTTTTAACAAACAACTCAAAATGGTGAACCATGGATCGTTAAAAAGAGTCGGATCACTTTGCTGAGCGGAACCGTTCAGATCAGATCCTTTAAGTGATTCATTTTCATCCCTAGTTTATAAGATTCATTGTGCTGGAAATTGGTTTTAAAATATGTTATGCTAACCAAGTTTATGCTAATAAATAAACAAGAAAACTAGAAATAAATTTTGAATTAGCGTTTGTTTTGTAATTTTATATTCAACAATTATAAAAAAAAAACATTTGTAATACGCCATGTTATTTGTTATTTAAAAACATGATGCAACAAACAGTATATTTAGTATTTTCTATCAAATTTCACTATCAGTTTTATTACCATGATACGAAACAACAAAATATTATCAAATTAAAAAACATATATTGTCAGAACCCCCCCAAAGTCATCAATTGAATAATGTTTACAGAAAAATGTAATCTTTTTGGTGTTTATTAAAAACATGGTAATAAAATATGATGATATTCTTGAAATACGCATCAAAAAATAAACGAAGTAGTAGTAGTTCTTAAAACCCTATATCGTGGTTGGCTATATTTGTAGTCGAAAATAAAATGGTTTCGAACTGCGGCAAACTACATTTGCAGCTCATATACTTTAGTTCCTTACTAAAATTGTACATCATTTTTATTCTTTCTTTGCGTTCTTCCCACTAGAGTCGCCAATATTGTTTTTTAACTCGGCCGATTATCTCACAGGAAGTCTCCGTGTTGTGCTGTCGTTGACCCCTCTAAAGGGGTTGCCTGCAGAGCTGGGTCTCATCCTTCTACCTTCTCCCTCACGATGACATCTAATTTATTTTATAAGTTATTATTATGTTTCTGCTTCCTTACAAGTTCTAAATGTAAAATTCCTTTCCAAACCTCTCCTGCCCACATTTTCCTCCTCTGATCCTCACCATACCTCCCGCTGTTATGTACCCATGTGTTAGTTTCTGGTAGCTCTCTAGTATTGTTTTAAATTTTTTATTTTATTTTTGTATTCTCTTTTACTTAAATAAATTTAAATTTCGGAATGAAAAAGAGGAAATGAGTAGTTTAAATGTGACCTGGGTCCCTCTTGTTTTTCTTTGGGCCTAGGGATCGATAGAGCGAAGCTGACAAAAGGTGACGTCTGCCTATAACAGCTTCGGGAAAGCGGTGGGACACCTATGTACGTTTTTTTGTGTCTCTAAGTCGAGAATTCCCTCACCCTCCATTTTCTTCATTGTGGTGTGGTCCCGCTGACAAATGGCGGCAGCACACATTCTGTTTAGGGCTCTTCTTGCTGCCACGGCACCATCTGGTCAAGCGTCAGCTGGGGACATGTCCCACCACTGGAGACATTGCATAGCACAGTTGCAAATTACTATATTGTACGTATTATGATGAACTGGGACTATCTGTCTGGGGTGAGAATGTATTCAATCGCAGATCGAAACCATTTTTTTTAACTGCAAATGTAGCCAGCCGCATGAATTATTTTTATTATGGAGGTATTCTGTACTTTTTAAACTAAATTATTTTTTAATTAATTATTTTCCAGGGCGTGGAATCTGAAAAGTGTCCAAGTATGAGTGAAGCGCTTAAAGTTGGTGGTCCGGTAACCACATACATACACTCCACCCTCGCAGATGGTCTGGCCGTGCCTACAGTGGGGTGTAACGCCTATGTTACTCTGTGCCCACTCATTGATAAAATGGTAAATACTTGAATCAGCGTAAAATAAGTAAAAAATATTCCACAAAGTGTTTTCAAATTTATCCAAAGCTGTCTAGACCTAAAATTACAATGAGAAAATAAACATTGCTTTTTCACAATTCAATTGTAAAATATTACACATAATAATCCAACAATTAAGTGTTGCTCAGCAAGATTTATAAGTAAACACCATTTTTTTCTGATTATAATGGATTAAAAAAATGGTCCAAATGAAGGAAATGATGTGTATTTTATACATATTTTTATTTAAAACTATTGAAAATTAATAGTTTTATTTTTTTATTATTTAAGATGTATGGATATTTTCACAATACAGTACACTCCCGATTTTCCGGGGTCTGGTTAGCCGGGAAGCGGATTATCCAGGACACTTGATTCATTGCAAAATTAACACACAACAACGTACATGTTGTAAAAAACTGGTCCAACTTAAAAAAAAGCATAATAATTGGAGAGACATCTCCAGGCGTTATGTAGCAATGTATGTTAATGGCGGTAACCTTTCACATTATGTTAATAAAGATCTTCTGCTTAATGCTTGCTTCCAATCTTAATAGATGACGCTAGTGTAGATTGAACTAAAAAATGTGAAGTGTTCCCTAACATTGTAAATATATATATTTTCCAAAAATTTGTCAGACGTGGTGGTCATAAGAAGGGCGCAATGGGGAATGTTGTATTACATAAAGCTAAAATGATAACCCGCAATGGGTAAAATCCAGTATTCATCTACAAGTATTTGTATACATTCAAAATGTATTAAATAGATTGAAAAAATATTTTATAAAAACAAAAAATATTTCACAATAATACTTATAATCCAAACAAAAACTCAAATCTGTCACTTGTCACTCGTCATTGATAAAATGCGAGTAGGTATACATAAGCGCATATAGCTCAGTTTTAAATTTTTCTTTTTTCACATTTTTTTCATGTTTTCGGATTAACCGTTTTTTTTTTTCACCATCCATCCCGGAAAATCGGTAGGCAAAAATAATAATAAACCTCTTGACTTTTCTATTCTAACATCTTGAGGTTCCTTAACATCCAATACTTGTGCCACATTTCCTAGTTGTTCCATCTATCAACATGACTCTCTTTTAATTTAATTTATTCTGCAATGTTTTTCATGGCTTCAACTCACATTTACACTGTTTTTAATTATTGTTTGTTTTTGCATATATTTCATATGTACAAACCAACCTGTTTTATTAACACATTTCATGAGGGGCCGATCGAGTGTAAGTTAATGAGTGACGCGGGCGTATTCCGTTCGCGTAACGTATTAATCGCGACAGCATATAAATCATTAAAACATTTTAAATCTTTCCGATAAAAAAAAGAAGAAATATAAACTCTCACAATATTATGGTGTTTTTATGAAGTAGTTTCTCACGTGCACCTAATAATTTTTAAATATAAACTAAAAGTAATTATACACTAATAATATGCCTTCCCCTCCATGGATTACATTCATCCAATGATAATTCTTGTGTCGGTTTGCATATATTGAGAAACTTTGCTTTAACGAAAATTCAGTAGATGTCACTTTAAACCCTAAATAACGCAATATAATAAGCAGGACTGTAATAATAATAATAATAATTAGGCTAATTTGCATAGTGCCGTTTTCGTGAATAGCTCACCTCAAGGGCGCTGATCACCGTCTCCTTCTAAAGTGGCACAATTTTTGGTGATTGTAATTACAGTATCCCGCAAACGGCGATTGGCAGACTAAGGACTGTGAAACTCGTCTCCCGCGTAAGATGTGTTAATACATAAAGTAAAATTAATTAATTATATCGAATAAAAATGGCTGTTTTCTAGAAGTTTTATGATAGTTTACCTTTCTCAGGCATTTTCAAATGTAGCAAAAATCGAGCTCGCTGTGGTTTATATACACGATTAAAAAGGAACAGAATATGGTAATTAAGGACATTTATATGGCTAAATACCTTGTTAAAAATAATGAAGGGATAAACCCCGAAATACTAGAAAGTATTACCTGGAAATAGTTAAAGAATTTTATGATTATTAATATAAACATTGCTCACTTAGGTAATGAACACTAAATGACGTTAATAAAACAGATAGTTAAGTGTCAAAATAAATAAAACGTATCTGAGAAAAACATCTTTTAACTATTATTTACAAATTATTATGTTAATGATTTTACATATTTCACATTTATTAATGATCTATGATTAGTGCATTGCGTAGACACAATCTGTGTGTTCTTCCCCTCTGGATCTGTAATATGAAAAAATACAATGGCGAATATAAGATGCAGCGTTCATGTTTAGATTTTTAGATTTAAAACACGTCTTAATGCGCCTTTGAAGTGATTACATCACAAAAACAGTGCTTAAAAAGTTAACATATTATTATTATAATTATTAATGCAGAATCAAGATTTCGGAGGGTCTTATTCAATATCGAATATATAAACAAAACACTTGATTTTCGCTGCATACGATGATGCCTAAGAAAGGTGAATTATGTCATTCCCATAAACTATGGTAAAACTTCTAGAAAACTTGCGTTTTTATTTATATTGATTATTTAATTTAGAGTTTTACATCATTGTTCAATAAATAATAAATAAAAATAATTATTATTTCACCAATAAAACACTGTCAGCCATTTGATTATATTCCAAATGTGTTAAGTCATTGAATTAAAAAATAATGTTCTTGATTGTGAATGCATTTCAGATTGTTGTAAAAGAAGAATGGATTGCGCAGTCCATTTTGAGACTTGTGGAAGCTGAGAAGTGTGTTGTAGAGGGCGCTGGCGCATCAGGTGTTGCGGCGATCATTGCAGGGAAAGTTCCAGAATTAACAGGAAAAAAGTAATTGTTATTATTATTTTGTTGAATAGCTCTTAAACCTCCCTTTAGGTATCGCACTAACCATGGGGCTATTGAATACAAAGTCAAATAGCATATGACCCCATGCTTGGGACTCATTTATAATTTCTCCAATATCTCCAGATTATGCCAAAATTTGGTCTACCAGTGACATCTATTGGTGTACACAGAATTAAATAATTTATTGGTTAGTTACATGTTGTACAAACTGAAAAAATTATGTTTCGTAAATGTCATTAATATATTATATTACTTGAGAGGTTCAATCATTACAGTGCGAGCCAAATCAATGTAAAGGGTATAGCTATTACAATATATTTATTCTCATCTCGTGTCATAGTGAAAGTATGTTCGGAAGTCAAATACTCTTGATTTTAGAGAGTATCTTGTCTTCCTAATGTCGAACCATATCTCATGTGTTTCTGGTAGTATACTATATACAATATATTATTTTACTTGTTCTCAATAGATGCCTTAAACCTTAATTTTGTAATGTCTATTGATGAAATAAACTGATTTGATTGATTGATTAAATTTAATGATTGATGACATGTGATAGGTAGCTAATCTATCGCCATTTTATAGTCACGTGAATTCTACACCAGACCAAAGACATTGTGGGAATCACCCTGTCATGGTCGGGAATTAAACCCGGGACCTTTGGTATGTCAGTCATAACTAGAGCTCAAAATTTTTTTTCCTAGGCTAAGTTTTCAAAAAGACGCCGTTTAATGATAATTTTAGATTATATAAAAAAATATTTCAGGGTATTTCATGGTTTTCTGGATGAGAGCAATAAAGTGTCATATTTTTACCCATTTGTAAGTAGTCTCCCTTTTGAATATAAATTACGAAAGAATAGACAAGCAAAACGTACACAATATCGTGACTATAGTAAGTTTTCACTTTATTATTTATTTATCCGTCCTGCAGGGAGAATTTGTGGTCGGCGCCATCAATGATTGCATAATCTAAAAGTTTTTGACTATTGCCGTTAAGAGGTTATTCTCCCGTCTAATTGGCTGAGTCTTACCCTCGTAATATAGAAAAAATATATAACTGTACAATACAAAAAATAATTTGTCACACATAATACATAAGGTAAACATAAACAGTAAACATATAAAATAATATTTGGGACATTCAAAGAGAATATTTTTGACTTTGTTGCCTCTCTGCCACGAAGGTCAATGGAAGAGTAGGATATGCAATACAATGCAGAAGAGTTTATGTTTAACAAAATAAAATTAAAGTATGCTTTACATGTATTTTCGATTTACCGAAAATAATAAATAATTAATTTCTTCTATGTTTGCCATACTTTCTGTTGTAGATGTTTTATTTGTCTTTTAAAATATTTAAATTACATATCAGACATGTTTCGGACAACCGGTCCTTCCTCAGTGATATTATAAAGATAGATATTTAAAATATTATAAAATTGTATAACAATTTTATAATATTTTAAATATGTACAAAATAATGAAAGGATCATTAAGATGGTTTGGACATATTGAAGGAATGAATGAAAAAAGAATGGTAAAAAAATTATATGTTAATGATGTAAATGGAACCAGAAATAGAGGAAGACCGAGGAAAACGTGGCACAATCAAATAAATCAAATATTGAATGTCGGCCATGTGAGGAGTCAGAGAAATCGACACGCGTGCATGACACAATGTATGAATGTTGAGGAAGTGAGAGAAATATGTCAGGAAAGAAAAGTGTGGCAGTCGATTCTTTCTGCCTACCCCTTCGGGGAGACGGCGTGATGGTTAGTTAGTTAGTTACTTACTTTATAATATCACTGAAAAAGGACCGGTTGTCTGAAACATATCTGATATGTAATTTTAATTTTTTAAATGTTAATGTTGTATGTACAAAGTATATAAAAAAGAAAAAGACAAATAAATAATTAATTACTTAATATTACAATTTAATATTACAGAGTAGTTTGTCTCCTATCTGGTGGCAACATTGATTCAACTCTTTTGGGGCGGTGTTTGGAGCGAGGTTTGGCGGCCGAGAGTCGTCTTATTAAGTTCAAAGTGACGGTCAGTGATAGGCCGGGAGGGATTGCCGAGCTTTGCAAACTGCTCTGCTCCATCGGAGTCTCTATCAAGGACATCATGCACGAGAGAGCCTGGGTTACTGCTGACATCTTCAGTGTTCAAGTGAGAATATCATAGATTTTTTTGTCAACATATTATTTGTTAAAACTGGTAACATATACTCTTTCTTTATCTTAGCCTTAATTCCCATCAGCTGGGATCGGCCCCTATTAAAAGATATTACAAAAATTATATAAGTGTCTGTGCCCCAATAAAACTGCACAAGTCAAAAACCAAATAAACAATTAGGATATTTATTCGTTCTTATAAGCAAAGCAAAATAGAATGTATTTGTAAATACAGTCAAAACACTACGATCATGGAAATCGCGAGATATCGGATGTAACGAGGAAACATTCGTTGACATTTTAGTTTATGATTTTCTCCATACTTACTTTTATTCACTCTTATAACGAGCTACTTCTATCTAATTGTGCATTTTTGTTTGAATTGCAACTTTTTGTGTTGTGTGACCGCTCCAGACACTTCATGTCTTTATGGACTTGGACTTGGATCTTCTGGCTTACAGAGGTTCAGCTCTAATGGCTATTCCTCTTACGCCTGTAGGAAACATTGTTGGAATGTGATTTGGTAGTTGTTTTATGATGGGGCTAAATGTATGGCCCTGATGGGTATGTTTGTAAGCATTTAAAAATACCTATTCTTTGATATAACGAGTAATCTTTATAACAAGCAAATTCAGTCGATCCCGTCTTTCTCGTAATAACCAAGTTCAACATTAATTAAAACAGTTTTTTTCACTTTTTGGTTTATATATCTTGACATATTTCTAAGGTCATCGCGTTTATTTCGTTCTCGTATAAAACCTTTGAAATATGTCATGATAAATAAATTCAAAAGAAAAAATATGTTATATGTTATATGGTGTTCTTCTACCGACCCTTATGTATGGAAGCGAAGCATGGAACTGGCAAAGGAAGGATGAAAGTAGAATAAATGCAGTAGAAATGAGATCTCTTAGACGAATGTGTGGATATTCTGTGTATGATAGAGTGTCGAATGAAAATATAAGAAGTGAATGCGGTGCGAATGATGGTGTCATGAACAAAATAATGAAAGGATCATTAAGATGGTTTTGACATATGGAAAGAATGAATGAAGAAAGAATGGTAAAAAAATTATATGTTAATGATGTAAATGGAACCAGAAATAGAGGAAGACCGAAGGAAAACGTGGCACGATCAAATAAATCAAATATTGAATGTCGGCCATGTGAGGAGTCAGAGAAATCGACGCGCGTGCATGACACGATGTATGAATGTTGAGGAAGCGAGAGAAATATGTCAGGAAAGAAAGGTGTGGCAGTCCATTCTTTCTGCCTACCCCTTCGGGGAGACGGCGTGATGGTTAGTTAGTTAGTTAGTTAAAAAATATGTCATTACGGAATTCCAGTATTAATGACTTAAATTTATTGAAATTACTCCATATTAAGTATTTAATAGCAATGAAAGCGTCCCCATTCAAGAATATTATTATATGACAACCAGTCTTAAATACTCATTTAGTCATATCAGTGTAAAAAAGTTAGTTTAATTGATTATACTTACTTTTTGATACATTTGGTCACCCAAAGCCTGGCTGGCTTGTATATTTTTATTTAATTTCACATATTCTAAACTGTCTTTAAGTGGTTGTTGGTATATAACAAAATGTTTATTAATTGCATATTCGGAAAGTGCACTTTATGTCTCATTACAAAATAACTAACAGTCCTAATAAAAAAAAAAGTAGAACGGTTTGTGAAAGTATCAAGTAGTCGCAAATGTGTTAATGCTAATTATTGCGAGCAGTCCGCATAACAAAACAACAGCAGCATAATGAGTTATTTAAATGCACGGGAATGCAGTAATTTATAATGTATTTTTTGACAAATAAAAATATTTGTTATTTATTTATAATATTTTGATATATTTAACTTATGTTATCTTGTTATATGCGGATTTGGTCATGTGGCATTGAAAGTGTTTGATCTGCGTAGCTTTATTGTGGTGCTAAACATTTGTATACATACTAAAAGTGTAATTTTAAATATATCATAATATCATAGCACTGATGGATAGCCCAAAAATCGTGTCAATCAGTTCTTACAAGATACCATATTTCACTATTATTTAATAACTTGTAATCATACAATATAACATTTGATGCATTCTGCTGTGATGAAAATGTAAATAATTTTATAGAGTATAACCAATTTGCTGGTAAAATGTCAAAAATATCTCAATAAAAACTCTGTACATATTTTTTCACAGGTTAAAGTTGTTTGCGAGACCAGCGGATTGGATCATACGATGGAACTCAAAAATCTGTTGAACGCTAACTATCACGAGGTTATATTTGCAAACTCTCTTTTAGTCCAAGAAAATCATTGAATACTTTCCGATTCAAATACTTAACCCTTTGACACTGAGTGTTTACTCTGGTTAACATTTCAGAAATTTGTATTTTATATTTCATAGGTTTATAAAACTGTTTAGATCTGTAATATCCAAGATACGTTATTTAGATACTCTTGAAAGCATTTTATTAGATTTATTATTGCATGTTTTATTTTTAAAAACCTTTATTTAGAACTGATTGGGATAGTTATTGCAGTATTGAGTTAAGTTACTGTATAAACGACATTACAAACAAATAGTCCTATTCTTATTCCTTTCTTATCGGAGATTGGACAGCATCATGGCTATTTCCACTTTGGATGCAGTAGTTCTAAACAGGGATGTTGTGCTACAACTGAACCACTCTCAAAAGTTTTCTAGACAGGATTTTCTTCTTCTCCTGACACTTTGTTTACCTTTAATTTTACCATAGATAATCTTCTATGATAAAACCATAGTTTCTGGTGGTCTTCCTGGAGGCCGATTGCCTTTTGATACTTTATTTACTGTTTTATTTATCACTCGTTCAGGACACGCTCTCTCCACTTGGTCTTTCCAGTAGCGTCTTCTCTCACATCTTTCATATTTCAGAATTTTGATTTCTGTCTCAGAGTGTCATTCCCGCAATGGATCGGAGAGTCCTCATTTCTGTGGTTCTTAGGAGACTTATTGTTCTGATGGTGTCAGCCCTTGTCTCAATTCCATGTCATTATGTATAGGTAAAACACAGGTTTTGTAGATTCGTATTTTGCTTTCCTTAAGCATATTTTTGTTCTTCCAAACAGCATTTTTCAAGCATCCAGCCACAATGGCGGCTTTGTTGGTTCTCTTACTTCTTTGTAGAGGTCACTGCTGCTTGATACATCAAAATAAATGCATAACTTATTCTATTATTTTATTATCTAATGAAAGCTTGCATCGTACTGGCTGTCTTGCCATCCTCTTTGTCTTATCTATAGAGATTTTAATATTGAATCTTTGAGATAATATGTGGAATTTTTACAGTAGCCTTTGGAGATCATCCGGTTTCTTATAATTTTTAATTATGAATTAAATTAAAGTGTTTTTTCATTTTTACTTTATTCATATCAATGTGTCCAAAGGTAGTATGTATACCTTCATCTATGTATGTATTCCAAATTTTTTTGAAGATTTAAATTGTATTGTCTTTGCATGTTTTATTTTAAATTAAACAAATAAAAGTCATTAATAAACAAAATGGACCCTTTTTTATTGTTCTTTCATTAAAAAAAATATAAATAAAAACAACTTAAAGGATAAAGTGAATTATCACTACAAATAACTCTTTACATATATACATAGCAAATATATTTCTGACTGTGTTGGTGGATCATGAAGCGCAAAACAGATTTAAATATAGATTGAAAGTGTGTTAACAATTATTTATGGTTAAGTTGTCACACATGGTGTGTGCTAACTTTAAACAAACAAAAAAACTTGCACTACTCACATTCAATACCCATTAGTACGGATAAACACAATACGAAACTAACAGGAAGCACGCTTGTAGAGGATAGCATTTTCTACTTTTTTGGGAATGCGTCATCCATGAAGTTCGCCATTTTGATGTCCCTCCCACTGAGGCCATTCACATCATGAGAAGAGAGGGTAACCTATAACCAATTCATAATACATACATTCAACAGGTTTCCAATTATATTTGGTACTTTTTTAATGTATAACACACACATGTTTACATTAAATATTTAATAGAAATAAATACAACACTTAAACATTTTCATATGAATCGCTCACTTTGATGTTTTAAATATATAAAATAAGTTAAACACTTAACATTTTAACCACGAAATGGTAATTACATTTAAAACAATTTACTTTCACTTCTACCTTGCTTCACCGGGGCAATATAAAAACTAAATAAAAATACAGATTTCCATTAATAATAACCAGACGGTGATGGAGCGAGAGGGGGCGAGAGAGGGAAAGGGACAAGAGAACAATGTTTAGCTTTGTAATTAGTAAAAAGGCAGGTACGTGAAATTAAGTGTGACAATCATGACAAATGCAAGGGAATACTGGCTTAAGAAGAATTTAACATAAATATTTTTATTTAACATCACTTTATAATGTTCTTTAAATTATGATAGGTTTTGCTTCTAACAAAGTTTCATCACGGTAAACTGATGAAAATTGATGAAGGCTGACTTGGAGCAAAACCCACTCGGTAGATTAAAAAACCCAATAAAGAGGTGTTAAAACAAAATATTTTTAAGTGTTTAATTTATTTCTAAAAATGTCAGAACAAATTATACATTCATATGAAAGCATACATTTTTTGGTATCCTTTATCAAGTATCCGTTCTAGCTAATTTAACCTTTAAAAATAACAAATGTTTAAGATTATAGTTGCAAATATTTTACTATCATTCTACAAATATAAAAATATAGATTTACTAAAAAGCATGACCCTGTACTAATATAGGAAAATATATATTATAATATTTTTTTATAATAATTAAGTCATCACTGAAATCAATATATCATATTTCACATATGGAGCAGAAACGCTAACCCCCACCAAGTCGACAATAAGGAGACTCCGTGGAGCACAGAGGAAACACGAAAGAGCCATGCTACACGTAAGACTCTAAGACACGATAAGAAATACTGAAATACGTAGAAGCTCAGGAGTAACAGATGTCGTCGAAAGGGTAGCTAAGTTTAAATGGTTATTTGTGGGACATGTTGCCAGATTGATAGACGATAGACCAGAAGGATGGTGGAATGGAGACCCCGCGAAGATAAAAGAAACAAAGGGGGACCCCACACACGATAGTCCGATGAAATTTGAAGAATTGTTGGCGATTGGATGCGAAAGGCACAAGACAGGAATACGTGGAGAAGTATGGGGGAGGCCTTTGTCCGGCAGTGGACGACAATGGCTGTCTAAGTAAAGTAAGTAAGTATTTTACGGACTATAAGATGCCATTTTTTCTTCAAAAAATTTACACCAAAATTCAGGTGCGTCTTAAACTCGAAATGAATATAAAAATTTCCAAAATTTTATTTAAAATTCCCGCCAGTCTTAAAAATGGCCATATATTCGATGCCGCGAGAAACCTATCTCGATCTGCCAACATTAGATTCAACTGGCAGCGGCAGTGCACCGATGGGACAAACATGAGTTGCAGGGATTTTTTTTTAAAGTCTGGGTTTGCAATCTAATAATATAAATGGTAAAAATGTTATTTAAAAAAAAATGCTTAAAAATTAAGGTGCATCTTAAAGTCTGTAAAATAGGGTAGATAATATGATTTCTTGTTTGTTGTTTGTTGTTTTTCATATGAAATGTACTATATTCTAACTGATTGGCTTTAACAGTCTAAAAAAATTGATTTCAGTGTGAATATAGAGGTTAGTTGTTTAGTTACCTGCACTTTGTTATAGACGTTAAACCATTCGGGGTGATGGTCCATCTTCTCCGCAAGGAGTGCTACGCGACTCATGAAACCAAAGGCCTCATTAAAATTTTTAAAGAGGAACTCCTTCTCTATGGCATCCCTTTGTTTCTGGACCTTCCAACCACTAGACAGAAGAGGTTGTAATTTTTCTGTTCTATCGGATTCACTTAACTTGTCGGCCTATAAGAAATTAACACGTAAATCCAATTAATAAAAGCTAATGGAAAAATTATTAACATGCAAAGAGCCAAAAACCTGCATGTAGGCATCCATCATAGAAGACTCATATATTTATACGTAAATTGTTTAATATCTTTTGAAAAACACTGTATTTTCCCAACACTTTTTACACTAAAAAAAAATCAAATTACTACGCTGAAGAAGGATGCGTACAGTCCAAAACACGTTTGTGAAAAGTGTGGTGAGAACATATTTTTCAAAAGTTATTAAAAAAAACTAACAGGTAGGCAGATAGGATGGACAGCTATACTGTTCTATCCTGATGTAACTATCGCGCCTCTTCTATATTCACACATCGTGACATGCACGCTCCTCGATTGTTCCTACTTTGATTTGAAGGTGATTTGGTGGGTTGTTGATTTATATGGGGACACGATTTCTTAGATTTGGGGGTTTTGATTCAAAATTTCTTAAGAAAGCCGGCCTTCTGGGCTTCTATAGGAGTATCGCCACTGCATGTAATTGGCTTTCCTCGACTTCTTTTTCCAATTCTCACTACTTGTATATATATTTTTTAATTCTTCCTTCATCCATTCCTTCCACATGTCCAAACCATCTTAGTGACCCTTTTGTAATTTTATTTAGGATGCATTCATCCCCCTTACATTCCTTTCTTACTTCATCATTAGGTATTCTATCATTCTTCTTAGTGACCTCATTTCTACAGCATTTATCCTACTTTCATCCTTCTTCTGCCAATTTTAAGCTTCACTTCTATCTTTGCTTCGGTCGATATATTTCTATTTGCAGTAATGACTTTGAGTGCGCTATTTATTTCGTTTCCAGCTACAACCCATCTTTTGATATTTTACTAAATCTTTTCCATATCTTGTAAACATGCCTCCCAGATAAATAAATTCGGTAACTTGCTCCAATTTCTCACCGTTCGCACTTACGTCACAATCCGTTATATATTCTTCAAGTTATTCAAATGTGAATCTAATTGAGAAAATCTAATTGTGGGTATACTAGCATATTTCTATGGCAAAGCAAGTACTGGTCTAAGGGATAGAACGCATGGGTTCAATTTTGAATATGACTTGGTTCCTACTTTACAATAAAATATTAT
Organism: Lepidostoma basale; assembly: GCA_022606425.2. Taxonomy (NCBI): domain Eukaryota; kingdom Metazoa; phylum Arthropoda; class Insecta; order Trichoptera; family Lepidostomatidae; genus Lepidostoma; species Lepidostoma basale. Next base: position 234,046 of record JAHDVF020001569.1, read on the forward strand.
TTATGCTCACATTGGAGATTGTCTGAAAATTCTAACATAAATTGATTTAAAAATCATTGGCAATCTTTAAATCAACAGTATTTGAATATTTGAAGAAAAAATAATTAACAAATATCAAAAAAAATATTTCGTAAAATGCTAAAATTATTGGATATAATAATTTAGTTTTAGAAAAATACTGTTCGTAAAATTTTAAAATGATTATTACCCATTTAATCATCGATTTGAATAATATGCAGTTTTAAAAGATTTTAGCATTAAAACAATGGAAAATAGGGTAGTTAAGAATTTGATGCGGTAAAAATTTAATCAAACACATTTTGCTTAATGAGTTTTATCTAGTATCCACATTCCTTGCTTCAAATCAATCGACTATAATATGCATAGCCAAATCAGGTTTTAATAAAAACATAAAACCAGTTTATTGTTTAAAGGCTTGTGGTAACTCTAAAAATAAATAGTTTACGAAATATATTTATTAATATCGAAATAAAATATTTTAAAACAGATTTAACACGTTTCTGTAAGTAATCAACAGGTAGCTTACCATGTTTGCTCTAGTTTTCGCTTTCGTATACTGTGCTCTCGTACTACAAACTCCGGCGCGCGCGAGGTATTGAGCGGGGCGGTGAAAGTATCCGGTCGAGAGGCGGTACAGCGCAGACTTACAAAAACTTAACGCTACGGTCATTGTCTGATGACCTTGTAGAATATAACTAAACAGTTATATGGCCATACAATTGACCCCCGTAATCTGTAGATAATTATAAATAATGTTTTGAACTCTTGCTAGTTTCGTGCGACAACAATTTTGACAGATCGGTTTGACAATAGCTGATTATAAATAATTTTGAATTTGACATTTCGTTATTTTATATTATTATTGTCTCTGGTTGAAAATATATTTTAGTCTATGAAAATTTAATTTTGAGTAATTCAATCTACCATAGACAAATATGAACTGTCAACTTGTATATGTCTTTTTGCCGATGTTTTACATGGGGTTTTAGTAATTAGATTAAAAAATTAAGAGGTTCAGTTGGGAGAATAGAATTTAAGTAATGTACATAGGTATAAGTCAGTTAACAATATTTTATGTGATTACTTATCAAAAAGTCAATTGGTGATGAAGAAATATTTAGATTTAAAAAATGTATTTCGCACCTATATCTATTATGCCTCTTATTTATTAATGAAATGTCTCGTGTGCTACTACGTAAACCTTACACCGTCTTCACTCCCTACATTAAGGCAAGTTAATGTTTTATCAATTAGATTTTAAACACTCTCAGTAGTCTACCTGTGCTGTTTTCATATGATTACCCTCTTTTGTTTCCAGATTCTTCGGTGTTCTGATGTTTTGAATTAAAATTGTCGTTATTACTTAATATAAAAAATGGCTTCAGGCGAAAATTTGCTTGCTACCGTTCAAGCTAAATTCTCTATTGGTGAAAATGTAGTGAGCCTTGTTAGTGATGCGATGCTTGTGTGTCCCGAGTGGGAACGGAATGAACGAATTCTAGTTATTGTGGAGAACAACGAAGAGAAAGCTCTCTTCGTCATATTTTCATCCAGCTACCCCCCGAAATTCTTTTCGGATCTTTCGATAGAAAGAGTTTTACCGATCGATAAAGATTTCAAATGTGAGATTGACGATGGCAAAAGGAACTCCGAAACTGTCGTATATCTTAATATCAATTCCCACAAATCCAAGTTTTTATTCGAGCTTAAACCTGGAAAGAGCACAAGTGATTTTGTGGATCAATTGTTTCTCGGGATTGAGTTTGTGGGGGTTTTACGAAACCCACAGCCGCATGCTTGGCTGCAGAAATACATGGGAAAAGAGAGTGCGGAGATGGACAGCCCTGACATCGTGGTGCCCCGGCAGAGCATCGCCCAGGGCACCGCTCCCATCGCTGCACGGGAAAGTATCATCAAGTATCAAATGCAGCTGAAAGAGGACGACTACACCAGCTCTCAAGTCTTCCGCGTCTACGTGGGCACGTGGAACGTCAACGGACAGCCGCCCACCATCCCCCTGTACGACTGGCTGGGAAAAGAGACAGAAGCGCCCGACATCTACGCAGTCGGGTTCCAAGAACTTGATTTATCCAAAGAAGCTTTCTTATTTGATTTCACGCCGAGAGAAGCGGAGTGGTATGACGCCGTGATGACGGGGATAGACAAAAGAGCAAAATACCACAAAGTTGACTTAGTACGCCTTGTCGGTATGATGCTCATCGTACTAGTTCGGGAAGAACACCGTGATTTTGTTAGTCACGTGGCCTCGGACACCGTTGGCACTGGAATAATGGGCAAAATGGGAAATAAAGGTGGCGTATCCATCAGGTTTGACCTCCACAACACTTCCTTATGTTTTGTCAACTCGCATCTCGCAGCTCACGTTGAAGAATTTGAAAGGAGGAACCAAGATTTTCATGACATCTGTAACCGCACCCAGTTTTCTTACTTCATTCCGCCCAAAGCTATCAAAGATCACCAACAAATATTTTGGCTCGGAGACTTAAACTACAGAATTACAGAGATGGATCATAATAGTGTTAAGAAGTATCTAGACTCTAATAATTATAAAGTCGTACTCCAAGCCGACCAGTTGAGGAAACAGTGTGATTTTAAAAATGTATTCAGTGGCTATCAAGAAGGTTCGATTACGTTTCTGCCCACGTACAAATACGATCCCGGAACAGACAATTGGGATTCTAGCGAAAAGACACGCGCTCCCGCCTGGTGTGACCGTATCTTCTGGAAAGGCGACAACATTGATCAGCTCTGCTACCGGAGCCACCCGAGACTCAACATCAGCGACCACAAGCCAGTGAGCGCGCTCTTTAATTCTCAGATAAAGGTAGTCAACATTAACAAGTACAGGAAGGTACACGAGGAAGTTATTAAAAAGTTGGACAAATTAGAAAACGAATTCTTGCCGCATGTGACTGTCGACCCCACCGAAATAGTCTTTAACACCGTGAAGTACCTGGAGCCCCAAGCCAGGGAAGTCTGCATCGCAAACACGGGACAAGTTCCCGTCCAGTTTGAATTTATAAAAAAATTAGAGGAGTCTACATATTGCAAAGATTGGCTCAACATAGAGCCGTACATGAAATGCATTAAACCGGGTGAAAAATGCGACGTAAAGCTGGTAGTTTTCGTCGATAAAAAATCAGCTTATAAGATGAATTCCGGAGAAGACAAACTTTATGATATCCTTGTACTTCATTTGGATGGGGGCAAAGATATATTTATTACCGTTACTGGCACGTACGAACGAAGTTGTTTCGGTAGTTCAATCGAGGCCCTCGTTCACATAAAAGTACCGATTCGAGAAATTCCTGTTGGGAAACTGATGGAATTGGAAATCAACAGGCACCAAAGTGTTTATTGTAACAACGATTGGTATTCTGTCCCGAAAGAAATCTGGTTCCTTGTGGATCACATTTATAGACATGGACTGAAACAATCTAATTTGTTTGAACAGCCTGCACTAAGTTCTGAATTTCTGCTTATTCGGGATTGGTTGGATAATGGTTCATCGCAACCTTTGCCCGGGAGTGTGCATTCTGTGGCAGAGGCCCTGCTGTTGTTGCTGGAGAGCACAGCCGAGCCCATAATCCCGTACAACCACCACTCCGTGTGCCTGAGTGCGTCTGCCAACTATTTACAGTGCAAACAGATTGTGATGCAGCTGCCAGAGCAAAGGAAGAATGTGTTCTTGTATTTGTGTTCTTTCCTCCAAGAAGTATTGAACTACAGCTCGGATAATGGCGTGGATTCTAAAACGCTGGCCTCACTATTCGGGGCTATATTCCTGAGGGACCCACCCAACGCGCAGTCTCACAGTAAGGCGAGATCAGCCACCGACAGGAAGAAGTCTAGTTTTGTTCATCATTTTCTTGTTAATGACCAAAGCGATTTCATATTAGGTCGTTAACATGTTCTGTTTTTATTTTCTATCATGTATTACAAAGGTATAACATTGATTTAACCATTTTCTAAAAATGTTACCTGTAGTTTTAATATTTTGTTATTTTTTATGTGTTATAAACTAAATCATAAATATAAGAACACTAATGAAATTATTTATGTAGTGTAATACTTTTAATAAAATACAATAATGACACGGAAACAATGAAACCCCAAATACTTGTTTAACTAATTGATTCAATAGGTATACATATATTATTATAATATTATCACTTGTATGCTTGTAATGTACAAGGGATAAATAAATTGATTGAATAAGCCGACTATAAAACAGTTTCATGATATTTATGATAAACAGTTATTTAAATGATGTATGTATTAAGTTCATGCATGACTAAGTCTGCAATCAACTAGCACACCTTTTAGCTTATTGTGGTATGGTATACGAGGTCTGTTCAAAAATTATAGCGAATTTTGAATTTCCGCTGGCTACGTATATTTGATTTTTGATTTTTTTGTAGCGTTATGTTGGTACTCATGTCCCTTACTTATGCTGACAAGGTCGGCCATTTTGAATGTTTAGTTAATTTTTGACAGCTGTTTTGCTTGGATGTGTTTTGGCTCGTCTTCGATTTTTGCCTATTCCAAAAAATGGATCAAAGAATCTGTATCAAATTTTGTGTGAAAAACAAAATAAAGTGCGCGGACGCATTTCGAATGTTGACTGTGGCATATGGTGAAGCTACCTTGGACCAAAGCAACGTTTATCGGTGGTACAAAATGTTCTCAGAGGGCCGAGAAGATATGAACGACGAAGAGCGTGCCGGACGCCCGAGCACGTCAACAACAGACGAAAACATTGATAAAGTGAAGAAAATAGTATTAGCCAATCGTCGAATCACCGTTAGAGAAGTTGCTGAGGACCTAAACATATCGATTGGCTCGTGCCATTCGATTTTAACCAATGATTTGGGCATGAGTCGGGTCGCCGCGAAATTCGTGCCAAAATTGCTCAATTTCGACCAAAAACAGCATCGCGTTAACATTGCTCAGGAGATGTTGGACTCGGTCCGTGACGACCCAAATGTGCTCCAGAGGGTCATAACTGGTGACGAATCATGGGTTTATGGTTATGACGTGGAAACCAAAGCTCAATCATCCCAATGGAAGCTGCCGCATGAGCCAAGACCAAAAAAAGCGCGCCAAGTTCGGTCGAACGTGAAGGTTTTGCTCACAGTTTTCTTCGATTGCAGGGGCGTGGTGCATCATGAGTTCTTGCCACAGGGTAGTACGGTCAATAAGGAATATTACCTGCAAGTTATGCGCAATTTGCGCGAAGCAATCCGCCAGAAACGCCCGGATTTGTGGAAGAACAAAAACTGGCTTTTGCACCATGATAACGCCCCTGCTCACACATTGTTGCTTGTGCGCGAATATTTGGCCAAAAACAACACAGTAATGGTGCCGCAGCCACCGTATTCCCCAGACCTGGCCCCCTGTGACTTTTTCTTGTTTCCAAAACTGAAGAGGCCCATGAAAGGACGACGCTACGCCACGATTGAGGAGATAAAGACGGCATCGAAGGAGGAGCTGAACAAGATCACAAAAATGATTTTTTTAAGTGCTTCGAGGATTGGAAAAAACGTTGGCATAAATGTATTATATCCGAGGGGAATTACTTTGAAGGGGACAAAATAGATATTCATGAATAAATAAATACTTTTTGAAAAAATATAAAATTCGCGATACTTTTTGAACAGACCTCGTATATCTTTGTTATTGGCAATTAACTAACACACATGTGAAGCTTATTGTAGTATGCTATTTATCCATAATAATTCTTTTCCAGGCTGGATCACATTAATCTCGATTCTTAAAACATAAACGTTAGTTCCTAACATATCATATTCAACATTATTTTGATTTCAATACAGATAGTTCTTGTCTTTTTAAATGAATTGGAAAATGAGAACTGTAGAACTTGCTGAAATAATGTAATAAGCGTAAGGTCGCAATTCAATTTTCTCATGTATAAACTATTAATGGATGTAAAATGACTCATTGAGTAAAACATTACAAGAGCCAGGCACCCTATAACTGAAAATTAATGATGTGGTTTATCAGATTTTTTTTTTCTAGAAGAATTTATAAATTCTACTAATAATAGATTGTGTAATAGAAGTATCCCGTCTCCTGGCATAAGCAGCAGAATAATTTTATTCAGAAAGTAGACATTATGTTTCACTTTTTATGATCATTTTGTTGAATACATCAATATAGCGCGAGCCAAATCAATGTAAAGGGTATAGCTATCATATAAATTCTCGTGACATGTGATAGGTAGCTAAGCCATTTTATTGTCATGTGAATTCTAAACCAGACGGAAGACAGTGTGACAATCACACTGCCATCGCCGGGAATCGAACCCGGGACCTTCAGTGTGGCAGTCAAAGCACTACTGGCTACGAAGGTCATCAACTTTGGGATAACTATAATGGGTAAATGATTAATTTGTTAACTTTTCAATGTCTAATTTCTTAAATCTAGATTTCATTCTATGAATGATTTTTTTTATATATTAGTGTAAAAAACTTTTCAGTGATTTTTTGATCTTTCACATAAGTGTTGACCCCGATTAATGGTAAAATTTTTGTCCTAGATTATGTATGCTATACAACCTTGCTATTTTTATTTGCTTAGGTAACTGTTTGTCTCTCTTTGTCTTGCTTAAATATTTACATACACCTACTAAAATTATCAATGGAATAGATAATTTATTAATAGAATATTTTGTTTGAACAATGTGTTAAACATAATTATGAAAAAGTAAATTGTTGAATAATGTTAATAAAATATATTAATTTGAAGAAAAAAATGCTTCTTCTAACAAATTAGATCTGTGAATTTATGTATAAGCTTATTATTATTTTTTGTAAATAGAGTATCTTAATTTATATATTTTTTAAATGAGATTTCGAGTCACCCACCACTTTGAAGTATTCTTCTAGTACCTTTTTTCTGCTGTAAGTTGGTCACCGTGACATGTGACAAACTTCACTTTATTGATTCCTCTCAGGATAAGGTTAGCTTAGAACTTATTTTTCCCACATTAATGATATATTTTTATAATTTGACTAGGTTTTGAAGTAAAATATGTAAATAATTCAATTGTTTCTTTATGACTGTCCATATTCAGTTACTTTTATTATTTTAGAAATATGTTTGCCCTGTTTTCCGATGTTTAGCAGATATTAGAACTTTATAAATTGTGCTTTTCTGGAATATATATTTCCTAATTAACATAACTGATTGATTGTGTATCTTTTTATGTAACTTGCCATTAAATTTAATGTAATGTCACATTTATTATGATCCAATAACTATAATACATACTTTTATTAAATTACCAGCTAAATTTTCTGAAATAATTGTCATTATGAAACCTTATATTTGCAGAATATTTTTTATACGTATGAAATGAGACAAATTCATATTTTACATAATATTGAATAAATGTTACTATATCTCACTTCGCCTAATGACTTATTCTATTATGATAGGAGGTGCTAATGAAATTGTATGTGTTAATTCCTGAAGGATTTTTCTTCTCGGGTGATATTAGTATTATGCTGTCTACATTATCGACACAAATCTAAGTGAATTCGCGGTAACCCAATACTTGTAGAAGAAAAAATCTGTTTTATTGGATGTTAATATTACAAATTATCATTGTTAAAAGTGTATTTTTCATAGACCTGTCAAAAATATTGGCAGTTTTTTTTTTTTTACTTGACTTGACCGCATTATTTTGTTAGACAAGAGAATAAGTTTGGTATCAATACATTATAATAAAATGGAAAGACAAATGATTTATTCTTTGTTTGAAACATGTCACCCCCACACAAAAAGGACAGTTTCATCTTCTTTTATTCGTCTTCTTTTAATAGATCTGACAATCTGTGGCACAGAAATCATTTGTCCTGGGATTATGAGATACACTTATCCCTCTATCTCTTAGGTAAGATTTCTATCCATTCGGGCTACATGGTCCCTCCAGTATCTTCTTCTGGATCTACTCCACTGAACAATATTCTCTATTTTGCAAATTTTTCTTATGTTTGCGTTAAGGTCACAATCTCAAAGAGTTTTTCCATTAATGGATCTAAGGACCTTCATCTCAGATGTTCTTAACAGATCCTTGGTTTGTACAGTATCAGCCTATGTCTCTACAGCATGCGTCATGATAGATCGCACGCATGTCTCATAATTTCTGACCTTACAGTTTCATTGATACTGAAAAAATATTTTGTATTCATATTTAAAAATAATCACACTAAAGAATAACTTCAGATATAATAAGCCAGAAAGAAACTTGAATCATTGCAGTGTTTGAACTCTCTTTTATGATTCTGACATTTTTGATAAATTTTAATAATGCAAACTTGCAGTAGAGATAAAGTCCCAAGATGTATGACAGAATTTTAAAAGCTGATATAAAAAAGGAATGTAGAGCGGAAGAAAGCATTATGACCAAAATTATGAAAAGATCGCTGCGTTGGTTCGGACATATGGAGCGCATGGACGGAGAAATAATGGTTAAGAAATTATACGTTAACGATGTAAATGGAGTGGAAGTAGACATTGGATCAAATTAATCAAATTTTAAAGGTTGGTCATCTTGGAAGTCAGAAGAATCGACGTGCTTGTATGACTCGAATGAATGTGGAGGAATCCAAAGAGGTGTGTCAGGATAGAGTTGTGTGGCAGTCCATTCTCTCTGCCTGCGGTGAAGCAGCGTGATGGTTTGTTGTTGTTGCAAACTTGGCAACCTACAGGTTGTGGTTTATAGTAAGCTTTTAACAATTAATTTTAATATGTATATTAATCCGTTCCTTAATGTTTTAGAACTCCAATAATATTGGTGTATATATAGTTATTATATGTAAATATTATTTTAACATTCACACAGTATCCAGTATATAGTATAATATATCCAGTATACAGTATAAAGTATAGTAAGAAGTCAAAATTATGGACACAATGCCCCTGGACGGAATCTTAACATATTGGGTATTTCGGAAAGTTCGGTCCGTTTTTTGTATTTAAATCGCATTTATTTGAAAGGTAAAAAAAAAACACATCAATCAAAATATTGTCCATTATTATAATAGAAATTACTTTTCCCATTTATCTGGCAATAAATGAGTCCATCGTCGAAAAAACGTCAAATGGAATTGCTGCCCTTCTTAGGCATGCGTCATAAATCTGAACAAGTGGTAGTCCAATGGTGCTATGTCTGGTGAATAAGGCGGCTGCAGTATAATCTCCCGACACATTCTGTATGTAGTTTTTAACCGCAATTGCGATGTGAGGTTGAGCGTTGTCGTGTTGAAGAATCAGCTTGCATTGGTTATTTCAGCCCGTGCCTGCATTAATCGCATTAGTTGTTGTCGGCAGACTTCCCCCGAGACCGTCTCACCCGGTTTGAGGAGATCTTTTTTCGGTAAAACTTTTTCGATCTTCCAGGGCGATCTTTGCCGTCAACGCTAAAATCACCAGCTTTGAAGCGTTTATACTATTTTCTGCATGATTTATCTGATAGGGCATGATCGCCACAAACTTCCACAAGCATTTTATGCACCTCAGCTGCATTCTTCTTCCAATTTAAACAGAATGGCAGAACTTTTAGCAAATGATTCTTATTTACCCCGAAAGTTGACATTTTAAGAAGTGATATAACAAATGTTGTTGTGGGAATGCCAAAAATTTGCGAACTGAACTTAATTGACAGATGCTTACTTAGAAAAAAAAAAGCTGCCAGATTTGAAGACTTGAACCAGCCAGAGCCCTCTGTTGTAAATTGGACCGAACTTTCCGAAATACCTAATATTAAAAATATGACATAACCACCACTAACTCATATCAGACTAAAATTCACTAAAGACTTTATGGCGCTCAGGTGCAGAGATATTGTCAGTTGGTTATATTTGACTTTATAAGTGTCTTTTCTTATAGTGAGATAATTTTAGAAAATTTTCAAAATTTGTGTATATATTTCTTGGTTAAACCACAATACATATTTACTGTATCATTCTTTATCTTTATAGGGCTATCCTTGAATAAATATAATAAATTATAATGTGTTATCACATCAAGCATATTTTCTTAACACTCCTTATAAATATATCAGGAAACTTTCTCAGAAATACAATATGAGTGTACAATATCACTTTTATTACAATTTAAAAAATCATACAATGAAGGGTGATAGAAAGTGATTCTGCGAACTATATAAACGATTTCCATGAACAATCATATTTGTACCATAAATACTCACACTCCAAGAAAAATGGGTTGAAGCATTTCCTTTCTATCATGAGTATATTATTATACTTCCTATCTATCAATTATATTGAATTCAATCAGATTAATTATAATGACATTGATAAGACAAAATGAACAATGAATTAAGAATACAATGAGTGTATTAATTTCATTTAGTAATTTCTAACCATGAAAATTGACAGTTTTAATAATATTCTCAAATATTTAACTGTTTAAAAGTGCAAAATTAATATTTTGACATTTACAAATTGTACAGTTCACCATTATGGTAGACTGTATGTTCAAATTTACATTACAATATAAATGTTATAAAATTAATACAAGTTTCATCTGTCATATTTAATAGTGTAGTATGATTTATCGATCATAGATGGCAATACATGTAAATGACACTAAAAAAAGTATAAGAAGCACTCGTTTAGTGGTTAAACATTTTAAATTTAAATTAAATAATAAGAACCAATTCATATGATGACCGTACCATGGTTAAATACAAAGCCCTGTATTATTAATTTTATTTATACATTTGATATATGTTTTAACCAGTTAATTTGTGTGAATGCACTTGGAATTATTTTTTACGTAAAAAATAGTATAGCTGTATTGTTTTGTGTATTTGCAATATTTGTTTATGAATTTGGCCACAAGATGGCGCCTCTAGGCTGGAAATCATATTGTTTTATGGTACCAGTTGTAATTCAATGTTCTGTTATTTAAATTTTTTATTCTAAATTCAAAGCATATGACTGCTTCCATATGTTTCAGATTATTTTGATCGAAAGTAACCCCAATTTAGAATTAAATAAATTATGTATTGTTTATTTATGAATGTTTAGAGTTGACGTTTTATATAATGGATATAAATATATATTTATATATATTTATTTTGTTTTATTCCACTTGTTCATTTAGTTCCGACAAGTTTCGGTAGCTTGCTGCCATGGATGAGACCAGAAGATGGCAAGGAGCTGTCAAAAATAGTTGAAACTAGAAGAACAAGTGAAATTAAACTAAATATTTATTATGAAGCAAAAACATTGTTTTTTTCATTATCTACGATGAACTTGTACCAAGAAATTTCAATAACCAACATTAATATTTTATGTATTATATTTTACATAATTTTTGAAAATACCCAAAATATTCAGTGTACAAATTATTTAAGATAAGTGTAAATACTATAATTGAGTTTATTTTTATGTAGTTCAATATAGAGACACCCATGTAGTTTATTTAGTTGTATTTTTATAATTTATTTTATGTATTAATTTACATTAAAACACTAAACTTCTATGTTTTTTTTTATTGAAACCAAATTGCCCAAATGCACTGAGATTTTTTAGCACTAGTGCTGAAACTATGGGCTTCACAGCTTGAAATTCACGAAATATCTTAAAATAATTCCAAATCTCGTGTTAGGTTTTCGGTTTCATTGAGTCTGACAATACTTTGATTAAAATAATGTTTTACAACATTTTTGAATGGATACAAATACTTGTAGATGAATACTTTAATTTAATTTAAAAAATATTGTAAAACAAAAACTGTTCCAAGTTAAAAATAGCATATAAATTGAAATGACATCTCCAGGCGTTATCTAGCAATACGTTAATGGCAGTACCCTTTCACATTGCGTCAATAAAAGATCTTCTGCTTAATGCTTAATCCAATCTTCATAGATGGCGCTAGTGTGTAGATTGAAATAGAAAATGTGAATTGTGGTGTTGCATAGTAGCATATATACAACTTCTAAAAATTTGTCAGACATGGTGGTCGTAAGAAGGGTGGAATGGGGAATGTTGTATTACATAAAGCGTGCGCTTAACCCAACCAATGACAGGTCATAAGTCCTGTAAACACTTCGACCACCATATTCTGTTTCCAGTTTGCATCTTCGTCTCTATTGAGATACAATTAATCATTGAAAAAATAATGTTTACCCATTGTTACTCTTCTAAGTGTAGATACTGCTTTTACCAAAAAACAAAAAGTGGGCTAATGGACAACACACGATTTTCAAATGACTCGGGCCTAAGTATTTGGGATTTCTGTTGAAGATCATCAACATCAAATGGCGCCCATTGGTGGCTGCTATTTTTTAACCTATCAACTTATCCGACTCCTGGATCGGGCGATACAAAGTAAGATAAAATCATAATTTTCCTTTAAGTCATGAGTTAATGAACGACAGCAGTTTCTAGGCCATAAGGACGAAGGCCCATGGATGGGCTCTGTCAGCGGTGATGTATCTACAGGAAATCTAAGCTAGCAGACAAACAACAACAGAGGAGACTTCTGGATTCAGACAAGACCCATCCAGGGTTGTCAGGCTTATGATGATGATACGAAAGAAATTAGTGACATTTACGAAACATCATTATTTCATATTATTAATGTTTGAGATCTTAGTTTTCTAAAACTCCATTACTTGGATTTAATTTATATAAATTGTGAGAAATTTGTTTCGCCTTGCGAGAACATTCTCAAATTGAACCTAATCGCCAAACAGTGTGTCCTCATATTGAATTTAGAAATCATAAGGGTGGGAGAGAGAGTATATAATTAAAATTTTGAGTTAAATAAAACAATTTTAATGTTTTTCTTAGAACTAATGATTAGTGAAAGGTATATTTAGTGCTGAATTTCTAGGAATTTTTTGAGGTTCAATACATCATAATAAACAGTAACATTACAACTGAATTTTCTAGGAATTTTGAGGTTCAATTCATAATAATATACAGTAATATTCAAATTTACAGCTGAATTACTAAGAATTTTTGAGGTTCAATATATAATATTAACAGTAGCATTACCAAGTAATTGAGATAATTTGTCACAATTTTTATAATTCATATAAATTAAATCCAAGCAAAACCACTAAACAATCGTGTTTACTATTATAAATCATTATTTCAGTTTTTAAAACTTGTAACTATTTTTTTTTTATAGTTCAAAAGTTAAAATTTTGACATAATCTGGGAATATTCGAGAAATAATAAATGAGCACCAAGCATGGCGCCATACGCTATCTGACTATGTATTCAATGGCCCCACGGTTGGGGAGGAACGCACAGAGAGGTAAGTATTGTTCAATTTAATTTTCTAAGAAACTGGAAAGTGAGCATTCTTCATCATAGAGAAAGGCAGCAGGCTGTCATCAACATTGAGAACCAGAGCACACATGGGCGCCCGCAGAAAATTTTCTAGGGGGGGGGAAATATTTTTTGTGATGTTTTAATTTACTGTAGCGTATTTGTATGGTGAACGAACGGACAGGACACTGTAGTAATTAAGGGCATGCTGTAGCAACAAATGTTTTATTAACACAATATATGTATATAACATTATTCGACTATTTTCAATCAATCCAGGGGGTGGGGGCGAGAGCCCCCCCTTGCCCCCCCTCCCCCTGCGGGCGCCCATGAGAGCACAACTGGAGTAGCAGCCCCTTGGTAATTAAATCTTCATTCAATGCGTGCTATATAAGCACCACATGCTTAGACCTCACATCCTTCACTGTCATGACAATGATCGGCCGCGAGGACCTGCATGCATGTAATATATATGTAAAATTGATAATTTGTATTGCTTGGGCAGAATGAATCAAATGATTGTAATGAACTTACGAGTTAACGGAACAAGATAGAAGAGGATGGAAATATTCTTAAATATGAGCCGCACGTTGGGTCTCATTTATAAAGATAAGATAGAATAGAATTACAAATTAAATTTTCACCCTATATCTCATCGATTCGACTGAATCTTTGGGAATGGAATAAGTATATTTACATTTATTTTTTACACAAAAAAAATATGTATATGTGGGGGATATCAATTCTGCACCTCAAATCGACAGTTGCGCCTGTACATATTTAAAATATATATTTTATTCGGGGATAGAAAGTTTGACTCCTAATCTGGGAGACTTGGGTTCAGGCCTGGACACGATTTCTCCGTCAGCTGAGCTTGAGCTATTTTCTGCTCATCTTAAAACAAATTCTAAAACCAATGATTAAAATCCTTATTAGGGTTAGTCTTTTTTTTTAAATAAAAAAAATATTATGACACTCCGAGGTATGCATCTAGATTTATGAAAGTCTATGGTATTGAAATATCTTTGGTTTTTTTCTTTGATATCCTGTAATTATTCTTTGCTCGTAATGTCAAATTTCCTCCGATGGTGTATGGTATAATTTCCCTTCGGAGGGTTGTGTTTGCCGAGTGGTTCTTTTTTTGTTTGTAAATAACGTATAATGCGAAAATGAAATGTTTAATTATCAAAAAATCGACGAGAGTCATTATTTTGATATTATAAATATACAATATAAGTGTATGCAATTGTTATAATATTTTATATCAAACATAAAAAATATGTTTAGGCTAATGAGATATTACGAAGAAGTAGCCGGAGAGCAAATAATGGAGTTCGAGGACTCGCCTACTGTCAGGGAACAGGTTAAACATATTTTACACCAGCTTTTATATTTTAGTAAATATGTTTGGATTGTAATTTAGAGTTTGGTTAATACTTTTTTTTTGTTACAGATCCAAGTAGAAAAATCGGTTTTGCAGGCACACGAAGTATTTAAATTGAAATCCGCCGTAGACCCGGATCTGCCCAGAGTACGTCGGAGAGAGCATGTTGCATATTTGAAAGGGTCTCTAAATCACTTGGCCGGATACTACGACTGCTTGGATGCTAGCCGTCCATGGCTGTGCTTCTGGATACTGAATTCTCTCTGGCTCTTAGATAAAATGCCAGACGCAGATATTCTTTCAAGTGTTGTTCAATTCTTAGCCAAATGCCAACACGAAGATGGAGGTTATGGAGGAGGGCCCGGACAGTACGCACATTTGGCTCCCACGTACGCTTCTATAAACGTGCTGGTACTCATCGGAACAGACGAAGCGTACAATTCAATAAATAGAAAAACGCTTAGAAAGTTTTTATGGAGTGTCAGATCACCTAACGGTAGTTTTGCGATGCACATCGGGGGAGAAACGGACGTTAGAGGAGCGTATTGCGCTTTGAACGTCGCTTTGTTAACTGACATCAAATCGGAAGCTCTTTTTGATAAGACGGCCGAGTGGATAATCAGCTGCCAGACGTACGAGGGCGGATTCAGCGGGACCCACGGGATGGAGGCACACGGAGGATACACCTTCTGTGCGATGGCCGGCCTCACCATGCTGGGACGAGTCCACTCCTGCGACATGGACGCGCTGCTTCGCTGGTGCGTCAACAGGCAGATGAAGCTGGAAGGGGGCTTCCAGGGCAGGACGAATAAGCTTGTCGACGGATGTTATTCTTTTTGGCAAGGCGCCATCTTTCCACTCATTCATGCATATTTAGAAAAAACAGGTAATCTTCTTAACTTACAAATAATAACTGATTTTTACTCACTGTTCCGATTTAATAAACCTTAGCATTATTATTTTTTTATTGTGGCTGGATACATTTGCAGTTGAATTTTTTTTTCTCAAACTGCGATATACTGCGTTTGCAGCTCATATTTTAATGTATTATTAGGAATACAGCAATCCGAGAAATCTGCGAGGTCGAAGATGTGGTCAGATGGGGACGTCAAAGACGGCGATACTGGCATGAACACGTAGAAAGGATGAGCTCAAATAAAATACCACACATAGCTCTCCATGAAACGCCAAACGGACAACGCCGACCAGGAAGACCCCCGAAACGGTGGAGAGAAAGCTGGAGTTCAGCATCTCAAGAGGACCCGCCCGAAATAACTGACTCCTGAGTCTACCAAAAGGGAAGAAGAAGAAGATATTGTGAACAAACAACGTTAAATAAAGACATAGAAGGTTACCCATCGCTTACCCGAAGCTGTTATAGGATGCAGCGGTGCCCTTTTGTTAGCTTCACTAATAGAATCCCTAGCCCTCCCTCCCCCGTCCACGCGGGACTTACGTTAACTGGGGAATGCACCATTCCAGAAAAAAAAAAGCAAAGGGGTTCCAGACCACATTTAATCTAGCTTGATTTCAATTCGCTTCTATGGCTCAATCTCACAAAACAGAGCAAAATATGGTACAAGATTATATCCTATCATAAAATTATTTCAGACAGATATGGCGAGCGTGGAACAGAATGTGGAATGGGAGAAAAAACGTAGAATGATAAAAAAAAATGTATCTTATAAACCTTTTTACTTTAGTTTCTTATATTATATTATAATAAACTTGGGCTGTCTGTCTGAGCAGCAAATGTAGTCAGTTGCATTTCGAGACCAATTTTTTTAGGGGTTAAACAGGAAAAGTAATTTCCCATTTTTATTTCTTTTTACATTATTAGCCATCTTTTCTACGTTGTGAAATTAAAATATTTATTTTATTTTATTTCTAAAATATGTAATGTAGGCGATGGTACAGAAACAGGACAATAAAGTAAAGAAGATAAAATAATATATTTGTAAATGTGGTATTTTCAGATGATACGCACTACGTAGACTCGCTTCTCTTCGACCAGAACCTGCTGCAGGAATACATTCTGCTGTGCTGTGAGTGTCCTAAGGGTGGCTTCCTCGATAAACCTGGAAAGTCAGTATTATTTCTTATCTACACTCTTGATATTATATAGTCAATCAAAAACTTGGATATAATTTAAAACACTTTATACTAATTAACTAACTAACTAACTATCACCCCGTTTCTCCAGAGGGGTAGGCAGAGAGGATGGACCGCCATACTGTTCTGTCCTGATATACCTCTCGAGATTCCTCCACATTCATACACCGTAATATGCATGATCGTTGATTTTTCCGACTTTGAATGTGGCCGCCTTTCAGTGTTTGATTAATTTATTCATACCATGCTTTCCTCGGTCTTGCACGGCTTCTCTTTCCACTCACTGATTTATATTGTGATTTATGGAAGCGAATGTATGGAAGCGAAGCATGGAACTGGCAGAAGAAGGATGAAAGCAGAATAAATGAGGTAGAGATAAGGTCCCTAAGACGTATGTGTGGTAGAACGATTTACGACAGAATCTCCAATGCTGATATATGACAGGAATGTAGAGCGGAAGAAGGTATTATGAACAAAAGTATGAAAGGATCGCTGCGTTGGTTCGGACATATCATCACTTCAAAGGTAAAACTCTTTAAGTGACATTTCAATTTTTTCTCCTTTTCTTGCAACTTCCGCATCAGACTTGTGAATTCTACGTCAGAAAACAATCACCAAGTGTATTTATTAAAGAATAACAGTTATTCTTTAATAAAAACACTTGGTGATTACTTTCTGACGTAGAATTCACAAGTCTGATACAGAAATTGCAAAAAAAAATAAAAAATTCAAATGTCACTTAGTGAGTTTTACCTTTGAAGTGACGATATGGAGCGCATGGATGGAGAAAGAATGGTTTAAAAAGTATACGTTAAGGATGTAAATGGGGTACGGAGTTGAGGCAGGCAGAAAACATGGCATGACCAAATTAATCAAATTTTAAAGCTTGGTCATGTAAGATGTCGGAGGAATCGACGTGCTTGTATGACTCGTTGTATGAATGTGGAGGAATCTAGAGAGGTTTTCCAGGATAGAGTAGTGTGGCGGTCCATTCTCTGCCTAGCGCTGCGGAGAAACTGCGTGATAGTTTGTTTGGAAATGACATGACATTATCGAATGATTTGCTTCTGTTTCAGGAAACGTGACTTATACCACACCAATTATGTGCTGAGTGGTCTGTCAATAGCGCAGTTTGGGTTAGGAAACAAGCCCCAGCCGCAGGTGATGGGAGACAGCAGCAACAAGCTGAACCGCGTGCACCCCGTGCACTGCGTAGCCCCACACATGGCCTACAATATGGTCAACCACTTCCTCGGCAAACCCTTACCGGAAGACAACAACTAAAACTCTTATCTAATTTATACATATATGTACTTATCCAGAACTTTGAATCTAATCGTGCTAACTTGAATTCAAATTACAGTACACTCCCGATTTTCCGGGATGGAAGGTGAAAAAAAATCCCGTATAATCCATTTCCCGGTTAATCCGAAAACAATTTTTTTTCTCTTTTTATGAATGATGTCCTGTATAGTTTGATCACCAACATTACTCGTATATTGAATCAATAAATATTTAACGGTTGCACCATTTTCAAACATTTGAATTATTTCGAGTTTTTGTTCAATTGAAAGTACGACTCGTTTGCGTTTATCCATTATACCATAGACACTTTTTCACATTAAAATAAAATTACGACTTTAGAGCCACAAACGTATGTTGGCGGTGGCACCAATGTGAACTAAACGCCCAATGTCATTGTGACAGATGCATTATAGGTACTGTTGTGAAATATGTTTGTTTTTATAAAATATTTTTTCAATGACTCAAGTGTTCCGGATAATCCGCTTCCTGGTTAACCCGACCCCGGAAAATCAGGGTGTACTGTATTTGTTTTTTCCTAAAAAATGATTTATATTTTCAATTTGGAAGAATCCATCTATCAAGGATGTCGCTTATGAGGCAATACTCTCCAATATTTGGAGTATTTTCCTCTATAACAATTGTTTCATCAACATAAAAAATGACCACTGGACATTACAAAAGTGCTAAGTTTCAAAAAAGTCAAAAATGAGTTTTTGGTCCTAATTGGTGTTAAACATAAGGGCAATAACTGTCCGAACATGTAAAGTGATTGAATAATATAGTGTGGTTCAAACAATCCTAAAGATGCCACCAGTTTTTTTCTTTGTTCTATGCTTAAACCACTTTTGTAATAACGAGCTTTCAATCACGATCTCCAAAGTGATCATGTTCACCAGTTTGATTGCTCTCCACACCGGCATCGCCAGAGGCAGGTATGTTATGCATTTTGGAAGATAAAATACATTATATTTGATACTCCCCAAGATGGCGGAGTTCTTAATGTATCCCCTAGTAAATCTAAGAAATGGGCAGCATTTGGAACTTAAACATGATAAATTATAATTGGAAGTAGTTAGTTTAAATGTACAGACTATATTTCTTTGAATAACTGCTATTTTTAAAACTCGTGTAAATAGTATATGACACCACATCTTGATCTTATGATAATCGTGTAATAGCTAGTAACTGGCTGTAATATTTGTAAATAAATATAAAAATATCACATATTTAGAAATTCCATTTGCAAAGAGATTTCATTTTCGGTAATATGATCTGACATTTTTCACTTACTAGGGCATTGTCGAATATTTCAATAATGCCCTTGTAAGAATAACAAACTGTCATAACTGAAATTATTTTAAAAAAATTAAATATCTAATTTAATCTTGAAGTATTGCTCAGGCAGTGACAATTTTTGAGGTTAAATGAATATTTGTTTCCTATTAGAAACCCATCTTCAAAGTAAACAAAAATGAGCTACTATTTCTTCTATATTCACCATCACTTTGTGTTGTGGATTCACATTTGAATAACTTTTGAAAAACTGGAATTTTCACAACACTTCTTTGCACTTTTCACAAACATGTTTCAAGCTGTAGATGACCATCCTCAGTGTAAAATGTTAAACTATAAAATGATACAAATGTAAGGGGTGTGGAGTTATGTCTAAAGGTAGGAGTAATTTTTATTTAATTAAGATTGTAGGGCAATGGGAACAAGTAAATAATTGGATTTAACTAACTAACCATCACAGCCTCTCCCGAAGGGGTAGGCAGAAAGAATAGGCTGCCACATACTTCTTTCGATTCCTCTACATTCATAACATAATGTCATGCACGCACATCGATTTCTCTGACTCCTTACGTGGCTGACATTCAATATTTGATCGTACCACGTTTTCCTCAGTT
Source organism: Lepidostoma basale (assembly GCA_022606425.2). Classification (NCBI taxonomy): domain Eukaryota; kingdom Metazoa; phylum Arthropoda; class Insecta; order Trichoptera; family Lepidostomatidae; genus Lepidostoma; species Lepidostoma basale. Next base: position 254,133 of record JAHDVF020001569.1, read on the forward strand.
TTTTATACATATTTTATAAATATTTTATTTATTTTTATGAATTTAAATTTAAAAAATATCATTTAGGAATTAAAAATCAAATATAATAACTTTAAGTCCAATTATTGATATGCTCCCATTGTGCTATAATCCTAATTAAATAACAATGACCCCTACCTTTAGAGACTTAACTCCACCCCCCCTGTAATTTGTGTATATAAATAATGAATTTGTTTAGTTTTATTGTTAAACTTTTTACACTGGGGAAGGGTGTCTGCCGTCACAAACACATTTGGTGTAAAATGTTGTGAAAATACAATATTTTTTGTAAGTTATTCAAATGAGTTAACATTGTTCGATTTGTGAGCATTTGTATATTCACCTGCCTTAATGTTATACGAGTATTTGTTATTTGTATTCCATTTAATGTATACAGATGTATAGTCTATTCACTTTGGGGAGATGATTTGCAATAGTGTAAGCAGCACCTCCTAAATTGGTTACAGAACGCTATCTGATTGGTTCCTGGGTCTTAGTAGGCGGAGTGTACGGCATTAGCTTCTAAAACTCATTACTATTATCCCAAAATTACAAAAATAAATTAATTTTAACAACGGAATGACACGTTTGTGGTTTTGTTTTTGAATTTCCAATAAGCATAGAACTGGCAAAAGAAGGATGAAAGTAGAATAAATGCAGCACAAATGAGATCTCTAAGACGAATGTGTGGTAAATCTCTATATGATAGAGTGTCAAAGGCAAGTATAAGAAGTGAATGCGGTGCGAATGAAAATGTTATGAAAAAAATAATGAAAGGGTCGTTAAGATGGTTTGGACACATGGAAAGAATGGTGAAGAAGGTATATGTAAACGACGTGAACGGAGCTAGAAATAGAGGAAGTCGGAGGAAAACGTGGCATGATCAAATCAATCAAATATTGAATGTCGGTCACGTGAGGAGTCGGAGAAAAAAACTGACTTGCGCGCATGACAAGATGTATGAATGTAGAAGCGAGAGAAGTATATCAGGACCGAACAATGTGGCGGTCCATTCTTTCTGCCTACCCCTCCAGAGAGACGGCGTGATGGTTAGTTAGTTAGTTAGTTAAATAACAACACAAATTTGCCATAAAAATGGCAATTTCCAGACACCATTAGCCGGGAAACCAGATATGTGAAAGAATTAAATAGAAAAACTAATACCTTTAAATTTTAACATTATCCAGTAATATAGTCACATCCTTAATCATTTTTCCAAGAAAAATCAATAAACAACATAAAAAATTTAATGGACTTTATTTTTGTGATTCTTATAATTGAAGCTTTAATTTTTATTGAAATAGTTTGTTTTGTAAACGCACTGTCACCCACACTATTGAAAGCTATCTCCCTGATATTAACGGACTCTACTATAAAATGTCAGTGTATGAAGGTGTGTTTACACAGTGCGAGTAGCTTATCTGGCGAGCAACTGTCATGCCAACTGCCATGACAGTTGCTGCCTGTACCTCGACTGTTTACACAGTACGAGTAGCTTATCTGGCGAGTAGGCAGCAACTGTCATGCCAACTGCCATGACAGTTGCTGCCTGTACCTCGACTGTTTACACAGTGCAAGTAGCTTGCCTGGCGAGTAGGCAGCAACTGTCATGCCAACTGCCATGACAGTTGCTGCCTGTACCTCGACTGTTTACACAGTGCGAGTAGCTTATCTGGCGAGCAACTGTCATGCCAACTGCCATGACAGTTGCTGCCTGTACCTCGACTGTTTACACAGTGCGAGTAGCTTATCTGGCGAGTAGGCAGCAACTGTCATGCCAACTGCCATGATAGTTACTGCCTGTACCTCGACTGTTTACACAGTGCGAGTAGCTTGCCTGGCGAGTAGGCAGCAACTGTCATGCCAACTGCCATGACAGTTGCTGCCTGTACCTCGACTGTTTACACGGAGAGCTGAAAATGACAGTTACTGGCCAAATTTAATATTAATAAACGAAAAACACGTTATCAAAAACACTTTAAAAAACAGACAATACACTTACGTGGGAACTGAACAAGTCTGGACTGGTAAGGCTGTAACTCGGCTGTAGTTCACACAATGACAGTCGTCGCAAGCTACTGTCACGTGGACCGTGTGGTGTGGAGGGGGAAGGCGAGTGAACAGTGAAACAAAATATTGTATAGTAGCTCGCACTCCAGCTTCTGTCCTACTCGCCTTGACAGTAACTCGCATGATTCGTTTACACAATGACAGTAGCTGCAAGACTGTCTGTGCCAACTCGCACGCTAGCTCGCACTGTGTAAACACACAATAAGTTATAAAATATTGATATGCACTTTTTAAATCATTCTAAATAAGTTTCACAATGTCTGAAAATATAATGTAAGTCACTTTACTTATATAATGTCCGTTTTCTATGCATCTTAGTATCCTAAACAATGCCTTATACAACTTATACAGCTTTTGTGTTTCAATATAAAGTAAGAATGTCTTTTTAGATTAAGATTTCATGTCTCGCTGCAGCCAGTCACCAAATTTTGAAATTGCTAAAATATTTTCAATTGATAGTGATAATCGGTAAAGATATTTGTTAATAATATTTGTAAATGACTCGAATTTATTATTTATAAGAACTGAGCTTCTGTATGAAAGGTTTTTTTCTTTTTCTATTCATTTCTATTTAACCCCTATAGCAAGGATAGCTACATTTGCAATGAAAACAAAATTGCCCTCGAACTGTGGTTAGCTACATTTACAGTTCAGATGGTTCCAGTTCATCACAATATTACATACAATTTAATAGTAAGGAACTAAAATTAAAATGGTTTATATGATATATTCAAATGTGAGCTGCTAATGTAGTCTGCCGCAGCTTGAAACTGTTTTTTTTTTGGACTGCAAATATAGACAACCCCACTAAAGGGGTTAATCCTGTGATAAAAAAATAAGCTGAATTTGTTTATAAAATGAAAAATCTTATATATTCTTGCAAATCTATTTCATCACTTTCAAAGTACTCCCTGTTCGACGCAGTGCACTTACGCCAACGTTTTTTTCAATCATTGAAACAGTCAGAGAAATCGTTTTTCGGGATGGTCTTCATTACTTTCTTCTATTCGAATTTTATTTCCTCAATCAAGTTAAAATGCTGTCCCCGGAGCAATCTTTTGTGTATATTGAACAGCTAGAAGTCACACGGTGCTAAATCAGGTGAATACGGTGATTGTGTAACAATATGGGTCGAGTTTAAAGCGAAATGTTCTCGAAATAACCAATGCAGCGTGGGACAGTGCATTATCATGGTGGAAATTCTGGGTCCTTGAGGTGAATAGCTTCGCGCAAATGACGCATAATATGAGTACTCGAATAATATGCTTTATGACGCGAAGTTTAAATGAAGAATTCGCTTTATTTTTTCATCACAGTAGTAAAATTGTTTTATGTATGTGTGATCTTATGTGTAATTTCTTCCTGTCTATAACAGATAAAATATTAGCAAACTTGTCCTTATACTTGCAGCAAAATGTATACGCAGGCCAAATATTTTAATGAATACCAAAGTTAGAAGATTCCAAAATAACAAGTGAAATTACAGTTCAAACATTACTTAGCCGAATTAAAATGTGATCAATGTGTAATTTTGGTTTATAATATATTATTATATCTGCAACGGACACTTCTAATATTTTATCTGCTCTGAGATTGTGCATACACCATGTACCAATTAGTCAATTGGGTGTTTTTTGGTTAATTGTAATCATGAACAAAAAAAATATATTGCAAAAAATGTTTTTTTATTTCTCCTTTGAAACCCTTTTATTAACCGCCCTAAGCATATGAACATATGTGATACGCACACTTTGACTGTACCATTTTGTGCTAGCACGTATCACGTACGCGTTTGAGAAAAAGTAATGTACCTAAAATATACAAACCGTTAAAGATACGCGCGTGTGCCAACAACACTCGAGTACAAGTCTTCACAAGTATGACAGTTTTACAAGGGGCAGGCAAAGTGTATGGGGGAGTTTTTGATGTATTTGGAATTTAGAAAAATTAAATTAATATATAATTAAATTTAATTAATAAAAAACATGTTTTTGTTATTGTTGTTGATGTTTCTCAGAAAGTTACCTGATGGTAGGGCGGTTAAACATGTTCACGTATCAAAAACCTTCTTTTATATCAGAACAACATCTCTATCCTGATACACTTTACTAGTTTCCTCCACATTCGTAAAGCTAGCCATACACGCACGACGCTTCTTCTAACTCTTAACATGACCGAGCTATAAAATTTTATTAATTTGGTTATGCCATATTTTCCTCAACTCCCTACTTCATTCACATTGTAAAAGTGTACTTTCTTAACCATTCTTCCTTCATCCGTGCGTTCATTCATTCATCTATATCTATATCCAAACCAATGGAAAAATCCTTTCATAATTCCGTTCAAAATACATTCCTTCCTGATTTGTATTTGAAATTTTGTCATACCATCGTTTTACCACACATCTAAGAATCTCGTCTCTACCGCATTAATTCTGCTTTCATCATTATTCTGTCATGCTTCGCTTCCATACATTAGGGTTGGGAGAACGGGTTTTTCATATTAGAATATACCTTTTTTGCAAGATGAGTATAAAATTTTACAAATCCTCTTATCTCTGCTATGTCAATTTCAGCAAACACATGGATTGCACACGACGACCTTCGTGGCAGAATAGTGCTTTGACTGCCGACCCGAAGGTCCCAGGTTCGATTCCCGGCGATGGCAGTGTGATTGTCACATTGTGGTTGGTCTAGTGCAGAATTCATGTGACAATAAAATGGCGATAGATTAAATACCTATCGCATGTCACAAGAATCAATATGATAACTATACCCATTACATCCATTTGGCTCGTGCTGTCATGATGTAAAGAGCGATTAACATAATAATTATTATCAGCAAATAAAAGAGGACTTTGAATATATCTATAAATATTTATTTAATAAATTTAAGTAATTTTGGAATAATTATTCTAAGAGATCATTTAAGTAACATTGGTTGAACTTGTGAATATTTTTTTTATACATTTTGAAGTCCAATAGACACTCGTTAACCACATTATAAGATACTATTTATCCTAGGCATACTATTTAACATTTATTGGCTTATAAAGAAATATTTTATAGCAACACTAGAAAAACATCTGGATACATTATCAAATGCACAATATTCACAATGGTTACCAAAGCAAGTACTTTTAATGTGGGATTATATAATAATATGTGCTGTGCACACCAGAATATACAATTAAGACACTAAAAATAAGTCAGGAAATACGCATTTATGAGATTATAACACTTTTTTTCTGGCAAAAACAATTGAAAACAAAGTGAGAGAACAAAACCGTCTTTTTAAAACGAAAAACAACTCACCTCTACAACATTTGTCAATGTTTATTAAAATTATTTATTAATAAATGTCTGAGACTGGCTTATATTAAGATATTTACAATAAGGTAAAGAGAAAAAAAGAAACATTGTCACCTGAGAGTAAGAGGGTTCCAACTAACAAAATTTCACATTTGGCTTTTTTCGTGAAAAGGGTTCTTACTAACCTTATCTATACGTACAATTAAAAAAAAAACATGTAATAGTATCGTCATTTTGATGTTACGAAAAGAATCAAGTTCTATCTGATCATTCAAAACACACGATTCACTGAAGAAGGATTCATTTAAACTTAGAACTTTATTATTCCAACTGTTGCCAGACAAAATTTACACGTTTCTCGGTAAAAGAATCTCTGGAAATTGGAATAAAACCCCTTTATTCCAAGATACACACCCGAAACCAACAAAACTTTGACTTAATTTTTCTCAGCTTTTTACTTTTGTCAGTTGGAACCTTCTTACTCTCAGGTGACGACATGTCAAATGACATGACATTGAATTTACAATCATTACTCATAATATTTCAAACTGTATATTTCTATAAACATTATAAAATGACATGGGTAAATGATTATTTCAAAACTTAGTTTATTAATTAAAAATAATGTTTAAGGATGGGCGAAAAAGAAAAACATGAATAATCATTTTGAACATTATAGGTACAAATTTTTTTTTTGTAACAGTGATTTTTAGTTTCAGTATCAGTCAAAAGATGTCACAGGAAAAAATCTGTCATAAAAAATATATAACTGAAACATAATCACTAAAAATTATATATTATATTTAATTACACCACTGTATTTAAATGTAGAAGTGTGGATTAAATGTAGTAGTTTGAATTTATATTCATAAAACTATGAACAGATATGACAAATCAATTAATTAATGTTAACTCTTTGCCCACGGCCACTGACTTTAGTCAGATTAATAAATCTCGAGTGTGTGTTAAATTGATTATTTGATATTCGAGAAAGATACAGAAATAATCAATTAATACTATAATGATTTAGTTTGTAGGAAAAGATCATTTTAAAAGTATTTTTTTTCAAAATCCGTGTACAAATAATGTGACGCGTAGCGATGACAGATAAACATATTTTCTTAGGTTTAAATAACTTAATTTTATTCATGTTTTTAATTTCAACAGTAATATATCAACTTGTATTAAATACTGTCAGTACAAAAGTAGAAATGAAATGTATTCAATATTGAATACCAAGAAAATTATATGTCTGTAATTCCTCTACGAACAAGCATATAATAATGTTTATTAATAACGCACACATTGCTTGTTTTATTTGCTTCATAATAATATACAATATTATAGAAATTTTGCTGATAGATATGAATATTTTGTTCATTTAGTAAACACATCTTTATTCTAATTATTAATTAAGTATAAATCGATTGCACCACACAAATTAAAAATAAAAATTCGATATTAAAGTATTTCCATTACGACAATTGATTTTGGTAATACATAAAAAAAATGAACATTGCAATTGAAGTTCTGGCTTCAATGGTTGTATTGTAATGAGATACAATTACGTGGTTATAAACAATATATATAAATTAAAATTATGCAGTAGTCAACAATTTTTTTTTGGAAATTTAGGAACTGGGCTTAATGTGTTTAAAGATTTGACATTATCAATTATAATCCAAATCTTCATTCAAATTAATTTGGCATTTTAGTAAATACATTTTTAATATTTTAGTACAACTGGTTTGGTTAAAGCATGAATACGTGGTATGAACATAAAGCAGTGAACCAAAGATGATATTTAATTTAAATAAAATATCCATTACCAAATTTTTGTTATCATTTAAACTGTTTTGTTATATATTACCAACACACTGAAGTATTATTTTAGTAACAGTTTGTTAATTATGTACAATCCTAAAAAGAAGCATTTACGATGTGTTTTTAAATTATAACAAACTCTTCACTTTCAATGTCCGTATCACTGTCATTAACATTATTGACCCAGCGCTCGTCTGTTTCAAGAAGGGAGTACCGTGTGGAGGGTGCGCGCGCGTCCGCTCCCCGCCCATTACTAAACACAAACATGGGGTACTCCGAGTTGCTGGCGGCATTGGGGGGAATCAGGAAAGGTTGAACGGTATTTCTGAAATTGTTGAATTCATTCTGATCAGCGCAGTAGAAGCCTATGCAACAAGAAGGGTCCATCTTGAGGAGGGGTATCTTTCGCGGAGAACGACAGTGGAAGGAGGAGATGGGGAAGTTGGGCTGCCACACATCCACCACTTCCTGGCAATAGTGCGGGTCTAGGTGGATCAGCTTGTCGTCTTGGTAACCTACAAAGTACAAGGAATGTTTGGGCTTTCCTCCAATTATACCGATACAATATTCTAAGCTTAATACGGCAGTGAGACACGCTCCATAAATGGGATTCAGTTTCTCGGCGCCCAGTCGAACGGGCACGAGGATTATGAGAGCTTTCCAGGCACCGTTGGGCTTGGTGCACTGCTCCTTGATGTCCTGGAGGTAGATGGCACAGTCTTGCGCAACATACAAGCACAGGTCATCAAACTCGTAGTTCTCTTTAGAGGCCTCTACAACGGCAGAGCGCAACAGATAGGCCACAGAGCCCGGGCCATACCAGTCTCCAGGCTTCTTGCCCATAGTCTCGCCCAGCGTCACCAGCTGGTGGATAGACAGGGGGCTGTTGAAGGAAGGCTTGTCCCCGAACCATTTAATGATCATGCGGTGGTTGCACTCCTCCTGGTAGGTGCGTGCGGTGAGTGGGGCCTGCTCCGATGCCCAGCGCCACGAACGTCCCAAGAAGTGGCACACCAGCGCCTGTGCCAGCAGCATCTGCCCGCTCCGCAGCATGCAGCCCCAGCCGCAGTCCGAAGTAAAGTTAGACCCGTTTAACAGAGGAAACTCTCTCCTATAAGTGAGCCATAGACGACTTAAAAAATCTACTTTGAATCCTTCGAAGCCCTCCCCTTCCAGCTGCTCGGCAACCTGCTGCGCCGTGGCATCCGTGCCGATCTCTGTGGAGCCCTCGATGGAGTCTGTGGGGCTGAGCTTCCTGTGGTAGCATCTCCCCAGCAGCCAGACAGGGGACTCTTTCGAGAAGTTGGTCTTGATTTTAACTGTCCAGCCGTACTTCATGTTATTCCACAAGGACAGCAGGCGCGACTCGACCTTCCCTTTGAGATCAGAGCCGTCATCTGTTTTGTCTTGGGAGGACTCTGGCAACACCCCGGCCGCGGTTCCAGTTTTCCAGTTGCCGTAAAATGACACCATATTACTGGCCGGTTGGGACGAAGACGAATGGGCTGCATGGCTAGTAGAAGAAAAGGGATACGAGACAGTTCTATTGTGAGAATTTGACCTCGTCTGTTTTACATTTTCTAACCTCTCACTCGGTTTAAAATCTGAATTTTTTGATTCCATATTGGAACGATCATTATGTTGTCGATAGTCAGAGTTTACAAAATGAGATCATCGAGATATTTTGTTTTAAAATATGCATAGAACCTTCCGAAAGCCGAAGATTTATTTACACAAAACCGATGACACTTGACATCTGACATAATTATTCTGAAAAGATAAAATTACACAATTCTTCGGTGGCTTAACTTGGTCGATTCTGTGTTAAGACATTCATATTTCATATCTGAAAATAATCTATCGCCATGCCATTTGATAATTTGATCACATTGATTGAAAACAAGATAACTTATCTAAAAATATGTAATGCATATTTGGTAAAAAGACTAAAGCATGTGATATAGCCATGTTTCATGGCATAATAGGTGAGATTGCACTAGACAAATTTTACATGACCGAAAGGGCGTTTTCTCTCTGGAGGCTTGTTTGATCTTAGTTAAGTTTAATTTTAATTAGTGATAAGATTATGAAAGACAATTTAAAAACAATAATAGTGATAATGACAATTCTGTGAGTGAAAAAAAATAGCGTTCTGCCCCGGTATCGCAAAGCAGTTAGGTACTGCCGGCCGGACGCAGAGAGTGGCCACACTTGGGAGGGGATGATCTAACCCCCCACCCTGCAGAGTTCCGGGCAGCTCTCGAGGGAGTGTCCGCCTCCGCCCTCGGTAGAAGAAGTGTCTCCGCCCCGGCCACGCGCCGGGGGCCATAGTCTCAAAAGATCGCGAAGTGTTATACCGAACGCCGGGAAGTGAATCTGAAAAAGATCGCGATATCGCCGCATGGCGTCAGCAACCATGGCGTCAGCTCATCATCATTGGGATCTGATGCTGGCCACGGCTGTCTCAGCGAATGAGACCAGACCGCTCCTCGCCCGTCCTCGCGCCCGCCTCGCACATCCCTCGTGGTGCGGACACCATGTGCTGCCTAGCTCGCCGACTTCGCAGATCGTCGTTAGTGCTGTTTCAGTGACGGATTAGTTTTAAGTCGTTGGCCAACGAATAGAAGTATGTCATCTTTAGTTGTAAGTAATCATTCTTTCTTTTGTATATTGTATGTTTAAATATAATTGTAAATAGTAAATATTGGTTTCAATCTCATATCACTATACATCCCGGAGCAGTCTCAATTAATGTAATAATGATTACATTAGCGAATAAACACTGGGCAATACGTTGTGAGAAGGTGCTTCGAGATATGGAGTGAGATACGACTAATCGTCATGTTTCACCCTGTGTCGAAAGCTTCTTCGTAACACATGCATATTTTAAATCAAGAATTACGATATATTATTATACAAAACGCTACGCTGGAGGATTGATCTGATCCCAAGTACCTATCCACACGTCCTCGACTTTGGTCTCCCCTGGAAACTATGCGAAATGTTAGAGATTGAGTGTGAATAACCTCGGTGGATAATATTGATGCATAGGCTAACGTGGAAGGACACCTCGCCAATCCGTCTGGCAAGCGTGGCGTTGTAATGCCAACCACTCCCCGTATGACATGTCATATATGGAGAAGTATGGGGGAGGCCCGTGTCCAGCAGTGGACGACAACGGCTGCTAAAGAAGAAGAAGAAGATTATACAAAAAAAAATTCATGCCAACATTTAGATCCATGTCGCTCTACCTTCACTTCAAATCTTATTGTTTTTAATTTAATGAAAGAAAAAACATTCAAAGTGATTATTGAAATTCGCTAAATATATTTTATGACATTGTCAGTTTTGTAAAATAATGAAGTTTGACAAAACAATTATGCAAACTGATAGGAAATAGTATAACGATTTGATATAGCCGTGTTTCACGGCATGATGTTACATTAGCGAATCACATGGGCAATACGTTGGGAGGAGTTGTTTTGAGATCGGGAGTGAGATACGAATAATTCTTCATTTTTCACCCCGTGACAAAAACTTACACCTTACAGATTGTCAAATAAAATAAATCCATGTGTTTAAAATTAGGACGAAACAATTTCGAGAAAGAAGCCAACCGAAGAATTCAGTTGGGTTGGGCGGCCTTTGGGAAATTACGTCATGTTTTCACTTCCAAAATACCACAATGCCTCAAGACTAAAGTCTTCAACCAGTGCGTTTTGCCAGTCATAACATACGGAGCCGAGACGTGGACATTGACAAAAGGTCTAGTCTACAGATTCAAGGTTGCCCAGCGCGCCATGGAAAGAGCCATGCTTGGAATAACTTTGAGGGATAGATTTAGAAACGAATTTATTCGACAACAAACCAAGGTGACTGAGGTGGCTCTACGGATAGGCGGGCTGAAGTGGCGGTGGGCTGGCCATATCTGTCGGAGAACCGACAGCCGATGGGGAAGACGGGTTCTGGAGTGGAGACCGCGTACAGGATTCCGTAGAGTTGGACGTCCCCCTGCCCGCTGGACCGACGATCTGAAGAGGATTGCTGGACATGGATGGATGGGAGCGGCAATGGGTAGGGGGCGGTGGAGGGCTTTGGGAGAGGCCTACATTCAGCAGTGGATGACAGACGGCTGATGATGATGATGTGTTTAAAAAATCTTTGCCAAAAAAATTATACGAGTGATAAAAATAGTTCTATACTGTTAGGTATACGCTGTTCGTCACGAGGTGAAACATGAAGATTACTCGTGCTCCACTCCCGATCTCGAAGCAATTCCTCACAACGTATTGCCCAGTGTTTATTCGCTAATGTAATCATTATTATGTTAATTAAGACTGCTCCGGGAGGTATAGTGATATGAGATTGAAACCAATATTTACTATTTACAATTATATTTAAACACACAAACATACAATATAACAAAAGAAAGAAACAAGATTACTTATGACTAAAGATGACTTACTTGCTATTCGTTGGCCAACGACTTAAAACTACTCCGTCACTGAATTAACACTATTTGATCTGATCTGCGAAGTCGACGCTGACGCTGTCGTGGCCAGCACGAGGACTTCCGGAGGGTGCATGGCACAGAAGGATGCCCGGCGTCCACTTCCATCTCCCGGGCTGAGGGGCATCACGCAGATGATGGATCGCGGAGGGCACGGGTCTTCTTCACAGCGACAGTGGTGGCCAGCATCAAGCCCCAATGGTGATTAGCTGGCGCCATGCGGCACGTATCGCGAACTTTTTAGAATATCTCCCCGAAGTCCGGTATAACACTTCGCGATCTTTTGAGACTATCTCCCCCGGCGCGCGTCCGCCGAGGGAGAGATGTTCCTTTCACCGAAGGCCGGTGGTAGACTGACTCGCTCGAGAGCTGCCCGGAACTCTGCAGGAGGGGGGGGGGGGGGTTAGATCATCCCCTCCCAAAGTGTGGCCACTCTCTGCATCCGGCCGGCAGTACCTAACTGCTTTGCGATACCGGGGCAGAACGCTATTTTTTTTCACTCACAGAATTGTCACTATCACTATTATTGTTTTTAAATTGTCTTTCATAGTCTTATCACTAATTAAACTTAACTAAGATCAAACAAGCCTCCAGAGAGAAAACGCACTTTCGGTCATGTAAAATTTGTCTAGTGCAATCTCACCTATTATGCCATGAAACATGGCTATATCAATACCAGTGCCATCTTGACGTTTTAGACACAGTGCCATCCCTTCGTTTCTTTAGATAAGTACTTTACCATAAATTAAATTATTCTACAGAAAGAGCAATATAAATCTAATTTCGTTTCTGGAAACACACGCCTTATTATGTCAAATGTCAACAATGTTGTGTTTAGGTTATGTTATGCAAGTTCTCTGATAATTGTATCATCAAACAATATCCCGGCTTTAAACAGATTTAAAATGGAAGGTGTTAAAAAATTCGTTAATAAAAATTTGCCGTTGATCATTATGATTCCAGGATTAATTGGCTTGCATTGGGGCTGGTCTGCTTTGCAGCATAATGATAAATTTGTTAAAAAAGAAGATCGCACGGAAGGCCAACCGTTATTCAAAGTGAGTTATCTATAACTGCTATTGCTAGTTGATTAATTTATTTGAATTATACATTATTCTTAAAATAAGAATATTATAACAAATAATGAAAATAAAAATATGTTGTAATTTAAAAAAAAAGTATAATAGTTAAATTCCACTTATATTTTTGGCTTCGGCCGGTTTTGGGAGTTTGCTGTTTATTTTATTTAGGTACATATAAATGATTATTTCTACCATGAAATTTCAAATAACAACATTTTATCTTTTTTTACTATAACAATTCTAATTATTTTCAATTAACACAATTATTATACAATTATTTTCAATTGACTTACCTTGGGGTTGCGTTCCAGGTATGAATTCTATTTTATATATATTTAAAAAAATGTATTTATAACTAAATTAAACACATAAATATGTTGTTTTAACACATTTTTTACTGTTGCATTAACACTTTTTTTGTTGTTGTGTTAACCGTCGCGTTGCCATGTGGTCAATTGAGTTTCCACTGCCAATTTAAAGTTGATTTTCTTAAAACCTATGGACCCTAATATTATAAAAAAAATTGTAATCCTCCATTGAAGTGTTCTCAATATTTCGTAATAAAAAAAAAGCAAAAAATTACTTCCTTCATCCCAAAAAAAAATATTTTCTAAGACTACCCTCACCTTCATTCGTGTTAAGGTAGAATTTGTTTTGCTAATATTTACAACTTTATCAAAAGTGACAAATACTTACTCGCTGTTTTGAACGTATTATAAATTATATCTTTGGCCTTTTCAATAGGTACGTAATAATACCGACTGTGGACGGAAACGCAGCACGCAACTTAATAATATCAGAACTGTGAAAATATTAACACTTTACCAAAAGGGACAAATATTAATGCGTACTCGTTGTCTTGAACGTACTATACATTTTGCCTAGGTGCCTTTATCATACGTAAAATCTCGTAAAGTCCACGCCGCGCCGGCGCGGCGCGGGCGAGACAAGTTCATACTTGGTGTCCAGTTGCTCGTATGCTGTGACGCATTCCATATCAGAAATCGCATGGTTCCAGAAAAAAATTAATAATGATATGTTTTTCAAATAATCCATGTATGTTATAGATATCGATCTATTCCTAATGAAATTCCCTACAAGATGACATAAATTAAATTTTGATTCATCGAGTCATATGCTTGATATTTAGATAAAGTTAGCGGTAAACTGAATTTACCACATGGGAGCGAGCGTTTTGTTTTGAACACGGTACGTTAAGGGTTAACATTAGTGATGGTACTCCCATAGAAGCCCGGAAGCCAGGCTTGCATAAGAAATTTTGAATCAAAACCCCCAAATCTAAGTAATCGTGCCCCCGCATAAACCAACAACCCACCTTCCAACAATGTTCCCATCAGACGTAAGAGGAATAGCCACAAGAGCCGAACCTCTGTAAGCCAGAAGAGGTTTTGATTCAAAATTTCTTATACAAGCCGGGCTTCTGGGCTTCTACGGGAGTACCGTTACTGGTTAACACCAATTTTTATTGTTGTGTTAACACCGCTTTGTCTCTGTCATACATCATTTTAGCACATATATGTTACATGTAAGGGAGCTCATCTCTCCCACATTTATTCTGCTCTCATTCTTCTGCCAGTTCTAAGCTTCGCTTCCATACATAAGGGTTGATACTGCACTGCCACATTTGCTACAGTGGTATCTATTTAAAGCTATGACTTTGAGTGCTCTATTTGTTCTGTTCCCAGCACAATCCCTTATTTCGACGTCTTTCTCTATTTTTCTGTCTCTCGTATTCACGAATTATGTAAATTCATGTAAAGAATGCAGTTAGAAGTAACTTACAAATATTGCACTCTTCTGTTATATTTCTTTTGTTTCAGATTGCAGGGAAATTGAGGAACAAAGTTATAGGAGAACCAAATGCAGAGGTCAAGTCTGAATAAAAGTGTCATCATCGTGTTATTTTATTTATTTACAATAATATTCATTTTCTACGTGTTACACTAGTGATTTAAGTACTCAAGTGAGGATAGTTTATTAAATTAGTTTTATTTTCTGTTAAAAAATAAATGATAAATCTTTATTTTAGTCTTATTTTATTTAACTTTTTACAATCTATTTACAGCCCGGATCTTTACGCTAGTTTATCATTAAATTTACATCAAATGAGTCAGAAAGGAAAGACTAAGCGGTTGAAGCTTGATAATCAATGTGAGTAGTAATAAATAAACATAAACAGGGGTATAAAATATAAAAACAAAATTATGAAATAATTTTACGCATTCTGTATTATTATTGTTCTTTATATAATATACTAAAGCAATGCTCAGATAGAAGTTATTAACGAAATTAACGAAAAAATATTTACAGACTTTAAGAATAGATATTTGTGACTATACAGCATACACATTTAAAACTTGTTTTAAGAATTTCAATCAAGATGACACATATTGTACAATTGCAGCTACAGAATCATTTGCGACGTTAATTGAATAAAACAATTATTGAACTATTGTACATAATCAATTATTTTCTTATTTATTATTGATCAATAAACATATATTGGCAATACTGAAATACAATCTAGAGACGACTAACTTCACAGCAAAAAGTGTTTTCAAATTAAAACATACACAATGATCTATGGAGAAGCAAATGCTCTGCGTGAGTTTTCGAGCTAAAATATGAAATGAAAAAATTAAATGCAGAACGAAAGTTTCCGACATCATGGATCGTACAGCTAAATTGAAGTGGCAATGGGCTGGACATTTAGCCAGACTGGGCAGTACCAAATGGACACCCAGAATATACCAATGGAGGCCTTGGACAAAGATAAATAAAGAGAAGGAATGTTAGGAGGCCACCTAAAAGATTGACTGATAACATTGCACAAATAGCTGGAACAACCTGGATGCAGAAAGGGCAAGACATGGACGAGTAAAAATGGAAGAAGTCTATATCTAACAGTGGAAAGAAGAAGGCTAAAGAAGAAGAAGAATATACATATATTTTTTCATCATCAGTCAGAAAACATATTGAAACATGTCTGTAAAAAAAAATATACAGTGTTTTGAAAATACAAAGTGTAATTTTATTTATTCAAATCCATAACATAAAGTGAAGGCGAATATGGAATGAAAAAATATATATTCAATTATTGCATTGGGCTTCTAATTTGTAAATTTGAATATCCCATCAGATTTTGTAAGGTTGACCAATTATGAAGCTATTGATTTGACCAAGTTAATAATCATTGTAATTTAGCAAACAGTTGTGATTGAATAATATGACAATTATTATGGCATTTTTAAAATTGTACAATTAAAATCATTCTAAATTGAAATTTGCTGTTTTTAACAATATAAGTTGGGACTAATAAATGATCTTCAATTTTGATATCAAATAATATCGAACCACAAAAAATATGCCTCACTATTTTCAGTATTTTTTCCCCTTTGATTACATGGCAATGGTTCACCAGACGTTGCATTTTATGAAAAAATGTAATATTTAAATTTCTCATTTTGAAGTTTGTGTAATATGATCAGATTAGTAACATGGGGCGGCGCAGGACAGGGACAGGTTCGCCGAGGTGATCGCCAACGTTGGGGGGACCCGACAGGGCACTTGAAGAAGAAAAAGAAGTATCATGAGGTGATATCTAATATTATGCGTATTAGATGTTTGAGAATGGTGAAAGAATTGTTTAAACTGTTTTAAAAAGGAAAATTGTACTAACAATGTTCAGATAGTAGCCATGCTTAAACTAAAGAACATTACACTCATTAAACATTAATTAATATATAAAATTTTACCCTTTTCCCAGTTTTTTCTTTACAAGTGAGTTAATAAAGCATTTAAATCTAATATATTTGAAATGATGCGTAACAGTCAACCACAACAAATAGAAGGAGTCGAACTGTATAGTACAGATGTATTATTATTATTAAATAGGATATACAAAGGTGTATATTGAATGCTTCATTCGTATTGCCATTTTAATTGTTATGAAGCTGTGAACAAAACTCTAATACATGGGTTCCCAACGGGGGCTTACCAGTTGGTAGTGGATCCAGAGACAAATCCTTATTTATCAAATTAATAACAAAACACTATTTTCACGAACCTGCATTTTATTTGTCTATCTAAATATAACATTTTAAACTTATTGTTATCCATGTTTAAATAGATAGAAAGATAAAAAATTGATAATGTTGTAAAGTGGGTGGTAGTCCAGAAAAGTTTGGAACCTATGCTTTAATACACAGATCCAAAAACTGATTTTCCAAGGAAAAAAGGAAAATGGAATATTGTTTTTCTACTTTATTTAAAAATGGTGAGTATTTTATAAAATAACTTAAGAAAACAAAAATTCTTGTTTAATCAATCACCTTTTTCAATTACAACGTATTTTAGTAATTTTATCTTAAACATTTAATGGTCTTAAAAAAAATAAAATGCCTAAATTAAACAGATCAGAAAGGTTTTCACATGTTGGATGCTCGGGTACAAGAAATATTTGAACACAAACACCAATAACCTCATTTTTTTTACCTGAACTTTACTTATCCACCACTAGAAATGTGGAATAATTTAATTTATTTTATGAATAATACAACAAAATACAATCATAGCATTTAATTTTTTTTAAATGCTATGATTTAAAGGGGAATTTCTTTGATGAGTATGTAACATTGTTTTAATTTCAATCCCTCAATTTGAATGTTAAATCAAACATTAACTGTTCAATTATGAAACTTGACTTTTTCGCGACAGCTGTTTCGTCAACCTATGCTGACATCATCAGGTGTTACAATAGTTTGTCAACACAGACAAATTATTGTAACACCTGAATCCAAAACAGCTGTCGCGAAAAATAAAAAAAAATTATATTGTGATACATGAAGAGAGTTTTATAATTTAACAGTTAAAACTGTTGAAGTATCATAGCATTTCAGACAAAACAATGGACTATTTAAATCAAATATGCAATGAATCATTAAAAAATTATAATTTTTTACACTGAAGACGGTTGCCTGCCATTATTTTAAAATATAAATTAAGTTTTGTATAAATATATAGGGTATTCAATTATAGTCTAATGAATCTACAACATAAACTAAATGTGAATATTGAAGAAATGAATTATTTATATTTAAATCCTTTTTAATAATTAAAAAAATATTCAAGTGATTTATAATATATAGAAGTGTTTGATTTGTTAAATAGAAAAATAAATCAATCCAAATTTGAAACATAATTTTTTTCGATTTTTCAAAAAGCTTTATTTTAAGTTGTCTTATTATGGCTGTGATTTTTTTATATTATATTAAATAGAAATTCGTGTTAAGGATAAAAAAATTAAACAAAACATTGCATATTTAGAAATTTGTTGTTATCACAATTGAAAAGCTCAAGTTCCTAAATTATGAGTACTAAAATATAATTTCTATGCCACACAAACATAAAAAAAGTTTTTTTTTATCTACAACTCGGCAATCACTATTAGCTAGATTTATTCACAAGGCTGCGAGGCGCTGGCTCAATCATTTAAAGTCTTTGAAGGATCGTTTAGCATTATTAGATCCGTTGAAAGTGAGTCATATCGTCGGCAGGTGGTCCATCTTGTTGGGGTTCCGCTTGCTCTTGGCCGGCTGCGAGCGCGCCTCCTGCCCCGGCAGCTGCAACTGCGGCAGGGAGGTGGTGTTCATCTGCACGGAACCCTGAAACCGATCTCACCATGAATATACATGTACCCCCAAACAGGCAGGCCAGACCGTGAATACCAGTGATTTTCAGTGGGCGTTGGAGAGATTGAAGTAGACGTTTTTGATTCAAGTAATTTTTTTTGGTGTGTATAATAATGTCTTCTGCTTCTTCTTCTTCCTTGCTAGAGACCTATGTGGTCTGTTCTCCAGAGGATTACTTCTACTGTGAGTTGGATTCCCAAAATCTTTCCATCTTTTAAGAGGTCTTCCGCGAGGATGAGGCCCTTGAGGCTGATTATGAAGTGCAATATAGGGGAGTTTGGCCTGTGAGACTGAATTATAATGTGCAATATAATGGTTAATAATATAATCAAAATAAATTAGATGATTCGAGTGTCATTTTTATGAATTAATAATCTCTTTGGCAATACTTAGTATAGGAATGCTTTGTCTCTGTATGACGAGCTCTTATATGAGTCAATAAAGGATGTGTTGTTTGTATGAGGTTCGTATAATGACTGAAGCATTCGGGATTTCATGCATGGGAATTGTTTTTTTTTCTTCTAATAATGGGATGTAATTTTTTTTAAATATGTCCAGTAACCAAAAAAGGTTAGGAATCTATGGTTCTGACCTTGCTGGCGGCACGGTACAGCCTTGACTCGGCTAAGCTTATGTCAACTACACACATAACATTCTGTAATTATGGATTATGATAACGGCTTATATATTTATGTCGTATAAAAAAAATATTAAACCGGATACTTTTTTGTCGACATTATTTTACATTAATTTTCCGATAACATATTTTATTATAATATGTCTGCTGAACTGCTAATCACTTAAACTTCCGACCGGTTTTAATGCTGTCACACATTTTTTATTTGAAAATCATAAAATCGTTTTGATTATTTAATAAAAATTCAGATTCAAAATAATATCATAAAATCTAGGCTGCTAATTCCTTGAACATTGCCGGCGGCACGGTACAACCGACATTCATTACCTATGATAATTTGACGATCTTAAAAACAATGTTCGTAGAAGAAAATACGAGACAATCTAGAAATCAGAAAAGTATGTTTTTTTAATTATTTTTTTTACCCTTGACTTGTCCCTCTTCATCTTTTCGAATTCCTCTAGCTCCGCCTCGGGAAGGCGGTAGTAGAAGTTCTGGAAGATGGGATGCCTCAAGAGCTGCTCGCAGGTCCACCGCCGGCCCGGGTCCTTGTCCAGACATTTCTGAAATCGTTTCATCATCAGTAATCACCATCTTACCATTCCTAACAAACTAACTAACCATCAGGCCGTCTCTTCGAAGGGGTAGGCAGAAAGAATGGACTGCCACAATTTTATTTCCTGACATACTTCTCTCGATTCCTCAACATTCATACATTGTGTCATGCACACCGATATTCAATATTTGATTTATTTGATCTTATCACGTTTTCTTTGTTCTTCCTCTATTTCTAGTTCCATTTACATCGTTAACATATTCTTTTTTTACCATTCTTTCTTCATTCATTAAATATAAATCATAAATCTTAATGTTCACCATTCCAATACATAATAATTTTTAAATATTCATATAAAAATCAAATTTAGATTAATTGTATCTCAATAGAGACGCAGAAGATGCCAACTGGAAACTGAATATGGTTGATCAAGGTGTTTTACAGGACTTATGACCTGTCATTGGTTGGGTTAAGCGCACGCTTTATGTAATTACAACATTCCCCATTCCACCTATTTCTTTATGACCATGTAAGACAAATTTTTTGGAGGTTGTATATATGTTACAAATCTATGCTTAAGTTCACATGTCAGTTTCAATACGCCATCTATGTAGATTTTGATTACATTTGTTAATCTTTTTAAGATTAATCTATAATTAAGGTGAAATCCAGGATTCGTATACAAGTATAAGTATACATTCACAAAAAAATTTTTTTTTGATTAAATTAATAACAGTAGAAACTGTCAAAATTGAAAAAATAGTTTAAATATCATCACCAATTAAATGGATCACGTTTTTATACGAACAAACCGTGTTTCGAAATGGCTCGTGCTTCACAAAAGTCTTATTGAATTTTTTAATTCAATTTGTCTCTCAAAAAAGGAATTTTTAAATTAATATCTGTTACTGCAAAGGTGTTTCGAAATAATTCTATAATACTTTAAAAAAGAAGTTTCAAAATTAAGAATATTAGATCAATGTTGATGTAGAAAGGGTGTAAAATCATTAGGTATGTATAGAAATGTAGTTTCGAAATCGCAATTTGCTTCTACAAGGAAGTTTAGATTTTATTCTGCTTTTAAAAAGTAGTTTTGCAATCATAAACTGCTTCGACAAAGAAATTTTGAAATTGATTTTGTTTTAGAAAATTGGTTTAAATTAAATTTGCTCGAGGAAAGGAGCCATGAGTTAAGTTGTGTTTTTGATAAGGAGTTTTGAAAGAATTTTGTTAGGAAGAGACATTTCAATATTTGTTATACTTCTGAAATACCATTTCGATGATATTATTGCTAAAGAAAAGGGCGTTTCGAAATTCATTCCTGAGTATCTTACCTCCATAAAGTCTTGAGTATTTCTTTCGTTGGCGTATCTCTGCGGTATTTTCTTTGAGAGGGGTTCAATTGACGAGGGCTCGGGCAGTGTCATTCCCTGGGGGAAATATTTTTATGCACCAATTTCAATATAGTAAAAAATTATCACCGGGATGCCAAGTAAAAATAGTTTTATGGTTTCTAGGAAAAAATATTTTTTCTACTCGCTTCGAAAAAATAGTTTTTCTTTCTTGTAAAAAATAGTATTTCTGCTTACTTAGAAAAAAAAAAATCTTTTTGCTTGGAGAAAAGTGTTTTTTTTTCTTACTTGTAAAAATGAGTTTTTCTGCTTACTTGGAAAAAAAGGGTTTTTGTTTACTTGAAAAAAACGTGTTTTTCTACTATATAAAGTTTATCAACTTATTGAAAGTTAAGGTATTAACACTGTGAAATTCCATAGTAATCTACTTTGGGAATTAATTAAACATTGTTTAGACCACTTATTTAATAATAATAAAATATTAAAATACACGACATGTTTCAGAGGATACCTCCATCTTCAGGTGTAAAAAATATAACAAAAACTAAACTAACCTAGTTTTTGTTATATTTTTTACACCTGGAGGTATCCTCTGAAACATGTCGTGTATTTTAATATATTTTTTTTTATTAAATAAGTGGTCTAAACAATGTATAATTAATTGCCAAAGTAGATTAAAGTTTTTCTGCTAACTTAGAAAAAAGAGTTCTCTGCTTACCTGAAAAAACGAGTTTTTCTCGTAACTTGAAAATAAAGTTTTTCTGCTTAGGTTGGAAAAATAGTTTTTCTGCTTACTTGGAAAAAATCGTTTTGCGAGAATATAGTCATGTGCCTCGGCAGAAGGTCTCCGAGAGTGCGTCTTATGAGGTACAGCTGGTCCATATCACTCTTTCCAGGCCACAGCGCCTCTCCAGAAATTAATTCCGCAAAGACGCACCCTGAAATGACGCAAAAAACAATTCACTATTAATCCTGCGACATTCAATTCACAATACAATTCACTATACAATCGTCATCAGTTGTAAGTTTTTATCTTTTAAGGTTAACCCTCCCTTCCCTATGATGGGTATCTTCTACACGTTGCTTCTAAAAACCATTAATATCTCTATAAATATAATAAATAAAAGTTTAAGATTTTAGGTATTCCTCCATAATATATTTACGCATTGATTTAAAAAATAATATTAATAATAATCATAATTTATCGGGTACATCGGAGGTATTTTGTGAAAATCGAAAACAAATTCGCGTATAAACACTATATTCGCATCTCACTCATGCATATGTTCTAGCTCAATGTTCTCACTCTCGCCGTTCCGCCGCGCCGGCAGTCGCTTTCGGGCTTCCAACCAGAGTGGACCTATGCCCGTTCCGTGAGCGTTGCCAGATGTTTTTTTTTTTAAATGTTTTTAGCAATTAAATCTCAATTATTATAATTTTTGACTTCAATTATAATTATATAAGGGGATTAGCTATGAATGTCCCTATTTTTCAGATTTAAAATCGCTGATTGTTTAACGCGTACTGACTACCCTACACCGGAACGCACGTTTTTATTTTAGCACCGTAAGGGAAAGGTTCATACAGTATATTTTTTCACACGTTAAAAATTTCACAATAAAAAATACCAAATTGTTCTCCTTCTGTTGTCTACACTACTGTCAAACAACAACAATAATCAGAACAGAATTCAAAATAATCCTGAAACGTTCAAGGGGCATGCGCATCGTGTGCATTCCGAATTACTTTCAAAGAGATCGAAGTATTTCTCTCTAGTTCTCTTGTATTCAAAATATTCTCGTACACTTTCTTGGTGACATGCGGTTTTTTTTTACCTATTTTTATTATGATGGCTGAATATTTTTGGTGAGAAAGTAACACGTGTCAGGTGATAAGTTAATATTACAATACGCGCCAGTGTTTGGAGATGTGTATCGGTCGATTTTGAATTGTTGAAGCTAATTTGCTTGATGTTTTTTTAAGTTATTGGATAAAAAATACATAAATATTCATATGGCGAACTCGCTTTGTAGGTAGACTTAAATTGATGAATACAGAAATAAAATAAAACATTTGTATTTAACCCCCTGATTGTCAAAATCAGATATATCTAATTTCACTACACTAGCGAGAAGTGACGAATCCGACGGATCGAAGTCTTCTTCTTCTTCTTCCTAGTTGTAGACCTATGTGGTCTGTCCTCCAGAGTGTTGCTTCTCCTGTGAGGTAGAATCCCAGCTGTCCTTTCTTTTAGGAGGTCTACCACGAGGACGAGTCCCATGAGTCTGATTATGCAATGCAATATAGGGGAGTCTGGTGGTGTCCATTCTTTGAACATGACCGTACCAGTCCATTTTTCGCTGTCTACTCCATCTTATAATATCCTCAACTTATTCTGGTGTTCATCACGCGATCTCTCAGTGTCTTGCTTGCTATCGCCCCCAGTGCCTTCATCTCGGAAGTCCTCAAAACTTGACAAATGGATCGAAGTAATGATTAATAAAAAAAATCATATACGTTTTAGGTAGAGTGTGAGTGATGTCACATTTGTATATATTTAAATAAAAAATACATTTTAAGAATTTAAAAATTTCATTAAATGTAAAAGAAAAGTGTTGTTCTTTTGTAGTCAATGGGCACGGCGCACACTGGATCCATTTGGCAAAAACAGGGACTTAGGGGTCGAACTCCGAATTTTGCCCTGATTTTTTTAAATTAGGTCTTTTGTGTGATTCCAAACCAATTTTGTCTTTTAACTTTTTTTGATATAACTGCTAATTTCCAAGAAAAAAAATGTTGTTGTTTTTTTTGTATGGAGCAAAACTGATTTTTTCAATTATTTCGGAATCAGGTGGATACGTCAAAACCAAACTTAGTAAGGATTATAGAAGGTATAATCTTCTACATTACTTGTTACGACATCTACTTCATATATCTGCCCGTTTAAAAGCAGCAGACATTATAAATTTTAATTAATTGTTACGAGTATAAAGTGGTTTCGGATTTTTTGTTAGATGCATAAATATGCTAAAATCACTCCATTCTTTTGTAAAGGAACACGATGATCATGTATGCATCTAACAAAAATTCGAACCCACTTTATACTCATAATAATGAATTAATAATTATAATGTCTGCTGCTTTTAAACGGGCAGAGATATGAAGTAGATGTCGGAACAAGTAATGTAGAGGATTATGCCTTCTATAATCCCTTTTAAGTTTGATTTTGATGTATTTAACTGGTTCCGAAATAATTGAAAAAATCAGTTTTGCTTCATACAAAAAAACAATAACATTATTTTTCTTGGAAATTAGGTGTTATATCAAGAAAAGTTCAAATGTAAAAGTGGTTCGGAATCACACAAAGGATCTAATTTTAAAAAATCAGGGCAAAATTCGGAGTTCGACCCCTAAGTCCCTGTTTTTGCCAAATGGATCCAGTGTGCGGCGTAAAAAAGAATAGTGGACAACCAGCCATTAAAAGTCTTATGTCAATTAGTTTTGTTTAGATCACATACATTTAATATGCATTACTCATAGTGACGGGACTCGATTGGGGATAGCACAAATGCGCATTATTTTTCATAATTCGCTTTTTACCACTTTTCTTGTTTAAATAGTCTTAATTTGATTTACCGTACAGACATGACATTATTCATTTGAAATAACTTCCCCTACAACCTCCTAGAAGGAATAGGTCCAATAACCAATAATCTTGTATATTGACGACCTTCGTGGCCGAGTGGTAAGTGCATTGACTGCCACCCCGAAGGATTCGGGTTCGATTCCCGGCGAGGGCAGTGTGATTGTCACACTGTCTTTGGTCTGGTGAAGAATTCACGTGACAATAAAATGGCGATAGATAAGCTACCTATCACATGTCACGAGAATCACTATGATAGCTATAATACCCTTTACATCGATTTGGCTCATGCTGTCATGATGTAAAGAGCGATTCAACAAAATAATAATCATGATAATAATAATATTACTCTTAAATCTTGGAGATGATTTGTTGAAACCGAAACGCCTTTTTATCTACTCGTAAAACTTACAAAAACAATCATAATTAATTTTCATTATAAATCACGCAATTAAAAATATTATTGGTTAAAGTGTTTTCAAGACTCACCGATAGCCCAGACGTCCACAGGGGTACTGTACATCGTATCGCCCACCAACAGTTCCGGAGCTCTGTACCATCGTGTTGCCACGTAGTCCGTATAGTTTTCTCCGGGACCTATTTAAAGAAAGATTATGTTTGGTTTGGTTGCCTTTATAATGTATTGTAATTGGTTTAGCTTTACTATTCCAAGTTTTCT
Organism: Lepidostoma basale; assembly: GCA_022606425.2. Lineage (NCBI taxonomy): Eukaryota > Metazoa > Arthropoda > Insecta > Trichoptera > Lepidostomatidae > Lepidostoma > Lepidostoma basale. The sequence continues at coordinate 279,526 of JAHDVF020001569.1, forward strand.
TACTGATCATTCTGGCGAACCCGAAGTCACAGAGTTTGACCACCCCCCTCGACGTGAGTAGGATGTTCTCCGGCTTCACGTCCCGGTGGATGCAGTTGTGCTGGTGGCAATAGGCCACTCCCTGCAGGGTCTGCCACGTGATCTGCTTCGTCAGCAGCTCGGGACATCCCTGCCGTTCGACGCAAAATGCACTCAATCAGTCTGATATTATAATATGTGTAAAAAAATATTAAATCTTAAAAAATATGGAACTCCTTAAATGAATGGATGACATCTTGGCTTTTGCATTTACTGAATGGCGTGAATGTCAAAATAGTTCACCGATTCAAATAACTTGGGAGCATTATAACTAAAGCGCTTGAACCCGGATACTGAAATTAAATGCAGAATTGAAGAAGCATGATGGGGGGAGTAAGGGGGATCCTATTGACTCTTCGAGCGGTGCATGGCCATCACCGTGGTGATGGCCATGTTACGCTGGAGGATTGATCTGATCCCAAGTACCTATCCACACATCCTCGACTTTGGTCTCCCCTGGAAACTATGCGAAATGTTAGAGATCGAGTGTGAATAACCTCGGTGGATAATATTGATGCATAGGCTAACGTGGAAGGACACCTCGCCAACCCGTCTGGCAAGCGTGGCGTTGTAATGCCAACCACCCCCCGTATGACATGTCATACATGGAGAAGTATTGGGGAGGCCTATGTCCAGCACTGGACGACAACGGCTATTAAAGAAGAAGAAGAAGAAGAGTTGCATTTAATAAAATGAAATCATTATTTTGCAACGATAATCTAAATCTGAAACTCCGCCAAAGATTTATTAAATGCTAAATATGGCCTGTTCTACTATATGGCTGTAAAAGTTGGACTCTGAAAGTAAATTATGATGAACTGGTTGGATACGTTTGAGATGTGAATATACCCCAGAATGCTCCATATACCGTGGACCGATATGGTTAGTAATGCAGACGTACTACAGAGAGCTGTTGTTGAGTGTGAAGGTTAGAAAAGTCTAATATTAGGAATATTAGGAAAGTCTAATAAAGGAAAAAAAAAATATCACCTTCGGCTGATAATCATGGATAAGATAAATAGCGGGGAATTGGCAGAAAGCAGTTGTCCTGGCTGTGGAATATAAGTGATAGGACAGGAATGAGGAGAGTTAAGAAATCGTTCCAAGCAGTGGTCGTCTAACTAAAGTGGTCTCCAACGTTGGAGGGACCTGACACAGCACCAGAAGAAGAAGAAGAAAATATTTGGATCGAAAGGTTAGATACTTATACACGAGAAATGGCTAAAATTAAACAATACATCTCAAACCATTCTTAAGGATAAAATAAATGTGACTGATTCCAAAATATACAAATATTTTTTTACCTGCGGATACTTCTCCAGTTCATGTAGTACGGTGTGATCACAGAATTCAAACACGAGATGCAGTTTTCTTTTTCTTCTAAATACTTCAATTAGATTTACTAAGTTCGGATGCTTCAAATTCTGAAATAAAAACAATTAATGAGAAATTTGAAATGAGAGAGAGGCATTGTTAAATGAGATAATTTCGTTTTCGGAATATAAAAAATATATAAAATAATAAAAGCATGTTTTTTCTTCTTCTATTTTTTGTCAATATTATTTTCTATACAAGTGAAGATAATACTGTGTTTCTAATTCCTTAAAATCACGATCACGGAATACCACAGTGTTAATACCATAATAATATTTTTAAATTAAAAAATAAGAATTTCAACTTGATGAAAACGTAAATTAATCTAAGTATAACATAAGTTTTATTACATTACAAGGGAGACACATTTCGCCATGGTAGCAAATTATCTCACACATGATAATATCCTAGCAAAACGAAACCTGCCATTCCCATAAAATATATAATATTACAATTTCTAGAAAACTAATAACTTTCGTTAATATTAAATAATTTTTATTTTTAACTTATACATATTGTTAAGGAAACAGAGAACAGAGGCAGCACGTAGCAGAAATGAAGATGCTGAGGTGGGCCGCCAGGGTTACGATGCTGGATAAAGCTAGAAATGAGCACATCAGAGGTAGCCTAAAAGTCGCTCCCATAGCGGAAAAAACTAGGGAACGTCGACTGCGGTGGTACGGCCATTTGAGCAGGAAGGGACAATGAATACATCGTTCACAAGACCCTGCAACTGGAAGACAGAAGGAGGAGACCAGGTCGACCTCCTGCAACGTGGATGTCCACAGTTAGGATCGACCTGAAGGCGCTGGGACTAGACAGCCAGATGACCCTGGATCGTGAGACTTGGCGGAGCCGTATTAGGAGAGCCGACCCCACATAACGGGAAATGGCTAGGCGAAAGAAGATTATTGTTAAGGAAACAATATACAAAAACAAATCTACTAAAGGAAATGCTTCTCCAAACGTACATGAAATAACTGTACGGAACATATTCTCTACATTCATACATCGTAACATGCACGCTCGTCGATTTTTTCAACTTCGAATCTGGCTACCTTTTCTTATTTGATTAATTCGGCCATGTCACGCTTTCTTTGGTCTTCTCTTTCTACTCTCACTGCTAGTATACAACATTTTAACCATTATTCTTTCATCCATTCGTTCCATATGTCCAAACCATCTCAGGGAATTATTAAAACAGTCAATTTAGAAAACATATTAACAAATTGTCAATGTTCCCGACTGTCTTCGGGACATATGAGGGTTGCCATTTACTGGTACGATTATCATTTTTGTTTTATAAAATACTTAAACATTAGCGATAGTGTAACGGCCTAGGTTTAAATGATAAGTCTTTATATAACATATTGCTCTGCTTTCATTTCGAAGTACAATTTCACCCAACGGAAGCAATTTTGGCTGCCATTTGCCTGAAAAGACGGAATTAACGTCTGACCCAAATCAATTGTTGCTCCAAAGTAATCGGTGCAGACGTTTGAACCACATAAAAGGGTATTTTTTTCGTAGCACATTGGCGAAAAGGCCTAACTTATATGACACAGATAGAAACGAACCAAATTTGACAGTTGTGATCTTCGACATTGAACCACATTGAGGGCGTCTGCAATTTTCATTGCTTATCAATCACACACTAATGTGTTTCAACGGCGCGAATGCAAAAGGGGTCACACACACGATATTAAAGTTGTTTATATTTTCTATTGTCATTTGTGACTATTCGTGTGTTGCTTTTATATTTTTTTTAAATCAATTTAATCTATTTTGAATAACTGTTGAAAAACATTGTGTTTTCACTTTATTACACTCGTCATAATAATGTATCATATTTTGTATGACATGGGATACAATGCGGAAAGAGTTCTACAACTGTATTACAAACTAATGTTTTCGAGCTAACACATTTTGCTTTATCCGAATTCACAATGGCAGCTAACTATTATACTTTTAATAGTGAAGACGAAGTAATTCGCTAATAAGATCGCATCGAATATCGACGTTTTTCATATTAGTGAAAGTACGTTCAGAAGACCAATAATCTTGACTTTAGAGAGTATCTTGTATTCCTAAAGTCGAACCATCTCTCATGCGTTCCTGGTATTTCAAATACAGTAGCGAGCACAGAAATCTTTTCACACTGAAAATATCGGTTTTTTGTAATTATATAATTTTTTTTTGTGATTCCTTAATAGCTTTTCACTCCAAATTATTAAGCAACACTGTTTAAAGATGATCTGCAAGAAAACTGCCTTCTTAAGGATCAAAAAAAAAAGATCTTAATTTTAGAGTTAATTTGTAGATTTTCGATTTTTTGTCACAAAAATTAAAAATGCTCACATAATTTAAATAAACATATATTTATTTAAAATAAAATTACATAGGTATATAACACTAACAATTATCAAAAACCAACAAAATTAGTACTTTGTTGTTCCTCCTTGTTTTTAAATAACTGCTTCAATACGTTTAGGCATGGATTTCACCAAATGATGTATGTAGTCTTGGATAAATTTTTCAATCCCACTTTTTCGATGAAGTTTTTAAGGTTTTCCTTTGACGGAGGCTTCAGTTTATTTATTTCAATTGCCATTTTATGCCACAAGTTCTCGATAGGGTTAAGGTCAGGGCTATTTCCGGGCCAATCCAGTGTTGGAATCCCCTGCTTTTTTCTTGCAGATCATCTTTAAAAAGTGTTGCTTAATAATTTGGAGTGAAAAGCTATCAAGGAATCACAAAAAAATTATATAATAAAAAAAAACGATATTTTCAGTGTGAAAAGATTTCTGTGCTCGCTACTGTAGATACCTTAAACTGTGAATATGTTTGTTAAGTCTTTTGAGAGTAATAAACTGATTTGATTTGATTAAAATATATTGACGGTAGAAGTTTTTGTTTTGTAGAACTCCATTATAAATTATAATATGAAAACACAAAAAATATTACATGATGATTTTTACTAGCAAAACGAAGTGCTTCAGGATATCAAAAGAGCCGCTCAGATGTAAACTGATCATCTATAACACACCCATTGAGTAAGTCATGCGATTCACTTACCCAGGTGTAGAGATCTGTAGCCACAGTGCGATCTGTAGCCACAAGAAAGCGACAGCCGTGGCTGGCTGCTTGCGCGACACCATATAGAGAAACAAATACATGCTAACCGAAAGTAAAGTCAAGATATACAAGCCATGCGTCCACCCTATCATGACGTATGGAATAGAGGCCATTGCCGATACCAATAGAACTAAGAACCTTCTTAGAGTAGCAGAAATGCGAACCCTACGCTCCACCGCAGGCAAAACCCTCAGAGACCGGATCAGAAATGAAACAATAAGGTCTGTCTGTGGTGTTGAGGACATAGTGAGATGGTGAAGAGGCAGAAGGCGCTTTTGGAGAGACTACGTGGACCGCATGGAGAATACAAGAATTGCAAAAAATGTTAAAGATGAAAACCCAAGCAGCAAGAGACCGTTACCGTCACAAACGGGTCATACGACCTAAACTAAGAGGAAGAAGAAGAAGAATATGAAACGCGATTATAGCGCATCTACGCAAAACTAGTTAAACAGTCGCGTTTGATATTTTAATTTTATTAAAATGTTTTAAGAAGGGTCGGGGCAGGCAACAAAGTGAATGGTGCACTTAAAGTTGTCATCGCAAACAAAAACCTATCCAAAAAAGCTAGAATGGCAGTGCACAATGGTGTTCTTCTACCGATCCTTATGTATGGAAGCGAAGCATGGAACTGGTAAAAGAAGGATGAGGGTAGAATAAATGCAGTAGAAATGAGATCTCTTAGACGAATGTGTGGATACTCTGTGTATGATAGTGTCGAATGAAAATATAAGAAGTAAATGCGGTGCGAATGATGGTGTTATGAACAAAATAATGAAAGGATCATTACGATGGTTTGGACATATGGAAAGAATGAATGAAGAAAGAATGGTAAAAAATATATATGTTAATGATGTAAATGGAACTAGAAATAGAGGAAGTCCGAGGAAAACGTGGCACGATCAAATAAATCAAATATTGAATGTCGGCCATGTGAAGAGTCAGAGAAATCGACGCGCGTGCATGTCACGATGTCTGAATGTTGAGGAAGCGAGAGAAATATGTCAGGAAAGAAAAGTGTGGCGGTCCATTTTTTCTGCCTACCCCTTCGGGGAGACGGCGTGGTGGTTAGTTAGTTAGTTAAAATGCTTTAAGCATATCATTTAAGATTTTAAAGGGAAAAAATAAGCTAAATTTTAAAAGATGACGCTAGAACTTTTAGCTAAAAGACTAAGGCAGCTTTAATTCGCTTATTTCCCGGAATTGTCAAATCAACCTTCGAATACAGCACGTGTAGGTGTAAGCTATTTATATAATACCCTCAAATTATGTAATACGAAAAAAAGCTGCAGATATTTCTGAACTGACGTCACGTTCGTATTTATTTAATATCAAGAGAATCGTCCGATAGTATAAAATTGCTTTCGCTACTCACGTGTGACGTGTACAACCTCAATCATTTCCCGCTCAATTTGGGGTAAGTAGCGTACTGCGCGGCTATCTTATCTGCGGCCATGATTCTTCATTTCAGGGGGCAAAGCACTCGGGATTAAATAGCTTTACGTATTGCTGTTCACAGAGCTTTATTAGATACACACGCCGCGCCGTGATATATCTGTTGCTCCAGAAATCATGGGAAATAAGTCTACCAGCAGCGTAAAGATTCATTTCCACTACGCACGAACGCGCTGACCTCGCGCGACAATTGTTATCAACAGAAGCGATCACTTCTTCTTAAGATTGATTATCATATGCTCAGCCATTTGATGCTTATAATTTGGAATACTGGGTAAAGAAAACCAAACCGCGGAAATTGAACAAAGATAAATGGTTTAAATTTGGCTAAGTTCAATCAATATTCTTATCTACAAACAAACAACAAACCATCACACCGTTTCCCCGCAGGGGTAGGCAGAGAGAATGGACCGCCACACTACTCTATCCTGGCAAACCTCTCTAGCTACCTCCACATTCGTACAACGAGTCATACACGCACGTCGATTCCTCCGACTTCTAACATGACCAACCTTTAAAATTTGATTAATTTGGGCATGCCATGTTTTCCTCGGTCCGCCTCGACTCCGTACTCCATTTACATAATTGACGTATACTTTCTTAGCCATTCTTTCTCCATCAATGCGCTCCACATGTCCGAACCAACGCAGCGACCCTTTCATAATTTTGTTCATAATGCCTTCTTCCGCTCTACATTTCTTTCTTATATCAGAATTTGAGATTATAAGAAATTAATTTATAATCTCAAATTCAAACCTCAAAATTTGGACACATTTTTAAACTCTTATTTATTTTCTTATTGATATTAAAAATTATCTTTCCACATTAACAATTACGTGATTAAATGTGATAGTTCTAGTCTGTAATTTATCATTATTCCGCCTTTCAAATATTTCCGGAAAAAAATGGAATAGATTTAAATGAGTGCACTATTTAATATAGGTTTAAAAAATCCTTGAATGGGTGCATGGCAAGGTATATAGAATAAATATGGTAAGATATTCCGCGTTTTATTTTTGACATCTACTGCGCAGCTACGTCACGTGGAGACCCAAGCATTAGGTTGTGTAGTATGAGTTGAGTATATATTTATACATTGGGTATGGAATTTTTCTTTGTTTATTTATTACGTCTAATTAAAAGAAGTTTTTGTAATTGTATTAAATAAATTATGACAAATCGTTTTCTTTATTTAAGTTATTGTTTTTTTTATTTTTCTTTTTTTAGAGTTAGCATCTTCAATGAGCTTTAAGTTCATTGTTCTTATTTTGAAAAACATTTTACATCGATAAAAAAGATTTTTAACTGGATATGGCAAATCAACTCCATTTGATTTAGCTTGTTTATAGTTATTTAGGTTTGTTTATAGTTTCGTTTCGATTTCGAGTTCACCACATGACGTCACTTGACAGCAAATTATTAGAAAGGGATAGCATGCTACGTGCGCAATATCTTACCATATTATTCTATATACCTTGGGTGCATGGTGCACGCGAGCGGAACAACATTGAATTGTTGGAAGGCGGGAATCGCTTCCGCGGCCTGTACATGGCGACTGCGAAAGGGTAAAATTGATTAAATACCAAAACACTTTTCATAATAATAAAGCAATCCCAAGAGTCCCAAGCCTTTTACAATGGAGTTTGGTTTCCAATCGATATAAACTATAAAATGAATAATTGATTCGAATAAACCTTCGTGGCATAGCGATAAGAGCTATTACTGTCACACCGGGTTTGGTCCGGGTTCGATTCCCAGCGATAGCAGTGTGATTGTCTGATTAATCTAAAAAATGGGTTATTAGAAACCCGTCTCTTCTAAGCTGCAGAGAATTGGAACCCAACATTCCCAAAAGAAACGCAGTGGGATATATTCATGGGGAGGAGTCCCACCACTTTCCCGAAGCTGTTATAGGCGGACGTCGCCTTTCGTCAGCTTCGCTCTATCAAATCAAATCAAATCAGTTTTTTTTTCTTAAAAAATATTACAAACAATTTTCATAGTTTAAGACATCTATCGAGAAGAGGTAAAATATAACAAATATATAATACCATGAACGCATGAGAGATGGTTCGACATTAGGAATACAAGATACTCTCCAAAGTCAAGAGTATTTGTTTTCTGAACGTACTTTCACGAATATGAAAGACATCGATCTCCGAAGCGATCATGTTCAGCAGTTTGATTGCTCTCCCCACCGGCACCACCAAAGGCAGGTTGGTTCTGCATGCTGGGAGATAAAACAGTCTGTACTGATGCTGTCGAAGATAACCATCCGGAACATAAAGATGGATAGCCTCCAAGATGACGGAATTCTCAAATAATTCCCTGATAAGTCTGAAGAAATGGGTAAGTGTGCACCCATCCCTTCTTATCTGTAAACTATTGGTCCCCAGCATGCCCAAGAGGAATAATCTATCTCTATCAATCCCTAGGCTCGTCCCTAGATTTAAAAAAATAAGAGGGACCCAGGCCACAATTAAACTACCCATTTCCTCTATTTCACGCCGAAATGTACATTTATTTAATAAACACAATACAGAAAAATAAAATTTTAAACAAAAACAGAGCTACTGGAAACTATCTCATGGGTACATAACAGCGGGAGGTCAGGTGAGGATCAGAGGAGACAAATGCGGGCAGAGGAGGTTAGGAAGGCAATTTTTACATTTAGAACACGGGATGGGTTTAAGGAAACAGAAACATAATAAAAGCTTATAAATAGATATAATATCGTCGTGAGGGAGAAGAACGAGGCCCAGCTCAGCAGGAAAACCCCACCCCCAGCGCGACAGTCAGCACCCCTTCAGAGGGGTCAACGACGGCACAACACGGCTACTTCCGGTGAAATAGTCGACCGAGTGAAAAAAAAACAATGTTGGGGACTCTAGTGAAAGAACGCAAAGAATGAACAAAGAAAAAAATCAACAGAAGGACAGAAAAGTAATTGAGGCCGACAGAAAAGCAAGGCAAGAAAAATGAAAAAAGAAATAAAAAACGCTGTGGGATAGAGCCATGGATAGCTATCGTACTTCTTCATGTAGAGATACCTCAGAATTTTTTTCCCAACTCTCTCCAGCATAAGGGAATATCTCGCCTCGTGCGGACTCCATATCACAGAACCACTTTTGAGTCTGCTCCGAACCAATGAATTGTATAGAACTCAGTCGTGTTGGAGGGTGTGGTTCTTTTTGCTCCCGGCAGATATCTCTGACAGTGCCAGCATAGGTTATTTTTTTCTGCCGGCCGCAAGAACCAACCTGGCTCTAATAATGCCGGTGGGAAGAGTCAGTCTGCTGGACAAGATTACCTCGGAGATCGACGTCTTTCATATTAGTGAAAGTGCGTTCAGAAGACAAATACTCTTAACTTTAGAGAGTATCTTGTCTTCCTAAAGTTGAACCATCTCTCATGCGTTCCTGATACTTTACCCATTCTCAAAAAGATGCATTAAACTATAAATATGTTTGTAATATCTTTTGAGTGAATAAATAAACTGATAAACTCACACTGTCTATGGTTTGGTGTAGAATTTACGTAGCAATAAAATGGCAATAAATTAGCTACCTATCACATGTTATCAATTGAATAGCTTAAACACATTGTGAACAAATTATGAACAAAATTATGAAAGGATCGCTGCGTTGGAGCGCATGGATGGAGAAAGAATGGTTAAGAAAGTATACGTTAATGATGTAAATGGAGTACGGAGTCGAGGTAGACCGAGGAAAACATGGCATGACCAAATTAATCATATTTTAAAGATTGGTCATGGAAGAATCGACGTGCGTATATGACTCGCTGTACGAATGTGGAGGAATCCAGAGAGAGGTGTGCCAGGATAGAGTAGTGTGGCGGTCCATTCTCTCTGCCTACCCCTGCGGAGAAACGGCGTGATGGTTTGTTTGTTTGTTTGTATACAGTAATTGGGTTCAAACGACCTGTTATATGTAAAAAAAAAACTAAATTTTCGTATGAAGCATTCACTTTGTGGTAAATCATTTTTAATTTTTTTATTATTTATATTTAAAATAAAATAAAAACAAAAACATTGCACTTTTATTATTTATTACGAAGCCCTGAGGAAGCTTGGGTACAAGCGAAACTAGTCGGCAAATAAAATAACCGCATAGTGTTGAAAAACAAAGTGCAGTGTTTTCATTTCTATTTTATTTTAAATATAAATAATAAAAATAAAAAAAAATAAAAATAAAAACTGTTAGAATTTTTATTACATTTATGGAATAATGTGTTTCACCAGTCTAAGGCATTATCAAATGTCTATAATATAACATTTGATAATGCCTTAGAAAGTCAAAGGATGTCATTCTCATAAATTATAATAAAATTTCTAGAAAACAGACGTTTTCATTCATATTCAATTATTCAATATGAAGTTTAACATCATTGTTCTAGAAATAATAAATAGAATTTATAACTTACTAGAAGTTTTGGCGTTTGATACATTATGCCTTTCCACCATTGAATATAAATTAGTTCCGTTGACGCTCCGGCATAGAAGATGGCAGCATCGGTATGCAAATTGCCCGCCATGGGGTGCACGAATGTTTTCGCCATATTTTCACCGGGGCCCATCTGATTTATGGCGGACACTAAAACGGAGAATGTTTTCCGAGCCGATCCATAAATAGATGAAGCCGGGTCGTGTGGCCAAAGGGCAAGTGTTGGCTTACCTCGGGCCATTGGTGTAACCTTAAAATTTACTACATCCATAACCAAAGAAAGTCTGAAACAGAGTGCCCTTTCAGGTCCGTCCCACGTTGGCGATCACTGTGACAGATGCTTTCTCGCCACAGTGATATCCTGGGAAGAGTTACTGGAGTAGTTTCAAGATAAGGAGGGATGGGTAAACTTATCCATTTCTTTGACTCATTAGGGGATTCTTTAAGAATTCCGTTATCTTGGAGAGTATCCATCTTTATGTTCCGGATGATTATCTGGGCGACAGCGCATACTGTTCTATCTCCCCAGCATGCAGAATCAACCTTCTTCTGGTGATGCTGATGGGGAGAATAATCAAATTGCTGAACATGGATCGCTTCGGAGATCGACTACGTTCAGAAGACAAATACTTAGAGAGTATTTTGTATTCCGAAAGTCGAACCATCTCTCATGCGTTCGTGGTATTATATATTATATTTTTACCTGTTCTCAATAGATGCCTGAAACATTAATTTTGTTTTGTAATATCTTTTGCGGAATTAAACTGATTTGATTTCATTTGAAAACGGTGCAATTTTATTTTAATTGCCTTCTCCAGTCTGAAGCCATCCTTATTTTAAATTAAATTAACTTTTAAAACTGTTGTTTTAGAATTTTGTAAATGTTATTCACATGCAAGCAAAAGTCCGCTGAATGTTTTAAAATACCACGTAAAGAACAATAATATTGTGCCTAGGATATGTATTAAGTCATGTTAACATTTTCTTTAAACTTGATAAACTTGGACTTGTGGTGTTGATAAATATTAAATTTGAAAAATTGGGAGTTCAAAGGCAATTGCCAGTTTTCAATTAACACATTTCACTCTACTCGGCTATTAAGAATGTGTGGCATTTTATTAAAAAATGTGTGGCATTTTATAAAAAAATGTGTGGCATTTTATAAAAATGTTCGGCATTTAAAAAATGTGTGGCATTTTATAAAAATGTGTGGCATTTTACAGAAAATGTGTAGTATTTAACATAAATTTGTAGAATTTAATAAAAATGTGTGGCAAGAAGGTGGCATTTGATATAAACGTATGGAATCCTCATTAATTTGCTACGCCCCAGTAAACTTTGCAAATTCGTGCGTAGTAGAATGAAAAGTTTTGAAGTTGCACAGTATAAGTTATTTGTATTAAGCGATATTTCAAATGAATTAAAACTCACCTCAATACAAAATGAACTTAGGAGTAGAACAATTAGGTAAATTAGTAATATTTATTTCAGTATTATTATTCACTCATTATTTAGTTTAATAATATCCAGAAACAAGTGAATTTATTGACAATATAGATATTAATTTAGTTTATCAAAAAATTATGCCCACAAGAATCGAATAGTCGGTTTTACTACATTATAGAAAATGGTTTACTTATATTATTGAACTAGAAATAGAGCTGGATGGAGGAAAACGTGACATAATCAAATCAATCAAATGACACGATGTATGGATGTTAAGTATGTCAGGGAAGAACAGTGTGGCGGTCCATTCTTACTGTATATGAGACGACGGAATAGTCAGTTAGTTAGTTATTTTTCGATAAGAGATTCATCCAAAAAATCATGCCGACAAATCGACAAACATACTAGACTTAGAAACTAATTTAAATTAATTCATGTGCGATAAACAGTGCATTTCGCTCGTACGCTCGTACGAACAAGCGATAAAGAAAGAGGTAGCGCACATCCGAAAAATGCTAAGCGTGGAATTTCTTTGACTCTCGAACAATGAAGTGTGTAATTTTTTTTCTAAATTAACTAACCATCACGCCGTTTCTCCGAAGGGGTAGGCAGAAAGAATGGACTGCCACACTTTTCTTTCCTGACATATTTCTCTCGCTTCCTCAACATTCATACATCGTGTCATGCACGCGCGTCGATTTCTCTGACTGCCGACATTCAATATTTGATTTATTTGATCGTGCGACGTTTACCTCGGTCTTCCTCTATTTCTGGTTCCATTAACATATACTTTTTTTACCATTCTATCCATGTGTCCAAACCATCTTAATGATCCTTTCATTATTTTGTTCATAATACCATCATTCGCACCGCATTCACTTCTTATATTTTCATTCGACACTCTATCATACACATTTTTAATTTCACATTAAAAAAAATAATAATAATCTATGTATATTTGCAACCAAGGGGGACCCAGACCACATTTAAGCTACGCTACTCTCCCTTGATGTCCCGCCGTACACACATATAAAGCAATACATGGCAATACAATAAATTAATTACGAATCATTCGATCTAGACCAAAAAGGAGAAGAAGTATTACGAATGATAGCATATCCCGATAGTGTAATGAAAAACACCGTTGTAGCCGGTAGGGTTAAAGATAATTAGAATAATACCAAACAAAATGACAGAAATGTTTTTTTTTTGTATTAAAACATTGTGAGTTTGTAGATCGACGTCAATATACAGCTATACAATATTCAAATTAAATTCCGTCACGCGATCTCCCAATTATTCCGTTACATATTATTTTAAGCGGTACAAATTGAAAAATTCCGGCAACCATAAAATCACGTGAAAAAATGGCTTCGAGGATGAGATCCTCATTCCGGGCCAGCCCCGACCCGCTCGCTGCAATCTACCCCCAAATCCCGGCGTGTGTTATGATCGCAAACAGATCTATCGGCCCGTTTTCAATAATACCTTACGCATTAACAATGATTCACTTGTCAACATTTTGAGGTTATATTTGCTTTAAAATATATATCTAATAATGTTCTGATTTTGAAAATTTGGTTTAGTTCATGTGGCGCTCCCGTAAATTTGGAGATTTTTCGTGTAAAAGTGAATTGTTTTGGCCAATTTGATTGTTGCCGCACTTTATAATAGTTAATTGTGACACGTAATACGTTTGTGCGGTTTTGACGTTAAAATTATACAAGTTTTTTCGTTTATATAAAGAATTTTGACAGGTGTAAAAATAAAATTTTCATTTGTTCCTATGACAATTTGAATAATTTCTTCAATATCATTTTAAAGTTCTTGCTGGTGTTTGATTGCTTTAAGTACCTAATTGCAGCTAATTAAAAAAAACGGTGGGTGCGAGTAACATAAATCTAATAATCACAAAAGTCCGGATCGTCCATATCAACAAGTGCACCATCTAAAATGAACATTATGTGTTAATGTATTTTTATTTTGTTATTTTATTTTATTTTATATCATTGTATTTTATATGATTTGTTTTAGATTTATTTTGTGGATGTTGGACGATCGAAGTGTGCGTGGGAGATGCCTATTGGTGGCGATGAGGTTCGCAACCCATCACACCGCGTCTCCCGCGGAGCGAAAAGAGAAGGATGGAGTGCCACATCGGTTAAAATGTGACAGTACATTCTTTCTGCCTACCCTTTCAGGGAGATGGCGTGATGGTTAGTTAGTTAGTTAGTTTATATATCTATATAATTTTGCGTTTGCGCGACGATCAATCAAATCAAATCAAATCAGTTGGTTTTCTCAAAAGATATTACAATAAACAATTATAACTTAAGGCATCTATTGAGAACAGGTAAAATATTGATGTTTTACCACCTTTGCATTCGCGCCGTTGAAAAACATGAGTGGGTGATGAAGGGATGAAGACTGAACAAGAAGAATAAGAACTTGTCGCAGCATGCGCTTATCGACTTGCAGGTTTTTTTTACACAGTAGGGAAGTCGCTTTCTTACCAGCATACGCTCGGCTAACGATTTTCCATGTTGATATTGTTTTAACGTTAATTGTTTTCGTGTTACATGTTTGCCGTACGTATTTACCAAGACCAAGCTCGTATCGGCCACCCGCGGGGGTATCGATCAGCGTGTTTACTTCCTCGAAGGGCCGATATGATTACTTCAATAATAAAATAACATATACGAGTATATGTGTTTTCTGTGAAAGTGATATACGGATACACCAGAATTACCGTCGTAAAACATTTTAGTGTTTCCTCCTGCTTCTCTCGTACTTTTCGCGACATTCATTTCTGTTATAATACATTCTTATTTTTATATTTCATACCATAAATTGCTAACAGAAAATAAATCTATTTTCGTCATACTAGAGAATTTTTATTTTATTATTTCTGTATTGTGAAAAGATCCACAATAGTTTGATTTTCGTATTCTATTTTTTATTATTATGTGTATATATGTACCACATGAGGCCGCCACGACAAGAGTGGTCTAACCCCAAATTTAGACAATGGAGATAAATGCGATTGAAAATTTGACGTTTTTTTCCCATTTTTTTTAAAAACTCTATGGGTTAGGGTCTTCTTTAGTGATAAACCTTGTTTATTTGGTGAATGTCTTTAGAATAGTATTTTGAAATATTGGGAAATGTAAAGTTTAAGGATATTCTTTGATGGTTACTTATAATAGACCACATTTGACTCCATATATTTTGATTTTTTTGTCAGAGCAAAAGAAGTATTTATGACGATATCTATGTTTCCAATTGGAAATGGTGGTTAGATTAATTTTTCTTTTATCGTAAGGTCACAAATAGGTGTGGGTTAGACCAGTAACTAAATTTTTCAAAAAATGTTGGTTAGACCACTCTTGTCCTAGTGGCCTCATATATAGGTACATTTATCAAACAAGCGATGGTACAAAATCGGTTTATTTATTTTTTGCTGGGTTTCAATGTAATTATTTTTTATATTGAAAATCGAAA
Source organism: Lepidostoma basale (assembly GCA_022606425.2). Lineage (NCBI taxonomy): Eukaryota > Metazoa > Arthropoda > Insecta > Trichoptera > Lepidostomatidae > Lepidostoma > Lepidostoma basale. The sequence goes on from JAHDVF020001569.1 coordinate 294,978, forward strand.
ATGTATACTTAAGAGAACATGGCACGATCAAAGTATTGTGAAAATATAAACAACGACAAAAAACCATCACTCCGTTTCCCCACAGGGGTAGGCAGAGAGAATGGACCGCCTCACTACTCTATCCTGACATATCTCTCTAGCTTCCTCCACATTCATACAGCGAGTCATACACGCACGTCGATTCTTCCGGCTTCTGACATGACCAAGTAAGTGAAAATAATATATATTTTTTAAAATATACAAAAATAATGGAAGTACACGTGGAAAGAAAGAATGTTAACAATTTGAATGGAACAGGAAGTATGGGAGGACCAAGGAAAACGTGACACCATCAAATTAATCAAATATGTTGGTAAACCGGAGTAATCTACGGGCGTGGATGACACGATGTATGAATGTTCATAAATGGTCAGCAAGCGAAAGAAGTATGTCAGGAAAGAATAATGTGGCAGTCAATTATTTCTGTCTACCCTTCGGGGAAACGGCCTGATGGTTAGTTAGATAGTTAATTATTTTAATGAATATTTTCCCGCTTTTGCTGCATTTCTTCCAAATTAATTTTAGGCTTAAACAAACAAAGATAGAAGTTCAAGTTTTCGGGAGTTTTCAGGAGCTATCTTCAAATCTTCTTTTTAAGAGAAGCTTTCCAGACGAACAACGCCTTTAAAGTGTATTTCTCACGAAAATGGTTACTATCAACATCATCATCATCACCAATAACAGATGAGAGGGGAAAGAGACCAACCTTGAGCATCCGTATCTCCCTGAGCGCGATCTTTCTGATGAGGGGGTCATCTTCGTTCTCGACGAACTTCTTGATGGCGACCAGCTCGCCCGTGTCGCGGTTGCGGCACTTGTACACCAGCCCGTATGAGCCCTCGCCCAGCTTGGAGATCTTCTCGTAGCGCTCCATCAGGCGGCTGCTGGCCCTCGACCTGGGGACCACACCCACAATCAGACATTCTTCGCACTATTCATCATCGACTCTTATTTCCTTAACAATAATACAGCGAATTATTCAAGCAAGCCAATTTTTACGATTTATACCTTAGTCGTGCCAGGTTTTCCATGTACACAACAGGTCGTTTGGACCCAATTACTGTATACAATTTTTATTTTTTAGCTATTATATTGATTCTCGTGACATGTGATAGGTAGCCAATCTATCGCCATTTTATTGTCACGTGAATTCTACACCAGACCAAAGACAGTGTGACAATCACACTGCCATCGCCGGGAATCGAACCCGGGACCTTCGGCATCGAAGTCAGAGCTCGTAACCACTCTGCCACAAAGGTCGTCGTGACGTCTTCCGTGACGTCGCGTTTCTTTCTTCTAATACATACTTATTTATTGTTTCTTGAACAATGATGTAAAACTTCATATGAAATAATTAATACGAAGGAAAAACATCTGTTTTTTTGAAGTTTTATTATATTTCATTCAGTGTGGGTACTCCCGCCTTTGGTAAACTGAGACATGTCTTTGAAAATGATGAAATACCGGTTTGTCTCAAAAGAAAGGTCTACGACATGTGTATACTGCCCATGATGACATACGGACTAGAGAAGACAACTCTTACAGCAAAAAGTGTCCACAGGCTCAAGTGTACACAGAGGTCCATGGAAAGACAGATACTTGGTGTGAGCTTGCGTGACCACATAAGGAATGAAGAAATCAGACGCCGCACCAGGGTTGCTGACGTCATGTACCGAGTGGCAAAATTGAAATGGCAAAGAGTCGAAGTGTCGGAAAGCCACCGATGAGATGGACCGATAATATTGTCAAAAGGGTTAGAAAACCTTGGATACAAAGGGGGCAGGATAGAGACGAGTGAAGGAAATTGGAAGAGGCCTATATCCAGCAGTGGAGGGAAGAAGGCTAGGAAAGAAGAAGAAGAATACTCCCATAAAAGCCAAGAAGTCCGGCTTCATGTCCCCGCATAAACCAACAACCCACTTTTTTTTTTTTTTTTTTAAAAGACTAACATCAAGGATTTATATCAATGATATTAGAATTTATTTTACAATCTTCAATGTGAGCAGAAAATAGCTCATTATTATGAAGAAGGAATCTGGTCGTGTCCAGGCTTGAACCCATGTCCCCTGGATCAGAAGCCAAGCGTTCTATCCCCTAGACCACCACCCGACTTAATCACCTTCCAACAATGTTCCCATCAGACGTAAGAGGAATAGCCACAAGAGCTAAACCTCTGTAAGCCAGAAGAGGTTTTGATTCAAATTTTCTTACGCAAGCCGGGCTTCTTGGCATCTATGCGAGTACCGCCAAATGACAATTACAACATTATCAAATGACATTTTAAAAACTTCCGGGGAAACGGCGTGATTTGTTGTATGAAAATAATAATTTATTATTAAAACACATATAGATTTATTGTGACTTCAACAATGACGTAAAACTAGATATTGAATAATTAATACAAACAAAAACGAAGAATGCCATGTTTTATTTCATATATTTGATAATACCCTAGCAAGGCGAAACATGTCATTCCCATAAAGTATCATATAATGAAGCTTCTAGAAAATAGACATTTTCATCTGTATCAACTTTCATTTATCGGAAAGACAATATTTATTCAAGAATTAAATGTATCTCAATAGAGACGAAGATGCAAATTGGAAACAGAATATGGTTGATCAAGGTGTTTACAGGACTTATGACCTGTCATTGGTTGGGTTAAGCGCACGCTTTATGTAATACAACATTCCCCATTCCACCTTCCTTCTTATGATCACCATGTCTGACCAACTTTTTTGGAAGTTGTATATACTCGTATGTTAAACTCTAAGACTACTCTTTACGTGGAAGTTTATACAATCTACATACTAACGCCATCTATGAAGATTTGGGTTTATTATTACAATATTTATAGCACAGTTTACCTTTGTTGCCCCTCCCTAATATAATATTCAATATCTCCCTCCCCTCAATATCTCTCTCTCTCTACTCGCCAGATTACAAAAATAATCAGTCCTTGTTTCTTATAAGTACCCAAATACGCAAATAGGTTGCGGAATTACATTTTACTTTATAATTTATTCCTGTATAATAAATTCACGGGTATAGGTATACAGGGGTGGGGCCCATGCCGGTAGAGCGATACCATCGCCACTTAATTATGATTCCCGCCATCAAATTACCATTTCTCTGTACCTTCGTGTGGTACAGTGCGGGGCCAGCCAACGGCTGACCACTGGTCGATAAACCTTGCTGACTGTACAACACCGTGCTCAACTGTAGTACCTACCTACAGTATAATAAATAGTATTAAGCGTATCGGTTTATAATTTTAATGTTTACGGCGTCTTCGAGTACGACATATGACCCTCGGAACGTGCACAGCCATACAATGAAATTGCTGGTTTACTCGGCGGAAAATAACATGCTTGGAATTGATTGATTAATAATGACAGTATTAAATCATTTAAAATAACTTATCGCATAACCGTGTAACAATAATTGTTTTCATGCACAAGTTTCTATTTAAACGTAGTGTTAGATCTATTTTATTTATTTATTTATATAAAAAATACATTACAAAACATGTATTCCCCATGAGTTATAATACAATAAACGCATTTTGGGTCTTAAAATAATTACATTTATTTTAATATATATTCACAACAGAGCACACAATTATTATAAACACAAAAATATTATATCAAGCAGAATAAAAATCAAGATACACATACACTAATATGCTAATAATTTACACTTTCAATCAATCAATCAAATCATTCAAATCAATTTATTTTCTCAAAAGATATTACAAACAACAATTTTAATTTAAGGCATCTATTGAGAACAGGTAAAACATAAAAATATATAATACCAGGAACGCATGAGAAATGGTTCGAGATTAGGAATACAAGATATTCTCTAAAGTCAAGAGTATTTGTCTTCTGAACGTACTTTCACGAATATGAAAGACGTCGATCTCCGAAGCGATCATGTTCAGCAGTTTGATTGCTCTACCCACCGGCATCACCAGAGGTAAGTTGGTTCTGCATGCTGGGAGATAAAACAGTCTGTGCTGACGCTGTCGAAGATAACCATCTGGAACATAGAGATGGATAACCTCCAAGATAACGGAGTTCTCAAAGAATCCCCTGATAAGTCTGAAGAAATGGGTAAGTGTGCACCCATCTCTTCTTATCTGTAAACTATTGGTCCCCAGCCTGCCCAAGAAGAATGCAGTGGGATAAAGCCACGGATAGCTACCAAACTCTCTCATATAGAGATATCACAGAAATCTTTTCTGAACCTTCTCCTTTCCACATACTGCCTGAGGTAATACAGCATTAGGCTGTTAGCCACATTATTAGAGCCTCGAATACCCTCAGGAAGCCTGTTATATTCCTTACAAGCCAGGTACAGCAGAGACTTAAGACCAAATTTTGTAGTACGAGTGGGTGGGTGTAGATTGTGTCTTTGTCTTGTGTGGCAACTGTGAACATCACGGTTATAAGTGTAGTGAGTATTTGTGTGAGCTACATTACTTATGATTTGAATCTGTGTATATGCAATTTCGTAATAATACTAAAAGGTAAAATGCCTTTATATAATCTATATAAAGAAAAGACAATGTTCGTGGCTATTAAACCGATAGACTCGACAAATACTCAACTCGACTAATATTGCTTCGCCAAATGTTTATAAAACGAATTAGAAATGAACCGAGTTATAATGCACGTTTAAAGAATACACGAATTCTTAGTATGACAGGCCAATATTTTAACACCAGGACTTTACATTCTACATTGGATTTTTTTTGTGTCAGTGCTTAATTGTGTATGATGTGATTCAATAGCAGCTCAAATCGTTAATAGATTGCCGTGACATTACTGCACGTGTATTCAAGCAAAAATTGAAATCATTAATGGATTTCATTGTTAAACGTCGTGTACTTGGAGACACGAGTTATTGGATGGCATAAATAAATTGAAATCGAACTTCAATTGTATTTGTTTAGTTCATATATTTACTTACTAACTAACTAACCATCACGCCGAATCCCCGAAGGGGTAGGCAGAAAGAATGGACTGCCACACTTTTCTTTCCTGACATATTTCTCTTCCTTCCTCAACATTCATACATCGTGTCATGCACGCACGTCGATTTCTCTGACTACTCATATGGCCGACATTCAATATTTGATTTATTTGATCGTGCCACGTTTTCCTCGGTCTTCCTCTATTTCTGGTTCCATTTACATCGTTACCATATAATTTTTTTAACCATTCTTTCTTCATTCATTCTTTCCATATGTCCAAACCATTTTAATGATCCTTTCATTATTTTGTTCATAACACCATCATTCGCACCGCATTCACTTCTTATATTTTCATTCGACACTCTATCATACACAGAGTATCCACACAATCGTCTAAGAGATCTCATTTCTACTGCATTTATTCCACTTTCATCCTTCTTTTGCCAGTTCCATACTTCGCTTCCATACATAAGGGTCGGTGGAAGAACACCATATATTATGTATATATAATGTATATATAATATAATATAATATAATATTATACTAAAATATATACTAAAATATAAATACCGAAGCGTTGTCGGGTCTGTTAGTTAATGAAAACAAAAAAAATTATACAAAATTTCTTTATTATAATGTATTTAGTGTGCTTCCACTTGTGATTATGTTCGACCGGTTTCGGCAGCTTGCTGCCATCTTCAGGTAAAAACGTAAACACAAGTGAAATCACACTAAATACATAATAATAAAGAAATAAGGTATCATTTTTTTTTGTTTTCATTATTTAAAATGAACTTCTACCAAGAAAATTCAATTAAAAACATTAATTATTTTAGGGTCCGCTAGTAATTTACAAAATATATCGACATGAGTACAGAAATATTTTAAAAAATCAATAAAATCAATTGCAAAGAACCTGCAATTAGCAAATTATATTAATTATTATTTTCGTTTCTTATTATATTTATCATTATTATATTGATTGCGCAATATTAGATACTAGAATAACAAATAATAATAATAATGATATAAATGGTACCAGAAATAGAGGAAGACCAAGGAAAACGTGGCACGATCAAATAAATCAAATATTGAATGTCGGCCATGTGAGGAGTCAGAGAAATCGACGTGCGTGCATGACACGATGTATGAATGTTGAGGAAGCGAGAGAAATATGTCAGGAAAGAAAGTTGTGGCAGTCCATTCTTTCTGACTACCCCTTCGGGGAGAAGGCGTGATGGTTAGTTAGTTAGTTAGTTAGAATAACATATAAAAATGGAAGTTATTCCGGGCAGCGCAAGATTGAGAGGTCTTTGCAGAATTGATGGTCATAGATATGAGTATTATTTACAATAATTAAAAAACATTTAAAAACATCATAAGTGCATAGGTTATTGTTTTGACGCAAAACGGCTGTAAAATAGGTCACGTGTATTGTAGAGATGAAATAATGTAACTTAGCGAAAAAATGTATAGAAATAAACTGACCCGAATTATTATATTTGCAGGGGACTTGAGTATTTTCACGATATAATCTTGGCTGGTCAAGTCACTATAATATGTATATTTTATTTTATTTTGAATAGTTACTGAGAAGTTCTGCCAAGAAGTTTCAAAAACAAACCCAAACTAGTTTTTTTATATTAAAGTTTGACATTATAATTAACTAACCTCATAAGAATATTAGAAAGAAAATCCTTTATTAAACAAACGAACCATCACGCCGTTTCCCCGGAGAGAATGGACCGCTTCACTGCTGTGTCCTAGCAAATATCTTTAGATTTCTCCACATTAATACAAGGTTCATATACGTATGTTGATAATAATGTTTTCTAACGTGACCGACTCTTAAAATGCGATGCATTTTGTCATGCTATGCTTTGCTATATTCACATCTTCAACGTACAGTGATTCCCAAAGTGGTCTATATAGACCCCCAGGGGTCCACGATAACTTGCAAGGGGTTTACGACAGTTGCAAACAAAATTGGGGGTCCATGAGATGTAAATGGGGGTCCACGAGATGCTTTAACTAAATTGAAGCCGAATATTGAAACGCAATACGAATATCAAAATCATTGGCGCCCTTTTTTTTTAGCTCAATTGGCGAAAATCGGACGCTGGAAATCGTTGGCGACCTTTATTTTAGCTTGACAGGGAGAGAATTCGGCGGTATCCTATTTTTTTAGTTCGACAGCGACTTCCGGCCAGTAGAATTCGGCAGCAACCAATTTTTTTATCAATCAAAGCAGGGGGTCTATACAAAATATAAAAAATCGGCAAGGGGTCTACGACACAAAAAAGTTTGGGAACCTCTGCTATAAACCATTATTTCTTCATGCATGCGTTCCATATGTCCAAACCAAAACGCAGTAATCCTTTAATGACAATTTGTTCCGTTCTACTTTTTTTCATAATATCAAAATTTAAAACTCTGCCAGTTCCATGTTTCGCTTCAATACATAAGGATTGGAACGAGAACTCCATATATTGACGACCTTCGTGGCTGAGTGGTAAGTGCTTCGACTCTCACAGCGATTCCCGGCGATGTCAATGTGATTGTCACACTGTCTTTGGTCTAGTGAAGAATTCACGTTACAATAAAATGGCGATAGACTAGCTACATGTCACGAGAATCAATGTGATAGCTATACCGTTTAAATCGATTTGGTGCGCACTGTAATGATGTAAAAAGCGATTCGACAAAATAATAATAAATAATAATTATAACAATGTACAGAAGCTATCGGAACTATCAACCTGCCAATGGTAATGCCTGTGGGTAGGGCAATCTTATTGCTTAAACGGATCGCCTCGGAGGTCGACATATTTCGTGATAGTGTGAGTTGCCTCAGGGATGCAATATCAATGTTATGATTCTTTCTTACTCTTAAGCTTAATTTTTATTTTTTTTAATGCTTCTCTGTTTATAATGTAATTGCAAACGATTTGGAATTGTATGTCTGTAATGTTTGTGATTATTATCAAAATAAATTAAATGAAAAATGAAATGAAAAATGGGTTATATCCTTAAAAACCGGAAAATACCGATCAACCGAAAAGTTTATGAAGCCTGTGTTCTGCCAGTTTCTACTTATGGTCTTGAAACTGTAACATTGTCCAAAGTGCCGAGAAACTACGAGTAACCCAAAGAGCCATGGAAAGAGCAATGTTAGGAATAAGCCTAAGAGTCATAAACGATACGGTAAGAGAAAAAAACAAAGGTGACTGACATCATCCACCGGGTGGCGACTCTAAACTGGCATTGAGCTGCTCACGTAGTGGACAAGAAAACTGCTGACTTGGAGACCGTAGACGGCAAAAGATGTGCAGGGCGACCGCAACTACGGTGGAAGGATGATCTGAACAGACATGTCGGAATAACCTGAATGCAGTCTGCATAAAACAGTGACATGGAAGCGAACGGAGGAGGCCTTTGTCCAGGAGTGGACGGGAATAGGCCGAGGAAGAAGAAGAAGAAGATTATAATTTAATTATTTACTTTGAGCTTGAGAAATTGGCTTGGTGACGATTATAATTCTAACTATACGAATGAAAACGTCTATCTGAATGGTGTGTTTCGCCTTGCTAAGACATTAACAAATGTATTAACTTTCGATAATCCCTTAGCATGGCGAAACATGTCATTGCAAGTTTTCATTCATATCATCATATATAAAATATTTTTGTACGAAAGATAATTTTTTTAAATGTATTTCTAATAACAAATTAACAAAATAATCAAGACGCGTTTTTACATGTATCGTTTCTCATAGCCACATTTGTCATTGCCACAAAATAAAATAGACAAATAAGCCTGTCACCTGTCGCCGAACGTCATTGCGTAAATCTATGGTCATCATTGGCGGTCAGTTTGTAAAACCTGTCGTAAAAATTGATATTTATCTATGGGTGACAGGGCGAACAATACTATAACAGCCGATAAAATTGTAGATAAGTACTGTGGATATACTAGAACATCCATTATTATGTGTATTCGTGGCTTGCGCGGGTTAAGTACGAATACTTGCCAAACAATAAAATGTTTTCATACTTGTATATGGCTGTTTTTTATTATTATATAAGGTTTCTGTAAATACACGTACGTGTGATGGATTATTTAGGTGAAAAAGACTCGAAGAAAATTCAAGGCCGCCTCATTAAATTTTCAGTTCTATTTACACACTTGTGAGGTATTTCGTATACGTCAAAAATCATTATCCGCATTCATGACGTCCTTCTCCACACTATTTTACGATAAACTAGTAAAAATGCTTTATTCGATAACAAGCGAGACACGTCAAATATAAGGAATTAATTAAAATACAAAACTAGCTTGGGACTGAGTTATAAAATGGGCGATAGAACTGTTAACTTAGTCTGTCATGCAGACGATGGCGCAATAATAGCTGAATCTGAAGATGACTTGCAAAGAATGTTGTAAGTATCAAAAATGCTAAATATGGCTATATCAGTCAGCAAAACAAAAAGATTTTCAATATTTAGACAACCTACGAAATGTAAACTAACTGTTGATGATATACAGGTACCTGTGGGGCAAGTTATGAGCTTCAGATCGTTGGGAGTAGAGATCTACAGCCATAATGACCTTTACACCGAAGTACGACAGTCGGCCACGCGAGGAGTCGGAGAAATCGACGCGCGCGCAAGACACGATGTATGGATGTTGAGAAAGCGAGAGAAGTATGACAGGAAAGAAAAGTGTGGCAGTCCATTTATTCTGCCTACTCCTTCGGGGAGACGGCGTGATAGTTAGTTAGTTTTTATGTAACGAAATACGTCATATTCTCTGAATAAAAAATATTTCTTTTCTTTTCTTTCAGCACAGATACGATATTCGCTCAAGCATGTTTATGGTTGAATTATGGTAATTGTTTGTATTCGGCAATACATGATCCACAAATAACCCGTTTCCGTAAAACGAAAAAAAAATACGTTTACAAATATATAAGAAGACGACACTTTAGTTTATTTTAATTCGATGTAAAAATCCGTTTAATTATTTTTAATTGCACAATTATTTATACAAAGAACATTGAAATATCAGAACGAGGATATGAACTAAACAAATTAAACTTTTGATAATAGAAATATTATATTTAGATAATCAAACGATTTTACTGAAATCTGTTCATTTTAAATAATAATTAAATAAAACGATGTTTTTTAACTACTTCCAAAGACAAAAGTGGAAGTAGTTGTAATAAAAAACATCGTTTTATTTAATTATTATAGAAATATATATATTTTTTAATTAATATTCGACAAAGTACGGAAAAACCTGCTGGTCTAGGAATCCCGGGGACAACAGAAACTAGCACTTGGCTCCTCCGGGCATCATGGATTCAAGCTTGGACACTATCCGATTCCTTCTTCATAGCAATGAGCTATTTTCTGATAATATTAGATATTGTCACATCGCTCAAGGCGCACTAGACTGGTCCCCTATGGGGGGAAAGAGAAAGCGAGGCAGACCTAGAGCTACCTTGAGAAGAGCTCTGCAGGACGAAGTTAAGGCAGCAGGCCTCACTTGGGATGATATTAAGCATCAGGCATGCGATAGAGTCGGGTGGAGAAGATTCCTTGAGGCCCTATGCACCACGAAGGTGTGACAGGACAAAAAGAAAAAGAAGTAGAAGATTAGATATTGTATAATCAATTCTAATACCATTGATTTAAATCTGTGTAAGATCATAAGTACAAGGCAAAGTTCAACGTTGTTCAATCCATCGAATATAACTCACAAACCAACCATCACCTCGCCTTTCCATAGGGGTAGGCAGAAAAAATTCACCACTACACCGTTCTTTCCTGATATACTTTTTTCGATTCCTCAACATTCATTCGTCGTATCCTGCACGAACGTCTATTTCTCTGACTCTCCATGTGGCTGACATTTAATATTTCAAGAAATGTTGATATTTAAATGGTTTGCATAATGCAACTATATTTTATTCAAATTTAATTTTTAAACTACTTTTTCATAAATACATGCGAGCATTTTGTTAAGATGAGTGAAAGAACCAGCAAAGTGAAAGAACCGCCACATTAATCTACCCTGACACACCTCCCTCGATTCATTCACATTCATACACACACACATTCATTCATGACGGACTTAAGATGACAAATCACTTCCAGAGCAACATAAAAATGTTCTGGAAGGAAGTCAAAAAAGCCCGAAATCCTCCCGAAAGTGGTTGTGCGAAAGCAATTTTAAGTAGTGAGGGAAGAATGATTACTGATTTCAAAAGTATACAAGGAAGATGGATGGAGTACTTTAAAGATATGTATGGCAGTGAAATGACTGAAGATTCAATAAGAATGAGCTTTACAAATGAGAGTTGCACGAACAGCGGAAGTGAAATTACTGAAATAAATTTGAACGAGATAGTAAGTGCTGTAAGATGTATGAAAGGTGGAAAAGCTGTCGGATATGACTGTGTAGCCTTAGAGTTTATCAAAAACGGTGGGCCGGTGGTTTCAGCATGGTTATATAGACTCTTTAACCAGTGTTTAGAGGAGGGATATACGCCGCTCGACTGGAGGAGGGCTGTTATCATGCCTCTTTATAAGGGAAAGGGGTCTCGTATGGACTGTGGAAATCACCGGGCAATAAGTCTATTAAGCGCCGTTGGTAAACTCTACGGTCGAATTTTAATAGAAAGAGTAAAAAAGACGACGACTGAAAGAGTATGGGATGTGCAAGGCGCTTTTATGACCGGAAGAGGTTGTATGGATCAGATTTTTGCACTTCGAACGCTTGCGGAGAAGTTTATGGCCAAAAACCGTAAGCTTTTCTGTGCGTTTGTCGATTTGCAAAAAGCCTATGATCGAGTGAACAGAGAAAAACTGTGGTCAATCTTGTCCGAATACGGAGTGAGCACAAAACTGATACGGGCGGTTGCTTCTCTCTACGAAGGGAGCACTGCCAGTGTTAGGGTAAATGGGGACATCACGCCCTGGTTTGATATCACGAAGGGTGTTAAGCAGGGCTGCGTGATGTCCCCTTGGTTGTTCAATCTGTATATGGACAAGTGTATGAAAGAACTTAAAGGTATAAATGCTGGTGCTAAGATGAGTGATCTGTCTGTAAACTGTCTGCTTTACGCGGACGACGCCGTTCTCGTTGCGGATAGTGCGGACGAATTACAAGTCTTGGTGTCGAGAATGTATGAGGTATGCAAGTCGAACGATTTAATGATGAATGTCGGAAAGTCAAAGGTGTTAGTTTTTGAAAGGGAAGAGCAAATGACAGTTTGTAATATAAGTGTAAATGAAGAGAACTTGGAACAGGTGAGCGAATTTGTGTATTTAGGTAGCATGTTCACAGCGGATGGCCGAACGGACAGTGATATTGAAAGAAGGGTTGGTGCGGGTAACAAAGTGAATGGAGCTTTAAAAGTAGTTTTTGGAAACAAGAATTTATCAATGAAAGCGAAAATGGCCGTTCACAATGGAGTTCTGGTTCCAACCCTTATGTATGGAAGCGAAGCATGGAACTGGCAGAAGAAAGATGAGAGCAGAATAAATGCGGTAGAGATGAGGTCCCTAAGACGTATGTGCGGTAGAACGATGTACGACAGAATCTCAAATGCTGATATTAGGAAAGAGTGTAGAGCGAAAGAAGGTATTATGAACAAAATTATGAAAGGTTCGCTTCGTTGGTTCGGACATATGGAGCGCATGGGTGAAGAAAGAATGGTTAAAAAAGTATACGTTAACAATGTAAATGGAGTAAGGAGTCGAGGTAGACCGAGGAAAACATGGCATGACCAAATTAATCAAATATTAAAAGTTGGTCATGTCAGAAGCCGGAAGAATCGACGTGCGTGTATGACTCGATGTATGAATGTGGAGGAAGCTAGAGAGGTGTGCCAGGATAGAGTAGTGTGGCGGTCCATTCTCTCTGCCTACCCCTGCGGGGAAACGGCGTGATGGTTTTGTTTGTTTGTTGTTGTACACACACGTCGATTCTCCTGACTTTTAACAAGAGCATTTTATGAAATTAATCATACGCAGAATTATGATACATGTATTGCCTATACTTAGGGGTTTCGTCAAATTTTCTCGTGATTTATAAATAATTTTACAGGTTAAATACGAATGAAAGCGTCTGTTTTATAGAACTTGTATTATATTAAATGTGAATGGCATATTTCGCATGTCTAAGGCATTATCAAATTCGAAACATTTCATTTACTCAAAATATAATCATACTTCTAAAAAAACAGACGTTTGCATTCATTCAATATTTAATACGGAGGCGGAGGTTTACATCATTGTTCAAGAAACAAAAAAATGTATGCTTTCATTATTACTAGGGCATTGCTTCTACAAGTGAAAATAATTCATAGACAATAACAATTACTAGACAGCACCTTAATTCTTATTACAAGTATTGTTCCAGGGTCTTGCATTAACATATTTTTAAATAACATTTAAATTGAACATGTATAAGTCGTAATCATGTACATTTAAACGATTAATTATTCCCCTTCCTTCCTCTTAGTCTCAATTCTAATCATCTATGATTAACTCTCGAAAATGAACTTTTAATTGAACGTTTTTAATATATCAACTAATTTATAATAATAATTTTAAGATCTAAATGAAGTGCCATTTTAACGCAAATACATGTTTATTATGTAAATGTTTGCTAATTTATTACAAAAATAAATTACTTTGGAAATAACAGTTTAAAAGCATATCTGAGTTAACGAAGATGAACTCGTTATTTTTTTTTAATCCATTCAGCTAACGAATTGTAAAAAAAAGATAACTAGTATCTAAGTATCTATTTCACATTAATTTAAAACATCTGTTATCTAAATGCTTTACTTAAATATTTTATGGGAATGATCTATGTCGCCGGAGGCATTATTATAATATAATATGTCATTTGATAATTTCTTAGCAATCCAAAACATGTCATCCCATAAAGCGTAATAAAACATTTAGAAAACAGATGTTCTAGATTCAAAGTTAAATGTGAAGTTTTACATCATAATTTATGTATTCAAAACAATATATGTATTTGATAGAAGGAAATTTGATAAGATTATGCACTCGTATTATTTAAATTTTATGAAAAATGTTATATTATCAAAAAAAATTTAAATAGTCCATTGTTTTGGCCGAAACACTATGATACATTAACATTGTAAACTGTTATATATAAAAAACTTTGTTTTATGTATCACAATTGTATTTTTATTTTTCGCGACAGCTGTTTCGTCAACCTTACAAAAAAATGTTATGTAATACCTGATGATGTCAACATAGGTTGACGAAACAGCTGTCGCGAAAAATAAAAATTCAATTGTGATACATAAAACAAAGTTTTTTTAATATAACAGTTTATAAAAAATATTTATTTAATATCTATGATATTTTCGCGGTTTGGCCAAGCAATGATGGCCTCATCAGCTTTCACGATAGTGGGAACACTACATCACGAGTATTTTATAACACCAGATGATGCCAACATTGGTTTTTAAATCAGCCATTGTGACAATTTCATAGAAATTAAATAAATAATTTGTGATATTATAACAGTGTTCCAAATTAAGACAGTTAAGAAATACACGATTGAAATGACATCGATATAGTTGTAATTGATAATTAATTATCATTATTTTATTATGTACACAAAAAATACTTCATTGTACACAAAAGTGAGCTATGCAATTATAATATATTTTTATTGAATACTCATGCAAACTAACTGTTTAATCTTTGACGAGAACCGAACAAATAGCTTGTTCGATGATAATTTAATAATCGAATAATATACTTAAACTGATGCTTTATAGCATAAAGCATTTGGAATATTTATAATGCTTTAATTTATAATTGCAATATATTATATTAAGCTTGTTACAGGAAACGCGTCCGTCAAGACTGGGAATTGAACCTGTAATGCCATAATATTGGGTTCGCCCATCGATTTGTTTAAAATCGTTCACGTTTATGTTAATGCCGATAGTTAAAACGCTTCCCTCGGTTCGTTGCTAGGAAACGTAATGTGGAACAGCTGTGGTTTCATAAATGGTATGCATTTCTTAAAAAATATATATAATGGCTATCTGCGATGGCAAACCCGGTATAATTTCTATTATTAGCTTCCTTGAATGGTAATAAATATCGCATTGTACAATTTTACCTTTAAATCTGGTGAATTAAATAATTTCGTTTGAACTTAGTGAACTTATATTTATTTTGCTTGAACTACGATAAAAAATACTCAACATAAAATATAAATTTGAATATATATACATGACGTCGAAAGAAGAGTTGGTGCGGGTTGCAAAGTGAATGGAGCTTTAAAAATAGTTATTGAAAACAAAGATTTATCAATGAAAGCGAAAACGACCATTCACAATGGAGTTCTGGTCCCAACCCTTATGTATGGAAGCGAAGCACGGAACTTGTAGAAGAAGGATGAGAGCAGAATAAATGCTATGACATATGTGTAGTAAAACGATGTACGACAGAATCTTAAATGCTGATACAAGAAAATAATGTTGAGCGGAAGAAGCTATTATGAACAAAATTTTGAAAGGATCGCTGCGTTGGTTCGGACATATGGAGCGCATGGATGGAGAGAGAATGGTTTTGAAAGTATAGATACGTTAACGATGTAAATGGAGTACGAAGTCGAGGTAGACCGAGGAAAACATGGCATGACATAAATAAATAATTAAATAAATAAATAAATGACAAAATAATTAAATTTTAAAAGTTGGTTATGTTAGAAGTCCGAAGAATCGACGTGCGTGTATGATTCGTTGTATGAGTGTGGAGAAAGCTAGAGAGGTGTGTCAGGATAGAATAGTATGACGGTCCATTCTCTCTGCCTACCCCTGCGGAGAAACGGGGTGATGCTTTGTTTGTTTTATGTTATAAACTAACTGACTAACCATCAAGCCGTTTACTGGAGAGCGAGGCAGAGAGGATTGACCGCCACAATGTTTTATCATTCTTCGTTAGTTAGACATTCTTATTTCTACCGCGTTTATCCTTCTTTAAAAATACTTCTTAAAAAAAGTACGTTTGTAGAATTTTATAATATGTTCAAAAAGTGACGTGTTTCAGATTACAAGGGTATTATGAAATGTCATTTCTTTAAATATTGCCGTAACAATGCGAAATATTATAGGTCATTCGCACTATAAGCTATATTTATGAGCTAAACTAACTGAAGAGTTAGGCAGATAGGATGGATCGCCATACTGCTCTCTCCTGACACACCTATCTAGTTTCCTCTACGTTTTAAATATTTGATTAATTTCGTCATGCCATGCTTTCCTTATTCTCCCACGGTTTCTCTTTCCAGTCACACTGCTTGCATACAACATTTAAACCATTCTTCTCTCATCCAATTGGTACATATGTCCAAACCATCTCAGGGATCTTTTTAAATTTACTTCACAATTAGTTATTACAAAACTAACTAACTAACTAACCATCACGCCGTGAATGGACTGCCACATATTTCTTTCCTGACATATTTCTCTCGCTTCTTCAACATTCATACATCGTGTCATGCACGCGCGTCGATTTCTCTGACTCCTCACACGGCCGACATTCAATATTTGATTTATTTGATCGTGCTACATATTCCTCGGTCTTTCTCTATTTCTGGTTCCATTTACATCGTTAACATATAATTTTTTTACCATTCTTTCTTTATTTATTCTTTTCCAAATGTCCAAACCATCTTAATTATCCTATCATTTTTTTGTTCATAACACCATCATTCGCACCGCATTCACTTCTTATATTTTCATTCGACACTCTATCATACACAGAGTATCCACATATTCGTCTAAGAGATCTCATTTCTACTGCATTTATTCTACATTCATCCTTCTTTTGCCAGTTCCATGCTTCGCTTCCATACATAAGGGTCGGTAAAAGAACACCATTGTGCACTGCCATTCTAGCTTTTTTGGATAGGTTTTTGTTTACGATGACAACTCTAAGTGCACCATTCACTTTGTTGCCTGCTCCAACCCTTCCTTCAATATCCCTCTCCACTCTCTTGTAAACATACTACCTAAATACACGAACTCATCCTCTTACTCCAAATTTTCAACATTCACACTAACGTTGCAGACTGTCATGATTTCTTCTTTTTCAAAAATCATTACCTTGGACTTATTAACATTCATCATCAGATCATTTCGCATGCATACCTCATACACACTATTCACCAGGACTTGTAGCTCATGCTCGTTGTCTGCAAGTAGGACAGCGTCATCCGCATACAAGAGACAGCTTACTGACACTCCGCTCATTTTGGCACCTACATCTAACCCTTTCAGCTCTTTCATACACTTGTCCATATATAGATTAAATAACCACCGGTTTATTAACAAAATTGTTTATTTTCTCTTTACCATAATAGGTTTACTTTAATATTAAGCAGCTATCGTTTTGCAGAGGTAATTCAATTAACCTAAAAAATATATGACGGTATACGGTACGTAATTAATTTAGATTTGAGTTAATTAAAAATATTGAAGTCTAGTCTAAATTTATATCAAAGTAAAGTCTATTGATATCCAATTGTGCAAAAAATACTTATTGTAGCATTTATCACGCGATTTCTAATTTTAGAAAGTGATGAATGAAAAGCAAATGTTTTGCTAAAAAAAACATTCGTCTATTGTTTAGTATAAGTTTTATCATTAAATGCGTTTTTTATGTTTGAACCGTTTAATTAATTAATGCATTTGAAAGTACTCGTACTTTAATTACGTTCCATATAATCTTAAACTAGCATACGAGGTCTGTTCAAAAAGTATCGCGAATTTTGAATTTCCGCTGGCTACGTATATTTGATTTTTGATTTTTTTGTAGCGTTATGTTGGTACTCATGTCCCTTACTTATGCTGACAAGGTCGGCCATTTTGAATGTTTAGTTAATTTTTGACAGCTGTTTTGCTTGGATGTGTTTTGGCTCGTCTTCGATTTTTGCCTATTCCAAAAAATGGATCAAAGAATCTGTATCAAATTTTGTGTGAAAAACAAAATAAAGTGCGCGGACGCATTTCGAATGTTGACTGTGGCATATGGTGAAGCTACCTTGGACCAAAGCAACGTTTATCGGTGGTACAAAATGTTCTCAGAGGGCCGAGAAGATATGAACGACGAAGAGCGTGCCGGACGCCCGAGCACGTCAACAACAGACGAAAACATTGATAAAGTGAAGAAAATAGTATTAGCCAATCGTCGAATCACCGTTAGAGAAGTTGCTGAGGACCTAAACATATCGATTGGCTCGTGCCATTCGATTTTAACCAATGATTTGGGCATGAGTCGGGTCGCCGCGAAATTCGTGCCAAAATTGCTCAATTTCGACCAAAAACAGCATCGCGTTAACATTGCTCAGGAGATGTTGGACTCGGTCCGTGACGACCCAAATGTGCTCCAGAGGGTCATAACTGGTGACGAATCATGGGTTTATGGTTATGACGTGGAAACCAAAGCTCAATCATCCCAATGGAAGCTGCCGCATGAGCCAAGACCAAAAAAAGCGCGCCAAGTTCGGTCGAACGTGAAGGTTTTGCTCACAGTTTTCTTCGATTGCAGGGGCGTGGTGCATCATGAGTTCTTGCCACAGGGTAGTACGGTCAATAAGGAATATTACCTGCAAGTTATGCGCAATTTGCGCGAAGCAATCCGCCAGAAACGCCCGGATTTGTGGAAGAACAAAAACTGGCTTTTGCACCATGATAACGCCCCTGCTCACACATCGTTGCTTGTGCGCGAATATTTGGCCAAAAACAACACAGTAATGGTGCCGCAGCCACCGTATTCCCCAGACCTGGCCCCCTGTGACTTTTTCCTGTTTCCAAAACTGAAGAGGCCCATGAAAGGACGACGCTACGCCACGATTGAGGAGATAAAGACGGCATCGAAGGAGGAGCTGAACAAGATCACAAAAAATGATTTTTTTAAGTGCTTCGAGGATTGGAAAAAACGTTGGCATAAATGTATTATATCCGAGGGGAATTACTTTGAAGGGGACAAAATATATATTCATGAATAAATAAATACTTTTTGAAAAAATATAAAATTCGCGATACTTTTTGAACAGACCTCGTATGTATGAAAGTAGAATAAATGCAGTAGAAATGAGATATCTTAGACGAATGTGTGGATACTCCGTGATTGATAGAGAGTCTAATAAAAATATAAGAAGTGAATCCGGTGCGAATGATGGTGTTATCAACTAAATAATGAAAGGATCATTAAAATGGTTTGGATACATGGAAAGAATGAATGAAGAAATAATAGTAAAAAAATATGTTAACGATTAAATATAACTAGAAATAGAAGAAGACCGAGGAAAACGTAGTACGATCAAATAAATCAAAATCATTGAATGTCGGCCACGTGAGGAGGAGTCGGAGAAATCGACGCGCGTGCATGACACGATGTATGAATGTTGAGGAAGCGAGAGTAATATGTCAGGAAAGAAAAGTGTAGCAGTCCATTATTTCTGCCTACCCCTTCGGGGAGACGGTGTGATGGTTAGTTAGTTAGTTAGTTAAGAATATGTATTAAATAAAATATTTGAAGCAATCGCCATTTTAAACACGCGGGATGATATCACAGTGCGGACGAATTGCAAGTCTTTGTGTCGAGAATCGAGAAGAATCGACGTGCGTGTATACTCGTTGTATGAATATGGAGGAAGCTAGAGAGGTGTGTCAGGATAGAGTAGTGTGGCGGTCCATTCTCTCTGCCTACCCCTACGAGGAAACGGCGTGATTATTTGTTTGTTTGTTCGTATGCAAGTTTGTAACACCCCTATGAGTAAAAAGTTACCCAGCGCTTACCCGAAGCTGTTATAGGACGCAACGACGCCCTTTTTCCCTTGTCCATGAGGGACTTTTTTTTACTGTGAAATGTAATACAACAAAAGCAACAGTATTAAGCTAATATCTTTTCACTTCTACTTATGTCCCAATCAAAACAAATGATTTGATGTGAAATACACAAGACAGGAATATGTTTAGAAGTATGGGGGAGGCCTATGTCCAGCAGTGGATGACAGCGGCTGTTTAAGTAAGTAAGTAAGTATATCCCAATCTCACAAAACAGAACAAAATATGGTTCAAGTTTATAAAATAAAACTAACTAACCAACTAACCAACCATCACGCCGTCTCCCCGAAGGGGTAGTCAGAATTAATAGACTGCCAAATTTCAACCAATACGGCACTCCATCCTTCCCTTTTCGCCTCGCGGGAAACGCAGTGTGGTGGGTTGCGAACCTCATCGCCACCAATAGGCATCTCCCGCGCACACTTCGATCGTCCAACGTCCGCAAAATAAATCTTAAACAAATTATAAAAAATACAATGATATAAAATAAAATAACAAAATAAAAATAACACATAATGTTATTTTTGATGGTGCACATGTTGTCAGCTGGACGATCCGGACTTTTGTGTTTATTTAATTTATATTTCACTTATCCACCGTTATTTTAATTGACTGTAATTTGGCACTTAAAACAATCCAACTCCATGCAAGAACTTAGAAATGTTATCAAAGAAATTATTCAATTTAACATTGGCAGAAATGCACATAAAGGGTCGAAATAATCACGAATATTAATTTTAACACCTGTCAAAACTCTGCACATAAACAAACAAAACTTATAGAATTTCAACACCAAAATAGGACAAACGTATTGAGTTCATAAAACATAAAATTATTTCAGGCAGATATTGGTGTGGCTGGGAGAGAAAATGTTACCCTATTCCTCCCCTACGAGTAATTACACTTAGAAAGCAAACCACTGATTGTATTGTATGTGTGAACATGAACACAATATCCAACCTAGATACCAAAGGTCGCAGGGCAGGCCCGCGCCAACCTTCGTTGCACTCCAATCCGACATTGATAATTTTCGCCTTGAAGGTCATGGCTTCTTAATTTGCAAGTTGCATTTGTTCACAAAGGCAGTTACACGTATTGCAGTATCATTCCGCAACGTTTAAATACTTGAAAAGTCTGAAATGAAGATAAAAGAAATGAACGTGTTTCTGAAATTTAATCAATAAGAAAGAGAAGGAAGAAACACTTAAAGTTGTCATCGCAAACAAAAACCTATCCAAAAAAGCTAGAATGGCAGTGCACAATGGTGTTCTTGTGCCGACCCTTATGTATGGAAGTGAAGCATGGAACTGGCAAAAGAAGGATGAAAGCAGAATAAATGCAGTAGAAATGAGATCTCTAAGACGAATGTGTTGCAAATCTGTATATGATAGAGTGACAAATGCATGTATAAGAAGTGAATGTGGTGCGAATGAAAGTGTTATGAACAAAATAAGGAAAGGGTCATTAAGATGGTTTGGACACATGGAAAGAATGAGTGAAGACAGAATGGTAAAGAAGGTATATGTAAACGGCGGAGCTAGAAATAGAGGAAGGCCGAGGAAAACGTGGCACGATCAAATCAACCAAATATTGAATGTCGGCCATGTGAGGAGTCAGAGAAATCGACGCGCGTGCATGACACGATGTATGAATGTTGAAGAAGCGAAAGAAATATGTCAGGAAAGAAAAGTGTGGCAGTCCATTCTTTCTGCCTACCCCTTCGGAGAGACGGCGTGAACCACGTGGCCGACATTCAATATTTGATTTATTTGATCGTGCCACGTTTACCTCGTTCTTCCTCTATTACTAGTTCCATTTACATCGTTAACATATACATTTTTTCCATTCTTTCTTCATTCATTCTTTCCATGTGTCTAAATCATTTTAATAATCCTTTCATTATTTTGTTCATAACACCATCATTCGCACCGCATTCACTTCTTATATTTTCATTCGACACTCTATCATACACATAGTATCTACACATTCGTCTTAGAGATCTCATTTTTACTGCATTCATTCTACTTTCGTCCTTCTTTTGCCAGTTCCATGCTATGCTTCCATACATAAGTGTCGGTACAAGAACACAAATCTATATAAATATTTTTTTGCTATTACAGAATTATTTTTTTACTTACTTGGGAAAATAATAAATAGTGAGATTGTGTCCAAGATCAAACTCAAAGGCCTTTTTCTATATACCGATACGTTATTATTATTTACAGCCGCCAATTTATTTTCAATCAGAAATAAAATATTGGAAAAACGAAACCATTTTGTTGTACGTTTAAAACGATCAGGATGATAAAAATGAAATCTTAAACACAGTTCATAAGTTTTATATATTAAAGTTCTACATATTTGTTAACTATAAAAATATGGAGGAATTATATTGTTAGTTATAAGAGAACCTTACACCAATAGTGATGTAAATGTAATTAATTTATTCTTGTTAAATAGAAAATGGAAATATGATCAAAAATTCAAACTCTGTAAGCTGTATTGGCAAACAATTTAATTTCTTCGTAATAATAATTTAGGACCATTTATCGTATCGTGTTTACTGAAGTTTCGCGATTTTGACGTATATGTCAAACAAACGAATTAATTTTAAACGAAGAACAACGTTTATGGAAAAATAAATACTTTGATATATTTATAGTTAGGTACTCAAGTTTGCTGACAGATTATGGGGTACATTTTATATTTGTTTGGGAATTTATTGTATTAACAATATATAAAACAAATTACATTGAAAAATTACACTAAAAAAACATGAATCGAATAGAAGGATTTTTTTATAAGATTATCAGACTATTTTAAATTGATTTGATTTTATTACGGTATAGTGTCAAGTCATAAAACTTACCACTGTATTCAATGCCCCATATGAAACTAACTAACTAAATCATTATCAGGCCGTCTCCCCGAAGGGGTAGGTAGAAATAATGGACGGCCACACGTTTCTTTCCTGACATACTTCTCTTGCTTCCTCAACGTCAATTTCTCCGACTCCTCACATGGCCGACAATATTTTATTTAATTGATCATGCCACGTTTTTCTCGGTCTTCCTGTATTTCTAGACCCATTTACATCGTTAGCATATACTTTTATTTACCATTCTTTCTATGTGTTCAAACCATCTTAATGTTCCTTTCATTATTTTATTCATAACACTCTCATTCGCACTCCTTCACTTCTTATATTTTCATTCGACGCTTTATCGTTCACATTTTTCTACACATTCGTCTAATAGATTTCATTTTTACTGCATTTATTTAATTTTCTTCCTTATTTTGCCAGTCCCATGCCATTCCAGTAATTTCAAGAGAATACGAGTAGATCGATGTATGTTTTTACAATGTTGTTTAATTATTAGAGATTTTATTGGAAGCTTCAATATAGCTCTTTTAAAATATATTCCATTGTGGTGATTATATTTTAAACGCGCGATATCGACGATATGCACGATTTCATAAAGAAAAAATATTTAAAACAGGAACCTACTTTATAAATGTCACATAAAATACATAGATATTAAAACCAGTAAAAAAAATAAAGTACCTGTTTGTAGATGTACAGTGCTCGACAAAATAAATGTTGTATAGGTAATATTTTGAAGACAACAATTTTTCGTGTAGCTCCGACATCCCCCACTAAAAGACTAATACACTGTACAAAAACGATTGATGAATCATATTAAAAGTGGACCCAAATATTATTTTGTCATAGAAACTGTATAATTTACCAATTCTGATAGTTTGAAATCTATTAATTCAGTTTAATACACAAATTATAGTCACTATAATCGAATCCAATCATTTTGAAAACGAATTTTCGTAAGTAAATAATATAAAAATGTTTGACATGACAAGATAAACTTATCGAATGTAATTTGAAATTGGAAAACGATGTATGTTATAAATTCATGTGCATGAATTAAGTTGAAATGAACACAACACAATTTTTAGATGCTGACTTCTTGTTAAACTTTGATTTAAAATGATTGTAAACTATAATATGATAAGAGAAACGTCAAATTCATTCATACTATCACGCAATATCCTGTGTGAAGAACGCTGTTAATGAAATGAAGTTTTTGGCGGTTTACCTGCGCGGCAAGAGCGGTAGATGGTTTCCGAAAAGCCACAATCGCTTCTCACCGAACCATTTCTCCATGCAGGTCGCCACGATGGATAGTTTTCGCGATCAACAACGGCAAAACACTTCGAGTCGTGGCCTGCTGATAGAAATACGGCCATTCGGGATCCAGTAGAAGACGCGGACTGCCTGTTCTTGTTGATATCTTGGACGGACTCGCGTTCGCAAGTTGTCAACGCACGAATTCTAATCATTGTTTGTTTCTTTCGTTGCCAGGCAACCACCACACAACACCGGGGCACATTCTTTACATTCTATCAAAATCGGTAGGCACATAACTCAATATTTTACGGCTTCATAAATTTAAAGTGAAATCGTTAGTTATGCGATGGTTTTTGGTGCTTTTTAATCATTAAGAATGTTTTTTATATCATATTTAGGGGACAGAGACAATGTAATTTTCATAATATTTCTATCATACTAGAAAAAATAATAATCATTCATATACCTACCAAAAGTTTCCATGTGTTACTATTATTATTATCAAATCAAATCAAATCAGTTTATTTCATCAAAAGACATTACAAAATTAATTTTTAGGTCATCTATTGAGAACAGGAAAAAAATATTATAAAACCAATGACAGGTCATAGGTCCTGTAAACGCCTCGACTACCATATTCTGTTTCCAAAAAAATTTACATCTTCGTCATTAATCCTTTAAAATGATTAACCCGCAATGGGTAAAAGTATTTGTATACATTCAAAAAAACAAATTGTATAAAAATATTGTGTATAGTACCTATAACTACCAGAAACGCATGAGAGATGGTTCGACATTAGGAAGACAGGATACAGAATTAAGAGTATTTGCCTTCTGAACGTTCTTTCACTAATATGAAAGACGTCGATCTCCGAGCCGGCCGCGTTCAGCAGATTATTTGCTCTTCCCACCCACTTATTATTATTATTATTTTGTTAAATCGTTCTTTACACCATGCTAGCATGAGCCAAATCGATGTGAAGGTTATTATAGCTATCATAGTGATTCTCGTGACATGTGATAGGTAGATAATCTATCGCCATTTTATTGTCACGTGAGTTCTACACCAGACCAAAGACAGTGTGACAATCACACTGCCCTCGCCGAGAATCGAACCCGGAACCTTCGGGGTGGCAGTCAATGCACTTACCACTCGGCCACGAAAGTCGTCGAGTTACAGTATTTTTTATAACAAAAAAGAGTTTTTTTTATCTTTAGATATTGATTTGCCGGAAAAAAAAACATTTTTTACTTGCTGTCCCCATATATTTTTTTTACATTTATGTTGTTAAAATTTGTATACACTTTTAAGTATTTATTAAACAATGTTTAAAGTATATAAATATAGTATTACCGGTATTAAATAAATATTGAGAAACAGGAGCAAGTTACTAATTTATCTTTCTAGGAATCATGTTTACAAGAGATGGAAAAATTGAGAAAGATATCGAAAGAAGGGTCGGTGCTGGAAACAAAATTAATGCTCTCAAAGTCATCACTGCAAATAGAAATGTTTAAACTAAAGCAAATATGGCAGTACATTATAGAGTCCTAGTGCCAAACCTTATTTATGGAAGCGAGCTGGCAAAAAATGATGAAAGTAGGATAAATGACGTAGAAATGAGATCACTGAGGATAATGTGTGCGAAAACGATGTATGATATAATACCGAACGACGATATAAGAAAGAATTGTAAGGTAGATGACTGCATCATAAGTAAAATTAAAAAAGGATACCTGAGATGGTTTGGACATATGGAACAAATGGACGACAGAAGAATTGTTAAAATGTTGTATACAACCAGTATGAGTGGAAAGAAAAGTCGTGGAAGACCAAGGAAAGCGTGGCACGACCAAATTAATCAAATACTGAAAGGCGGCCACATTCGAAGTCGGAAAAATCGACGAACGTGCATGTTACGATATGAATGAAGATATGTCAGGACAGAACGGTTTGGCGGTACATACTCTCTGCCTACTCCTCCGGGGAAACGGCGTGATGGTTAGTTAGTTATTCATTTTGCAATATTTCGTTTATTGAATATAAATACAAAATGCATTAATTCAAAGGGTCAATCAACTCACAACCTTAAAATATGTCAGTTTAGAAAAGTCTTGAATCGCGTAAATTTTCCGTTGATTCGCCATTTTAATTTTAAAAGAAAGCTTACCATTGGCCGCTTCCGTTACTATGGCGCCTGAAAGCTTGAATAGACTTTCTTGAGCGTGCGAACGCAAATAAAAGTTTGTACGAGCTCCGATCAATTTATGCTCTGTGACGTCAGCTTTTGAGATCGATATACCTACGACTTTTGTAATGTTTTGAGCGTCTAGGTCATCATGACAACCAACAACACAAGCGACCTCTATTCCTGCACAAGTGAACGTAATTTACAAAGTTTGCTCTGTGTTTTCTTCACAAGTACAAGCGCACGCAAAACTTGTCTAATGACTACATAATGGGTGTAATGAGTGCTGTCTGAAAACTTTACTTCAAAGTTTATGTTGAAGTTTTTCTACTCGAAATTTTTAATTTCTGCACACCAACATGTTTAATGTTTTAGAGGATTTATAACTAATATTCAAATATATATAAAATTAAAAAAAAACACACCATACAATTTGAACAACACTTTTCAAAATTATATTCGTAAGTAATGGTGATATATGTAGACAAAAAAGCTAGATATATACTTTTTAAATGCTTTAATTCCAAAAATACTGTACTATAAATATAATTTGCCTCTTTTTTGTTCAAAATGCTAAAATACAAAATAAACATTTAAAACTAGAATCTATACAATTTTATAAACAAAGTTAAGATTTAAATTTTATCAAATGAAAATTTTAAATGTATGCTTTGTTTGTAGGTAAAAGAAACACCGTTTTTATCTACCTTGTTAGACATAGTTAACGTTTTCACCGCTAGATGGTGCGGTAATCGCGAGCCGCTGTTCGTTCGTTTTCATTATTTTGACAGATCGCGGATAATGTCTCGCATGGTTGCTGTGATTATGACATAATTTCTTGTGAAAAGTATCGAGGACAGGGTCATCGCAGCAGATCTGCTGGCTTCATTCAATCAACACTTTCACATTCGTTCAGTTCTCGATTATTTGCAGACGTTTTCTCTGCTCTCCGCCAATGGCAGCTGACGCGATTCCTTGTGATTATACCTGACTATTTATAATTAGTTTCCACTGTTTGTTTCGTGGTTTACAGTGCACGATGTGATTCTTGGTTTTGTTTTGTGAGAAATAATCAGTCAAGATGAGTTCTCTTTCGGCGTACGCGATAACATTTACGGATTTATTCAAGTTTTTTTTAATTTTAGTGGTGCTATTGTTAATATGTACGTTTGTTTTGAGGTTAGTATTTTTATTTAATTCTTATAGCTCAATAGCCTTCAGAATGATAACACATTTGATAATGATATATTAACTAACATATTTCATAACAATAACCTTCCAGACACATTTAATTATTAATTCTAAATAGCTTTAATATTTGTGTTTCATTTTATTTTAATACGTTCTACTTATCACTATTGTATATCAGCTAAAATATGCGTATTATTTTTATTACTTAGAATTTGTAATATTGTAAATATTATTGTTCCACAACAATTAAGTTGAGTTAAATAGTTAAATTTTATATTTGAATGCGTTTAAAATGTTATTCAAATGATTAAATATAAGTATTTCAAATATATAAAACCAATTGTTATCATTGTTTTTTTTTATAAAGGAGATACAAGATAAGATATAGATAATTCTTTACTTTAATTGTTTCATGATTTTAAGAACGATTCCATATATATTTTTGTTGCTGTTTGCTTGCATGTATTTCAGCTTTGCAATATATATCAAATACATTCTATTATTTACAATCAGAATGTTTATTCGAAAATATAGCATTTAAATTTTTGAGGCAATTATTATATACTCTGAAGTGTGTTATATTCTTATCCATAAACTATTTATTTACATTCCAATTTTGAACTGTTTATTTGTATTGTAATCAAATGCCTTAAATAATTACATTCAAAATTTCTTGTCTATGAATCATCCATAGTTATGAGATATATGAAAATCTTTATATATAAATAGGATCATTAAGATGGTTTGGACATATGGAAAGAATGAATGAAGAAAGAATGGTAAAAAAAAATATATGTTAACGATGTAAATGGAACTAGAAATAGAGGAAGACCGAGGAAAATGTGGCATTATCAAATAAATCAAATAAGGAATGTCGGCCACGTGAGGAGTCAGAGAAATTGACGCACGTGCATGACATGATGTATGAATATTGAGGAAGCGAGAGAAATATGTCAGGAAAGAAAAGTGTTGCAGTCCATTCTTTCTGCTTACCCCTTCGGAGAGACGGCGTGATAGTTAGTTAGTTAGTTAAAAACAACCTCTTTTCATAATTCTGCAAGTGTTTAACTAAGGTTTGTTTGAAATACATTAACATTTCCAACAAATTCCATTGAAATTCTAATTAATTTCTCATTATCATCATTTTTATACAATATCACTCCATCTAGTATTGCCAGACCTCTCTATTGTACTTTTTTCTGTTATACTCGTATATTACAATATAGGTTTGAATGAAATAAAACATAATATTATTGTTTTGAATGCCATATCCATTTACAAACATGCTATTGAACATTAGAAATACTTTGAATTTCATACATAACGAGCATGAAATACTGAAAAATATATTTCATTGTTAAGAATTTTCTTAGAAGTTGTACAACTTATTGTGTGTAGAGAAATATGTACTTACAATTTGTTAAAAGCATTTAGTAAAGCCATCTTATTCTGTTGCAAGTTGATTATGTGCAAGTAAACAAATTTAAAATACTTTGTTTTATGTATCACAATTGTATTTTTATTTTACGCGACAGCTGTTTCACATTGTAACACCTGATGATATCAAAATAGGTTGAATAAACAGCTGTCGTGTAAAATAAAAATACAATTGTGATACATTAAACAAGTTTTCTAATTTAACAGTTTATCATGTTAAGTATCATAGTGTTTCGGCCAAAACAATGGAATTTAAAAGTGTTATGAAAGCGTACTCGGAGAATTTATATTAAAGGTAATAGTCATTGCTGTTTTATATGAGTAACTTTTTTTTCTAAAAGAGTTTTTAATAACTCTGCCATTTTAGAAAATAGCCATCTTTATGGTCTGATTAGTATCTTTGACAGCGTTAGCATAGATTATATTTTTGATTATATTAGTTAAATAGATTGTTTTATACTACAATTATTATATCCAACCCACCTCTGGCAACCAGTTAATCATGAAAATGATCACTTCTGAGATGTGACATTTTGCATATAAAAAGTAATATTTGAAAGAAGAGTTTTTTGATTATATATAATATTCTGCCTTCTTAATATCGGATCATTGCTCTTGTGCTCCTGCTCTGTTGTATTGTACCAAATTGGTGACATTACTTTTTACACTTTAAATATTTGAAGACCACAGGGGAAAAACAAGGAATGTCAGTAGAAGGTTAATTTGAATAAATTGAGAATAAAGCTAATCAAAGTCTATATATTTCTTAGCAATTAGCAATCGATTATCTGGCCATAGTCGATGACACACATGATTTTTGAATATGACTGTGGATAGATACGTACAAATGCCGCTAGATGGCATTATTACATTTATTTTGAATTTTAACTGATATTCCTTGTTTTTCCCTGTAGTTTTCATTTGTGTTAACAAAACTTTTACTATTTATTTCAATCAAAACACTTTCATTTATATGAGTGTTTTGATTAATGGATTCATAAAAATATTGAATGAAAATAGTATAGCAATAAAGGTGTCGCTAAGAAATCTTGGTACAATCAAATATTATCATATATTCTGGCCACGTGAGGAGTTGGATAAATTGACATGTCGCACCTTCAGTAAGACAAGTCATAATTGTTAAAAATTCTCAAAATGAGTTAAATATGCCAATGTGTTTAAAAAAAATCTCTTTATCTGGAGGGACAAAGTCGCTCATTAAGTTCAGTCTCATTTTGGCAGAGGGCGATAGTGCATGATCAATATAGCCAGGATCACACAATGTTATTCTTCAAAAATCTTAAAATGTCTATAATTAAAAATTACAAAATGTGCAATCGTGCCCTTTCTTACCGAAGGTACGATGTGTGTTGAGGAATCGAGAGAAGTATGTCAGGAAAGAACATTGTGACAGTCTATTCTTTCTGCTTACCACTTCGGCGAGACTGCACAATGGTTAGTTAGTGAGTTTTTTTAAACTTAGTCCAAACACCATTAACCCCTCGTGTATTATTTAGTATTAATTTATTTGCATATTCTTCTTCTTTCTACGTTTACTCATTACTGAGGGCCGTGATCCATTGAGCTGCCTGCGGCTAAAACAAAACGCCTCCAATCCTCTCTGCAGCCTGCATCTCTCCCCCAGACATCTCCTTAATCTGGTAACCATCGCGCAGGAGATCTGCCTCTACTTCTTTTGTCTGGAACACTTCCTGTGACAATACTTTTTTCCTGGTTACCCAGCTCTATTCTGGGAACATTTCCGTCCATATTGAATATTATTGAATTGTTATTTTCTCAAATTGTAATGATCTTAAAATGCACTTGAGAGGACTGCTGCTTATGCCCCAAAAATACACCAAGGTCGATGCCATTATCGGTGCATTAATAATACACATTTAATTTGTGTATTTTGTATGTTTGCATTGGGCTCAATATTGTAGTGCAACGGAAACTTTTTAAACCAACAGTTTCTGCTTATTTCATTGTTTAACCAATCATAACAACATTTGCACTAATGTTTCATCTTGACATACTCCTTGAGATTCCTTCACATTCATGCAGTGCACCTAGAATGCATGACTTAACACATTGGAGCAACTCTCTTCTCTATCATACATTTGATGTATGTACATTTACAATATATTTAAATAATTAATGATTTATGAGACATTATACGAGACTTATGAGACATGATTTATGAGACATCGTAACTGTCCATCATAGAAATAATAGGTAAAACCAAAATAACTAACTAACCATCACGCTGTCTCCCTAAAGGTGCAGGCAGAAAGATTGGACTGCCACACTTTTCTTTCGTGACATACTTATCTCGCTTCCTTAACATTCTTACATTGTGTCATGCACGAACGTTGATTTCTCGAACTCCTCACCTGGCCGACATTCAATATTTGATTAAACACCAACTAACTGACATATTATTTATAACCATTCAATATAAAGAAGTATTGACCTGTCTTCTATTATTCACAAATATAAAGATGGTGCTCCATAAATTATACAAGTTTTTATTATTATTATATTATAGTTATTACATTCTTTTGTTTGGTATTCAATAAAAAAAAAATTGTATACAACAGGTCGTTTGACGCTTGGAATCCAATTACTGTATACAATTTTTTTTTAGCTATTATATTGATGCTCATGACATGTGATAGGTAGCTAATCTATCGCTATTTTATTGTCACGTGAATTCTACACCAGACCAAAGACAATGTGTCAATCACACTGCCATCGCCGGGAATTGAACCCAGGATCTTCAATATGGCTGTCAGAGCTCTTACTCTGTCACGAAGGTCGTCACGTTTTAACATATTTTACGGGAGTAACATGTTTTGCTTTGCTAGGACATTAAATTATGCCCTATCAAAAAAATCATTTCACTACTATCTTCGACTTCTTCTTCCTTGTTGTAGACCTATGTGGTCTGCTCACCAGAGTGTTGCTCCTCCTGTGAGGTAGACTCCCAGCTGTCCTTCCATCTTTTAGTAGGTCTTCCACGAGGACGAGTCCCATGGGGCTGATTATGCAATGCAATATAGGGTCTGCAGGGGAGTCTGGTGGTGTCCACTCTTTGAACATGACCGTACTAGTCCCTTTTTCGCTGTCTGCTCCATCTTATAATATCCTCAAACTCACATATCTCTCTTATTCTGGTGTTCATCACGCGATCTCTCAGGCCCGTGTTGGTGTGTTGGTTAGCTCTGTTTATTATCATTATCTTTGTTTTTGATATGTTCATCCTCAAGCCCACCAGCTCAATCTCCCTTTCGACTCTTCCTAGTTCACTCTCTGAGGATGCAATTATTGTTGTATCGTCTGATATTGATATAAATAGGGGAAAAAATGGATGTCATCAAAATAAAAAGTAAAATAATATTTTAGATGGAGGAATAGTTTGATTCTTTGCGAAAGTAATTCGAAATGCACACGATACGCATGCCTAAAAACGTTTCAGTGTTATTTTGAAATTTGTTCTGATTATTGTTGTATGACATTAAACAAACAAACAAACCAGAGGTCACTAAGAAGAATGTGCGGAAAAACAATGTATGATAGAATATCTAATGATGAAGTAAGAAAGGAATTTAAGACGGATGAATGCGTGATAAATAAAATTAAGAAAGGGTCACTAAGATGGTTTGGACATATGGAACGAATGGATGAGGGAAGAATGATTAAAAATATATATACAAGTAGTGTGAATGGGAACAGATATC
This sequence comes from Lepidostoma basale, assembly GCA_022606425.2. Classification (NCBI taxonomy): domain Eukaryota; kingdom Metazoa; phylum Arthropoda; class Insecta; order Trichoptera; family Lepidostomatidae; genus Lepidostoma; species Lepidostoma basale. Next base: position 327,616 of record JAHDVF020001569.1, read on the forward strand.
GAGGAAGGCCAAGGAAGACATGGCATGACCAAATTAATCAATTACTGAAAGGCGGCCATGTTCGAAGTAGGAACAATCGACGTGCGTGCATGTCACGCTGTGTGAGTGTAGAAGAAGCGGAAAAATATGCCAGAATAGAACAATGTGGCGATCCATCCTATCTGCCTACTCCTCCGGGGAAACGGCGTGATGGTTAGTTAGTTAGTTAATAAACCATAAAACTTAATGAAGAATTTGGTTTACTCCCGTGAATATTTCACGGGTTCCAACTAGTAGATATTTATTATTTAACGTGGAGTTTCATATCTGTTCGATGAACAATAAATAAAATTGAATCTAATTCATGTTTTTAATGTGTGATGTAAATTAACCCCCTTTGGAAAGTATCACACATTACGCAATCCTAAGCTGCCTCTCCTCTCTCAGCTTTACCTATAAACAGAGAGCACGTGTTCCATCGTTGCGCCCGTGTCGATGAGCCCACGTAACTCGTGATCCAGTGATTCTCAAAGTGGGTGATACCCTTTGAGGGTAATAGCACTAAATGCTTTCTTGTATAATATGTGTGAAATTTGATCTATTTTTTAAATAAATTGATGTATTCTGGGATTAATGCTGTAATTTACTGTATTCTGGTGTTTATAAATAGGTGCCTTCGCTCAATATTCAAAATCTATTGGCCCCAAATAGTGTCAAGTGCCGTTCTCTGGACCATGACAGGCGAAAATCCAATTAGAGAACAAGTCGCTAGACGCAAATGGCAGTGGATCGGTCACACTCTGAGACGGAACCCAGCCTGCATCGCTCAGGGCGCACTAGACTGGTCCCCTATGGGGGGAAAGCGGAAGCGAGGCAGACCTAGAGCCACCTGGAGAAGAGCCCTGCAGGACGAGGTTAAGGCAGCAGGCCTCACTTGGGATGATGTTAGGCATCAGGCATGCGATAGAGTCGGGTGGAGAAGGTTCCTTGAGGCCCTATGCCCCACGGAGATGTAACAGGACAAAAATAAGAAGATTCTGGGATTAAAATCTAACGATTGAAAACAAGTGAATATTTTCTTAAGTGTTAAATTACGAGTATATGCTCTGTTTATGTATCACAATTTTTATTATTTCGCGACACCTATTTCGTCAACCTATGTTGACATCTTCAGGTGTTACAACACCTGATGATGTCAACATAGGTTGACGAAACAGCTGTCGCGAAAAATAAAAATTGGGATATATAAACAGAATTTTATAATTTAACAGTTAATAATGTTGATGTATCATAGGGTTTCGGCCAACAAAATTGACTATTTAAATATTTTTTTAACCAATAGAGGCTATGGCGCATAAGTATAGTGTTAAAATATTTCATCGATAAAATCTTTAAATTTTTGATTTTTTTTAATGAATTGAAACATGTTTTTTCCACCCTTCCACACTTCCAAATGCTACATTTGATAATGCCATAGACATGTGAAACATCGAATTCACATAAAATTTAATATAACTTCTATAAAACAGACGTTTTCTTTCATATTAATTATTTAATATGGAGTTTTACATTATTTTTCAAGAAACAATATATATTTCTATTAACTTATATTTATTGTATTAAACCGTTTAAACACGCCGAGAAAAATAAAGTAAATAATTAAATAAAACGATGTTCTTTTTAACTACTTCCACTTTTGTCTTTGTCTCGACAGCGACCAGTCCTTTATATATAATTATGTTCATACAGATCAGGGGTGGTAAACATGATTCTATACAAAATAATCTTCAAATATTTATGTAAAATTTACTGAATTTAAATATTGGTATTATAGGTATTCAAGAAGATTCATATTCAATACAATGGATTTTAATTTTAATTTTAGCTTACATATTTATGTATAACGTTTGAAAAAATTGTACTTTTGTTTTTATTATTACTGAATTTAAATATAATATGTTGTATTTAACAACTGTTACATTGTCCAAACAAAGTAACAGTTACATTAATAACTGTTACATTGTCCAAACAAAGTGCCGAGAAACTACGAGTGACCCAAAGAGCCATGAAAAGAGCCATGTTAGGAATAAGCCTAAGAGACAGAGTCAGAAATGATACGGTGAGAAAAAAAACAAAGGTCAATGAAATCATGCACCGGGTGGCGACTCTAAAATTCCAGTGGGCAGGTCACGTAGCCAGAAGCTCAGGTGAAAAATGGACAAGAAGACTGATAACTTGGAGACCGTGGGCGGCAAAGAGAAGTGCAGGGCGACCGCAACTACGGTGGAAGGATGATCTGAACAGACACGTCGGAATAACCTGGATGCAGTCTGCACAAGACAGAGTGACGTGGAAGCGAATGGAGGAGGCCTTTGTCCAGAAGTGGACGGGAATAGGCTGAGGAAGAAGAAGAATAAGAAGATGTTGTAGTTCTTGGTCCATAAGATTGGCTTCGCCTTATTCGGTTTTCCCTATCCATATAGCTGCTAAGCTGTATGTATATAAAGGACTCGGTTTGCAATAGTCTGTCGATGCCAGCGAGCCTGGCGAAACCGGTTGCTGTCGAAATAAAGACAAAAGTGGAAGTAGTTAAAATACATCGTTTTACTTAATTATTACGTAAAATATAATTATATTTTAGATCTATAAATATTTCCGATAAAGAGGGTGGCAGGTGGCAGGTGCCAGCCGACAGGTTTGAGGAGCTCTGGTGTAACCCATCGCCACCGTGCGAATTCTGAACTTTCTAAAGCGGGAAAGAGACGAACAAGTAGATATTCTAATCCTAACAATTGGGCTTACGCGGTCTGACACGCGGTGACCTGCGGCCTACATAGGCAAAACCTCATTTATAATATACAATATCATTGCTTGTAAAATATAGCCGCGCGTACAATAATAATAATAATAATTTTATTTTTTAAATATTTATTAAAACATTGACAAAGTTTATTTCTTTGTAAAAATTAAAATACAAACATGTTTATATATCTGTCAAAACTGACCACATTCATGAAATTTTTGTTTAAATATAATTAACTAATTAACTAACCATCACGCCGTCTCCCCGAAGGGGTAGGCAGAAAGAATGGACTGCCACACTTTTCTTTCCTGGCATATTTCTCTCGCTTCCTCAACATTCATACATTGTATCATGCACGCGCGTCGATTTCTCTGACTCCTCACATGGCCGACATTCAATATTTGGTTTATTTGATCGTGCCACGTTTTTCTCGGTCTTCCTGTATTTCTGGTTCCATTTACATCATCACGTATACTTTTTTTACCATTCTTTCTTCATTCATTATTTCCATATGTCCAAACCATCTTAATGATCCTTTCACTATTTTGTTCATGACACCATCATTCGCACCGCATTCACTTCTTATATTTTCATTCGACACTCTATCATACACAGAATATCCACACATTCGTCTAAGAGATCTCATTTCTACTGCATTTATTCTACTTTCATCCTTCCTTTGCCAGTTCCATGCTTCGCTTCCATACATAAGGGTCGGTAGAAGAACACCATTGTGCACTGCCATTCTAGCTTTTTGGATAGGTTTTTGTTTGCGATGACAACTTTAAGTGCACCATTCACTTTGTTGCCTGCCCCAACCCTTCTTTCAATATCCCTCTCCACTCTCCCATCTCTTGTAAACATACTACCTAAATACACAAACTCAACTACTTGCTCCAAGTTTTCACCATTCACGCTAATGTTGCAGACTGTCGTGGTTTCTTCCTTTTCAAAAATCATTACCTTGGACTTATTAATATTCATCATCAGATCATTTCGCATGCATACCTCATACATACAATTCACCAGGACTTGTAGTTCATGCTCGTTGTCAGCAAGTAGGACAGCGTCATCCGCATACAAGAGACAGCTTACTGACACTCCGCTCATTTTGGCACCTACATCCAACCCTTTCAGCTCTCTCATACAATTGTCCATATACAGATTAAATAACCACGGGGACATTACGCAACCTTGTTTGACACCTTTATTGATATCAAACCAGGCTGTTTATTTTGTATATACAAAAAACTAACAAGGATGAAGGGCTTCTGTGTCAGAAACATGTTTGTATTTTAATTTTAATAATGTTGTATTGTTCACAAAGAAATAAAACATTGTTCAATGAATCCGCAACACAAAGTAATGGCGCATACTTACTTACTTACTTAGACAGCCGTTGTCGTCCACTGCTGGACATAGGCCTCCCCCATACTTCTCCACGTATCCATCTTGTGCCTTTTGCATCCAATCGCCAGCAATTCTTCTAATGTCATCGGACCATCGTGTGGGGGGTCTCCCTCTGTTTCGTTTGTCTTCGCGGAGTCTCCACTCTACCACCCGTCTGGTCCATCTATCGTCTACCAATCTGGCAACATGTCCCGCAAATGACCATTTAAGCTTCGCTACCCTTGCGACGACATCTGTTACTCCCGACCTTCTACGTATTTCAGTATTTCTTATCCGGTCTGAGAGTCTTACGTGTAGCATGGCTCTTTCGCGTTTCCTCTGTGCTACACGGAGTCTCTTTATGGTCAATTTGGTGAGGGTTAGCGTTTCTGCTCCATATGTCAGTAGGCTTCCAGTGGAAGTACGCATTGACCGTACATTTTGCGTTTCAGACACAGAGGAATCTTACTATTAAAGAACTTCTTCGTAGCCTAAGAGATCCCATTTTTTACGGCATTTATTCTACTTTCGTCATAAAATTCCTGTTGTGATTAATTTCAGATATAAGTATATGTTAACTCTTTGTGATATTGAGGCATATGTAAACTTTCTGTGAGGATGTGGTCTGCCCGAATTTCTATGGTCGATTCTCGGTCGCCACACCAGGGTGCGTCTGTTCCACCGATCATCGGTTCATTTGGAAATATGTTCTGACTATAAACCGGCGTAAGGCGTGAAATATTTACCGCGTGGAAAGGTTTTAGCTAAGCGAAAATTTCTGCAAATGCACTTCACTGTGGAAAAATCACACCTACGTCGACTTCCGTGTGTTTTTTTTTAGTTAGCAGCTTGTGGCAATCTGCACGTATCGACTGCCGAAGGTGTTTACATAGAAAAAAAATGCATTGCGGAAGATTTCTTTGCTGGCTAAAACAACCTCGGTGCGTGGAGCACATATTTTATTTGTTTTTGCTTTGACTTTTTTACTCTTCCGCCAAAAAATTATCAAATGTGTTTATTGCAGACGAGAAATAAATTAATCCTTGCCAATGTTTTCCCCAAAACAATTCAATGTTACCTGTTTGAATATATAATTTGCCCCCCATTTTTTCAAATAACCTTATTTAAACGTATTCAGTCTATGGAAAATCGGCATGAACTTTCTGACAGCCATATATGTATTTTAAATATCAATGTTGGTCATTGTTGTTTTGTAATAAACGCTTATTTTTATTATTTCCAATATATTTCAAAATTATAATATGCTTTTTGAATGAGGATATACTAGACGAAATGTGAAAAAGAAATGTAAGGCAGAAGATTGCATCATAAGTAAAATTAAAAAAAAGATCCTCGAGACGGTTTGGACATATGGAATGATTGGATGAGAAAATAATGGTTAAAATGATGTATGCATGCAGTGTGAGCTGAAAGCGAAACCGTGAAATACTAAGGAAAGCATGGCATGACCAAAATTATCGTATACTAAAAGGCGGCTACATTCAAAGTCGGAAAAATAGACGCGATAATGTTACGATAGATTAATGTAGAGGAAGCTCGAAATGTATGTTAGGACAGAGACGTATAGTGATCCATCCTCTCTGCCTACCCTTCTGATGAAACGGTGTGATGGTTAGTTAATCAGTTAGTTATAAACTAGACTAATTTTTAAGGAATAAAAAGTTATTTAAAATTTAGTTGAAATATTAGAAATGTTATATAATTCGGTCGTCAATTTAAAAAAAAAAATTTGAACACCGTTTTTTCACATTTTAGTTGATTTTTCTCGCCACGTTATAAATGTTTTACACTTTCATAATCGGGGGAATTATCGTTTATATCGACAATTAATTTATATCGTCAATCAAATTATTACCGATTAATCTCCGAATACGTCTCGGCATTGATTTATAATGGCTAATAAATTAAATTAATCTGAAAATCAACTGAACCTGTGAAATGGCCTTGCAGATCTATAGCCAGTACTGTCACTTAGACTACATAGAATGTTTATATTTTGTGAATCAATTTTTTTTAAAAGTAAATCGTTTATCTAAAAAATATTTATTAATTATTAAAGTACACAATTTAGTGATTTATTTCTTAAAAATAATATCGTCAAAATGTAAACCCTCGAGTTAGCCGCACTCATTTAGTTGAACAGTAAAAAATCTTATTACAGCTCGGCAGGTAGACACCGCGATGGCTGCCATTTCGTGACGAATATTTTCTTCTGATGCGCCAGGGAAGTCGGTTACTGGCGTAAACTTTAGATTTGAGATAACCTCACAGGAAAAAGTCCACGTGGTTTAATCAGAACTGCGTGGAGGCCAATTTATGTCACCTCTCCTGGAGATCATTTTGCCAGGGAAAATTTCATAAACTCGTGGTAGAGGCGTATTAGTCATGTGTGACGTTGTTCCATCCTGCTGGAACCATATTGTTTGGTTATAGTTTTTTTTTTTGTTTTTTTTTTTTTTGAAAATTTGGTTTGGTTCATGTGGTGCTCCTGTTAATTTGGAAATATTTCGCGTATAAGTGAATTGTTTTGGTCAATTTAACTGTTGCCGCACTTTATAATAGTTAATTGTGACACGTAATACGTTTGTGCTGTTTTGCTGTTAAAATTATATTAGTTTTATCGTTTTTATAAAGAATTTTGACAGGTGTAAAAATAATTTTTTCATTTGTTTCAATGACAATTTGAATAATTCCTTCAATATTATTTCAAAGTTCTTGCTGGTTAAGTGCCTAATTACAGCTAATTTAAAAAACGGTGGATACGTGTAACATAAATTAAATAAACACAAATGTCCGGATCGTCCATGTCAACATGTGCAACATCGAAAAAAACATTATGTGTTATTACATTATGTGCTAAATTAAAAAAACGACGGATTCGTGGAACATAAATTAAATAGACAATAGGTGCACCATCTAAAAAGAACATTTTGTGTTAAATTATTTTTATTTTGTTATTTTATATCATTGCATTTTATATTATTTATTTTAGATTTATTTTGTGGGTGTTGCACGATCAAAGTGTGCGCGGGAGATGCCTATTGGTGGCGATGAGGTTCGCAACCCATCACACCGCGTCTCCCGCGGAGCGAAAAGAGAAGGATGGAGTGCCGCATCAGTAAAAGTGTGACTTTCAGGGAGATGGCGTGATGGTTAGTTAGTTAGTTTGGAAAGTTTTCAATTTTAGGCACCAAAAAGTCTTCTAAAATCTCCACAATCTCAAATTTTCCACACAGATCCTGATGAACACGACTTATTAATCTGACTAAAGTCAGTCAGAGCAAGAAAAGTGGTACTTTACATAAATCGTTCGCTGATCTTTCTAACACATATTTTTCGAAATTTAATCGTAACTTGAAAGCCAGCCTACACATAGAGACAGCTATTGATAAAAAATTGACTTTTTAAACTTTGTAAACCGCTGGTTTAAAGTTGCCGACATAAAAAATCTTACAATATCACAATTGTATACCCGTCACCTTTCGGATGTGCCTATAGACGTGCACATTAAATTGTAAGCGTCGTAGGCGAAAATATTGTTGCGATATGATCTCGTAATCAGGAAAAGAATTTTATATTGCTTTACTAACATTGCATCATTTCATTTGATAATAGGTGCGGAGATAAATCTCTTTGCTGATATTATTAGCGTTGACTTTATGGTCACACGTTGTTACCTCATTGCATTGGGATTTAAATATTGTTTTTAAATATGAATTTATATTAAATTATAAATAAAACATGAATTTGTTTTTTACCACTTGAGTATTATATTTTAAACGACTAGTTTCGGAGGCTACAGATGCTTCCATCTACAGGTTTCAATATAAACTGAATTTATATTTGTAAAATAATGTTTTTAAAAGTGTAATGTATATTATGCCTTAACTTTTTACGTATCAAACATAACCCAGCATTATTTGGTTAGTTTTTTTTTTACGAAATTTATAACATTAAAAATATTTGCTGGACCGATTTATTCGGTGCGTCACAAAACTAGACGTAACTTCGAAAATTTTCATAATTTAAAAAAATCTTCTATAGGGTCTTATTCTTAAAAGACTAAACTTTAAAAATATGCAAACGATTCTTTTAATTTTCTACACTAGAATACCCCCTTAAAGGGTAGTAAATCTTTACTTCCGTGAATATTTCACGGGTTGTAACTTCTTCTTCTTCTTCAGCTTATCGCCGTCCACTCTTGGACGAAAGCCTCCTCCATGTCCCTCCATGTCGATCTCTCTTGCGCAGTCTGCATCCATAGCACCCCAGCGTATCGTTTCAGGTCATCCCTCCACCTTATTTGTGGTCTTCCTACTCTTCTTCTCGTGTCTCTCGGTCTCCAATTCAGCAGTATTTTGGTCCATCTTTCGTCTGCAGCTCTAGCGACATGCTCTGCCCATTTCCATTTTAAAGTCGTCACCCGGTGGATCACGTCTGTGACTCTTGTTTTATCTCTCACCGTTTCGTTCCTGACTCTATCTCTAAGGGACAGACCTAGCATGGCTCTCTCCATCGCTCGCTGCGTGACTCTTAAGTCTCTCTGCACTGTGCTTTGTCAGAGTGGCAGTTTCAAGACCACATGTACTTACTGTAGGGTTGTAACTAGTTCTTATTAATTGAGTGACTCATACCATGCATATTTCGTTTTCGATATTTCAAACGATTACAAATTAATGTTTCTGTGTATAAAATATCTTCAAAATAGGAAACGCAATGATCGTTTTTCAATTTAGGAAAGACCTTAATTATGGCGTCCATATTTGAAGTGTGACCTTAAATAATATGAAACAATAGATGGCCGGTGGCCATTGTCCAAAATGTTCTCCGTACGTGACTCCTGGCGGACTTGCGCCTGCCGTGGCAAGGTCGCTGCCGGTGACATTAATTGGACCACGTGGACAATTCAATGTCAACCTAGCCATTAACCGAGATTCAACCGTTGAATCAATGTGATTGATCAAGGGCTCGATTCATAAAATATACATCCAACAATGTGAGTGATAAAAATTGAGGAAAAACTAGATAAACGAACTATTAGAAAGTTAACTTATAGGAAATCGGAACATACAACCTACGTGCATGAAATGATCTATGTATGTAAAGCACAAAAAAAAAAATTAATTATTTATGTATATTATTGATAGATATGTTCCAATAATTATAATATTTTTATATATCGACAGTTTATTAAACAATAATAAAATAATTTCACATTAAATAATGAATATAAATTAATCGGATGAATCGGAGAAACCGACGTGCATGCATGACACGAGGTATGAATATTCAAATCAAATCAGTTTATTTACTCAAAAGACATTACAAACACCATAAATGTTTAAGGCATCTATTGAGTACAGGTAAGATATTATACACATACAATATAATACCAGGAACGCATTAGTGATGGTTCGACATGAGAAAGAAGAGAAGTATGTCAGGAAAGAAAAGTGTGGCAGTCCATTATTTCAGTCTACCCCTTCGGGGAAGGAATTCCATATTCTGGAATTCCTCTGGAATTCCATAGTAATATACTTAGAAAATTGAAAATAACTTTGTTTAATCCACTAATTATTAAAAAACACGACATGTTTCGAAGGATCTTCAGGTGTAAAAATATAACAAAAACTAAACAAAGAAAGACGAATTTAAAAACGCATTTAAAATTCGACAAAATAATTCAAATTTAAAAATTAACCTGGGCTATTTGTTATAAGTATTATTAATTATTTTTTTAAACAGTAAGAACTAATAAATAATATGAAATAATAATAATACATGATGATAATATAAAAAATAATATATAAATTGTAATTTAGAATAAACATACATTTAAAAAGACATAATTTATATAGAAATAAATAATTAAATTAATGTCTTTTCAAACGTATGTTTTTTCTAAATTACATTTTTTTTAAATATTTTTATATGATCATCGTGTATTATTATTTTTATTTAATATTATTAATTAGTTCTTACTGTTAAAAAAAACAATTATTAGTACTTATAACAAACAGCCCAGGTTAATTTTTAAATTTGAATTATTGTATTATATTTTAAATGCGTTTTTATATTTTTACACCCGAAGATGTATCCTCCGAAAAATGTCGAGTTTTTAAATATTTAGTGGTTTAACAAACGTATTTTCCATTTCCTAAGTAGTTGTCTCCAAATTGTATGTTTTGTATGTAAGTTGTCTCTAATTATAATTATATTACATATGGGTTTTATCCAAGGTAAATCGGAAGGAAAACGAGGGAAGAAAAAACCTTCAAGAATGGTTCAGATTCTTCTGAGCTGCTGCATCCATAGTTTAAAAAACGTGATATTTCCCAACCTCCCGATAGTGGAACAAAAAGAAGATTTGTTATGACTAATGCAATACCGGTATACCGCATGCCGGTATTTCGTGCTATTTTCCAATATCGTATAACCGGTAATTGGTGAAGTAAAAGACCGGTATTTTTTTAACTGACAACAAAGATTTAAATCAACGGAATTAACATTTATTATTCAATCTCCAATGTGAGCAGGAAATAACTCCTTATTATGAAGAAGGAATCTGGCCATGTCCCGACTTGAACCCAAGTTCGCTGGATCAGAAGCAAAGCGTTCTATCTCCTAGACCACCACCGATTTAATTAGTTAGCTGCAAGTAATAAGTATTTTTTATTGAATGGTTTAATTAACTTATTAGGCATTTACTTTTATTTTAAATACGTTCAGAGCAACATAAAAATGTTCTGGAAGGAAGTCAAAAAAGCCCGGAATCCTCCCGAAAGTGGTTGTGCGAAAGCAATTTTGAGTTGTGGGGGAAGAATGATTTCTGATTTTGACAGTACACAAGGAAGATGGATGGAATACTTTAAAGATATATATGTCAGTGAAATGACTGAGAGTTCAATGAGAAGGAGCGTTACAAATGCGAGTTGCACGAATAGCGAAAGAGATATGACAGAAATACGTTTGAACGAAATAGTAAAATCTGTAAAATGTATGAAAGGTGGAAAAGCTGTTGGTTATGATTGTGTCGCTTTGGAGTTTATCAAAAACGGTGGGCCGGTTGTTAGAGCGTGGTTATATAGACTCTTTAACCAGTGTTTAGAGGAAGGATATACGCCGCTCGACTGGAGGAGGGCTGTTATCATGCCTCTATATAAGGGAAAGGGGTCTCGTATGGACTGCGGAAACCACCGGGCAATAAGTCTGCTAAGCGCCATTGGTAAACTCTACGGCCGAATTTTAATAGAAAGAGTAAAAAAGACGACGACTGAAAGAGTATGGGATGTTCAAGGCGCTTTTATGACCGGAAGAGGATGTATGAATCAGATTTTTGCTTTTCGGACGCTCGGATCATGGAACTGGCAGAAGAAGGATGAGAGCAGAATAAATGCGGTAGACACGAGGTCCCTAAGACGTATGTGTGGTAGAACGATATACGACAGAATCTCAAATGCTGATATAAGAAAGGAATGTAGAGCGGAAGAAGGTATTATGAACAAAATTATGAGCATTGGTTCGGACATATGGAACGCATGGATGGAGAAATAATGGTTAAGAAAGTATACGTTAATGATGTAAATGGGGTACGAAGTCGAGGCAGACCGAGGAAAACATGGCATGACCAAATTAATAAAATTTTAAAGGTTGGTCATGTTAGAAGTCGGAGGAATCGACGTGCGTGTATGACTCGTTGTATGAATGTGGAGGAAACTAGAGAGGTTTGCCAGGATAGAGCAGTGTGGCGGTCCATTCTCTCTGCCTACCCCTGCGGGGAAACGGCGTGATGGTTTGTTTGTTTTGTTTCGTTTAGTTTTACGTCATTGCTTCAGCAATAGTAACATTTATTTTCGATAATTCTCTAACGTTTAAATAATGGCATAAACATTAATAAATTTGCACTGCTTTCAAGACATGTATAATGTAAAAACTCGTTCCGCTCAACCAATTGAATAAACGAGAAGGCAGTGAAACGCTAGTTGGCGCTGTAAATTTACGAGAACATGTTGATATATAAAGAGATAAATTATTTGCTCTGTGTAACACTTTTATAGCAGAGCACGGCATGGACTAGTGTCAATGCCAAAACAATTATTAGCTCGATGAAAGTAATGTGGATGGATGCAACTGTTGGAATGATGCGCTCAGTTTTATGGCCGGCGGAGAATATTTAATTGTATGCAAACATGCGCACACTGTGCAACTGTTTTTAATTGTTCTGTCCTGCTATGTTATATTGTTCCACGGTTTAAAGTTATTACATTGAAATATCTGTATCTGTACTGTATAAAACAATCATCCGAACAGTAGTGACCTATAATAATAAATAATAATAAATTGGATAATTTATAGAGCGCCATTTTTATGAATTACTCATCTCAAGGGCGCTGTAAAAGATGCTCCGTTTTATCAACTAGACAAAAATAATAATATTAATAATGATAACAAAAATAATAAACATATTTAGTATGAGGGCTGTACCTGACGAAGTCGATCAGCCCTTCCTGTCAGGAAATGATAATTTGAAAAGGTGCGTTTTGAGTCTCGATCTAAACTCTGATTGATTCTCAATGCACTTAAGGTCTGCTGGAAGACTGTTCCAGGCTGATGGGCCGGCTACCGCGAAGGCTCGGTCGCCAAAGTTTGTGCTTGGACAGCGTTTTGGCACAGTCAATCTACCGATCGCAGAAGACTTAGCTGATCGCAGTGTAGACTGTCTAGCATTCAGATTCTCGTTGATGCAGAGTTCAGATATATAAGCTGGTGCCATTCCATGCAACGCCTTATAGACCGTCCAGCAGAGCTTTTATTGTATCCTTTCTGGACATTTCAGCCAGTGGAGCTCCTTAAGATGCTGTGTTATGTGACAACTCTTTGGCACACCCCTTATCAGTCTTGCTGCTGCATTGAATGCAGACTGGAGTTTATTTGTTTGCTGTTTGGGGATGTTGGCGTAGACACCATTGCAGTAATCTAGTCGGGACCTATGGATGTTAGGCGTCGACAATGACAGCGAAATCCGCAGAGCGACTGGATTCTTTTGAGAGAAGGGTGCTGCGCATAATTCTGGGACCTGTGAATGACGGTGAAGGCTGGAGAGCGCGGCATAATGACTAGCTGTACCATATTTACAAAGCTCCCAGTCTCTCCACACAGGTCAGACTGAATAGACTGAGATGGGCCGGTCACGTGCAGAGGATGCCGTCATCGCGAACCCCAAAAAGATTGTTGGAGTGGCACCCAGGTGGTAGAAGACCAATTGGACGACCAAGGCTGCGATGGGAGGATGAAGTTAGGAGAGATGGGGCACGATTGTTACGAGTGTCAGATTGGAGGGTTGAAGCGGAGGACAGGAGGAGTTGGGGGCGAAGAATACTGGAGGCTAAGGCTCGATATGGGCTGTAGGGCCATCGAAGAAGACATTGAAATATAAAAAGCATAACCCAATAAATAAACCATCAAACCTTATCACAGAAATAAAGTTTTTGTTCTTTTATCCACACAAATATAATCAAATTAAACTACTGTGGAAATATGACCTGAATCGACAAGTCGACATAACCTGGATGCAGTCTGCATAAGACAGTGTCGTAGAAGCGAATAAAGGAGGAGACCTTAGTGCAAGATTGGATGGGAATAGGCTGAAGTAAAATAATTGTTAAAACTTTTTCAAATATTATTATTTTGTCCAATCGCTCTTTACATTATTGCAGCGTGACCCAAATCGATCTAAAGGGTATAGCTATCATGCTATCATATTGATTCTCGTGACATCTGAGCTAATCTGTCGCTATTTTATTGTCACGTGAATTTCTACGCCAGTAACTTCATATAAATTAATTTTTGATAAAAAATAAAGTTTAAATTATAGAAAATAATACTGGATTATATATTCTTTACTAGCGTACCCGACAGAAGTTGTCCTGCCCGAACGTTGACTTTTTATTTTTTATTATTTAAAAAAAAAAAAAAAAGACTAATACCAAGAATTTAAATCAATGATATTAGAATTTATTATTACAATCTTCAATGTGAGCAGAAAATAGTTCATTATTATGAAGAAGGAATCTGGTCGTGTCCCGACTTGAACCCAAGTCCCCTGGATCAGGAGCCAAGCGTTCTATCCCCTAGACCACCACCCGATTGCCTACTATTAGCTGTTTCAGCAAACGTTTTTTTGATTTTCGTATTTTAGATCAATTATATACAATACGCACCCGATTGTGATTCATGCCATACATGGAATATTGAAACACGGCGAACAGAATTTTAAATCTACGTCACGCTACAACGCAAGTGATTTGTGCACGCTTAAAGCGCCATCTATGGCAAACAAACATAACTATGAATTATTCTCAGAAGGTCAATTATTCACGAATTTCCCAGAAGACTTTAACGGTCACCTTCTTCTTCTTCTTTCTGTGTCCTGTCAGGTCTCCCTAACGTTGACTATCACCCTTTCATAGTGATGACCTGGGGAAAAATATCCAGAGTGGTATCCCCTTGCCTTCTCTGGAGGATTTTCTGTCGTGGTTATCTTCCCTTAGCTGGGTGTATCCAGTTTTATGGCGCTGGAAGCTCGCCATTTGTCCTCTCTCTATCTGCTATGGCACTAAGTAATATGTGCCACATTGCCCGGGGTTCGCGGGGTCTTTAAAAAGACCTCTCGTGGACGCTAGAGAGTTGGACTTGATAGTAGTGTTGCTTTTGTAAATGCAACATGGTGCCTTACGACATTTTGTAGAGGCATGCTTTCTAGCAAAACATACCCCATCGTAGCCCTACTACCCTTTTGAACCCCTGAACAGTCACCTACCGGGCCCAATTGTCTAAATCTAAACCATCCAGGGACCCGCACACAAATTCACATAATTATTTTTATCAAAATCGGTCCAGCCGTTTAGGAGGAGTTCAACTACATACGCCCGTACAGAAGAATTATATATGTAAAGATAAGGACTAAAACTATTTTTGTACCCTCTCCAACATTCTCTAGATTTCTGATATTCAGTACTAAAGCGCCACGCATTAGCATTGAAATCAATATCCATAGATCTCCAAACCAGTGTCAGGACCAGAAATAAGAACTTATCTTAGAATTTCTCAGATCAATTCCGCCCACAGTCTATTGACCGAGTGACATCCAATATGGTTTATTGAAGTTGGCGTTTTACTTGAGTCTATATTTATTTAATTTTTTTCAACAAGTTCAGAAACCTTTGCTCCGTTTCCAATGTTTGACATAGAGTTTCTATTAAGTAAATAAACAACTAACGTACCATTGCGAATTCTCCGTAAAATCCATAACGTGAATGTGAAATTAACAACTGTACGATATGTGTCATATGAAAGTTTTTTCTGTTCGGGAAACAATAATGCAGTGCGAATTTAAGTCTCAAAATAATGAAAGGACCATCAAGATGGTTTGGGTACATGGAAAGAATGAAAGTAGAAAGACTCGGTGAAAGTATACGTTGAAATATTAATGTTATTATTTGAAATATCTTGGTAGAAGTTCAATGTTAGTAATGAAAATTTATAACATACGAGGTCTGTCCATTAAATACGCGAACTGCGTTGTTCATGTGGTCTTCAGATGAAATTCGCGTAAGAGCACTGGCTTCTTTGTTGCCGGGTAAGCCACTAAGTGAATCAGTAATCACCAAACCGGCGAGGTAAACGAACCGCTCGAAGGGGAATTTTTTTGTGGCGTGTATTTTATGTTCTTGTCGACAATGGAGATTGACAAACAGATATGAAACGACAAGTCAACATCAAATTTCTGGTGAAACTTGGGAAAAATTATCGGGGAATTCATGAAATGTTAGAGCCTGTTTATGGAGTTAGGACGCTGAAGAAAACTGCCATTTTTAAGTGGATCACGAGTTTTAGCGAGGGCCGTGATGACTGCAAGGACGATGCAAGTTCAGGACGACCGTCGACTTCCTGTGTTGATGAAAACATTGAACGTATTCGGTTTGTAATGCTTCCCAATCATTGATTCACTGTTTAAATGATTGCTGATGAACTAAATTTAGAAAAATCGTCTGTGCACCCGATTTTAACAGAACATTTGAAGTTGAAAAAATCAAGACAATGCGCCTTCACATTCATCACTGATTGTCCGTCGATTTCCAACCCGTAATGTGATCTCTGTGATTGATCACCCTCCCAATTCACCAGATTTACCCCCTGGCGACTTCTCTTTGTTCCCGAAATGTGAAAAGGTCATGCGGGGGCGGCACTGGGAGGACGTGTAGACGATTAAACGTGAAACGA
Source organism: Lepidostoma basale (assembly GCA_022606425.2). Taxonomy (NCBI): domain Eukaryota; kingdom Metazoa; phylum Arthropoda; class Insecta; order Trichoptera; family Lepidostomatidae; genus Lepidostoma; species Lepidostoma basale. The sequence goes on from JAHDVF020001569.1 coordinate 344,090, forward strand.
CAAAGCAGCTGAAGAACCTAACTCCTGAAGACTTCCAGGAATGTTTGAACAATGGAAACGGAGGTGGGACAAGTGCATTGATACAAATGGGGAGCATTTTGAAGGGGATAAGATTGATCTACCCTAAATTTTATTATTCAACGTATATGTAAACGATGTGAACGAAACAAGAAATAGAGGAAGACTAATTACAACTTGGCACGATTAAATCAATTAAGTATTAAATGTCGGCCACGTGAGAAGTTGAAAAAATCGACGTTCGTGTATATGATGATGTAGAAATGTTGAGGAATCAAGAGAAGTATGCCATGAAATAACAGCGTGGCGGCGTGATGGTTAGTTAGTTCAAGAAACAATAAATTCAACATGTTCTTATAAATTACAAATTAGGAGGTTCTCCAAAGAATCGAAGGAGGAAGGCACCTGCTCAGGACCTTGTCCGAAAGGCGTGCAAGATGGATCGGCCATGTAATACGTCAAGAAGGCCTCTTGCATGCCAAAATGAAGGTTATGACCGAGGGGACAAACTCTAGGGGACGCCCACGCCGAGAGTACCTGGAGGACCTGTTGTTGGACGTGCGCTGCTCATCATATGCAGATTTCAAAAGAGCCGCACAAGACAGGGAAGAATGGAAGAAAAGAATAGAGGAAATTGCTGCATACCAATCCCAAGATTGAAACCAGAGAGAGAGATAAAAAAGTAACTCTAATTTTTTTATTCGAAATAAATATTAGACATAACCCAAATCTTACATTTCTCGAGAAGCAGCATCCATTTTATTTCTGTATATTTGAAGTAAATACTTCTTCTTCTTCACTTTTGGTAGACTCAGGAGTCTGTTATTTCAGGCGGGTTCTCTTGAGACGCCGAACTCCAGCTTTCTCTCCACCGTTTCGGGAGTCTTCCTGGTCGGCGTGGTCCGTTTGGCGTTCCACGGAGAGCTATGTTATACGAAACTTCTTCCTCTTTTTATACTGGTTGAATGCCGCTACATCTTGTTAGTGCAGAGTTAACTGCCTCTTGTGAAGTGGACTCCCAGCTGTCTTTCCTTTTTTGTGGGATCTTCCAGGCATCCTTCTTCCCTCTGGTTTCCCGTGTAATGCAAGGAATGGTACATGGTTTCTCCAATATCCTCTCTGTCCCCCCCATCTGACAACATCCTGGATATCACACATTTCTCTGATTGTAGTTTTTCTTAATCTGTCGCCTAGAGTCCTGCCTGTTTAGGGTTTTCATCTAAAGGAAATGGGCAAACTATAGTATACTTGGTAATTTAAAAAAAATAGTAATAATAAAATAAAACTATGTATTTTTTATAAATAGTCCATTGTTTTGGCCGAAACACTATGATACTTCAATATTATTACTGAACTAACTAACTAACCACCACGCCGTCTCTCCGAAGGGGTAGGCAGAAAGAATGGACTGCCACACTTTTCTTTCCTGACATATTTCTCTTGTTTCCTCAACATTCATACATCGTGTCATGCACGCGCATCGATTTCTCTCGACTCCTCACATGGCCGACATTCAATATTTGATTTATTTGATCGTGCCACGTTTTCCTCGGTCTTCCTCTATTTCTGGTTCCATTTACATCGTTAACATATAATTTTTTTACCATTCTTTCTCCATTCATTCTTTCCATATGTCCAAACCATCTTAATGATCCTTTCATTATTTTGTTCATAACACCATCATTCGCACCGCATTCACTTCTTACCTATTCATTCGACACTATCATACACAGAGTATCCACACGTCCATCTAGGAGATCACATTTCTACTGCATTTATTCTACTTTCATCCTTCTTTTGTCAGTTCCATGCTTCGCTTCCATAAATAAGGGTCGGAACAAGAAAACCATATATTATTACTGTTAAAATTTAAAACACTTATAATATCACAATTTCTTTTTATTCACTGAGAGATGTTGGCATGTTAAGGTATTACAATAAACGGAACTCTACTTTATTGCAACACCTGATGATGCCAACATCGGTTGGCGAAACAGCTGTCGCGACACCCTCAGTGAATAAAAAGAAATTGTGAAATTATAACGGTGTTTTTAATTTTAACAGTAATGTTTTTTTTTATTAACTACTTCCACTTATTTTATTTATTTCGACAGCGGCCGGTTTCTCCGTGCTGGCTGGAATCGACAGACTGTCCAGTGTGACAGACTTGATAAGTCTGTAGATGCCAGCTAGTCTGGCGAAACCGGTCGCTGTCGAAATAAAGACAATAATTTAAATCAGTTAATAAAAATATTTAAGTCATGTGCTAAGGGGAGAAAAATACCACCTCCTTTAGCTGATATTAATGGGTAAAATAGAGGAACGTCGAGGAGTTGGTAGAAAACAGTTGTCCTGGCTGCGAAATATAAAAGAATGGTCAGGAGTGAGCAGAGTTCAGAAGCTGTTTCGATGGCGCATGACAGAGATGCCTTCGCTGCAGTGATCGCCAACGTTGGGGATATCTGACACGGCACCAGAAGAAGAAGAAGTTAATAAAAATATCGTTTTATTATTATACAACATTTTTGAATGTCTACAAATACTTGTAGACGAATACTGGATTTAATTACCCATTGCGGGTTATCAATTCAAGGATTAATTTATCTTCTGCTTAATGCTTAAATCTAATCTTCATAGATGGCGCTGGTCTGTAAATTGAAACTGACATGTGAATTGTGGTGTTGCATATTAACATATATACAACTTCCAAAAAATTGTCAGACATGGTGGTCATAAGAAAGGTGGAATGGAGAATGTTGTATGACATAAAGCGTGCACTTAACCCAAACAATGACAGGTCATAAGTCCTGTAAACACCTCGATCACTATATTCAGTTTCCAGTTTGCATCTTCGTCTCTATTGAGATACAATTAATCGTTTTATTATTATTATTATATTATTTTAAATGAACCTCTATCAAGAGATTTCAGTAAAATCATTAGGTTACCATAAAAAAAATCGAACCTTTTGGTTGCGATTCGGAAAACCCTGTGTCAGTGTGAGTATGCAAGCGTTGTCCACTCACCTTGACCAGCCCGAGGGGACGTGATGGTCCCCTGATGGGATAACGTGACATGTTAATCAATCAGCATCGTCATTCGCTTCATCACAGCCTTGTTCAGGATTTGTTCTGATGCATTGTTTAGTGTCATTACACCGTAATAGTCTCGACCATTTATCATCGTAACTAATTTAATCATTTAGGTCATAGGTTCCCAAACTTTTTTGACATCCGGCACCTTCTTTTTTCAAAGCCCTCTCTTCACAACATTTTCCTTCAACCGTATTAACAGAAATAATTCTGTGACAATTTCGCAATCTGTTTTTCATTTTACATTTTTTTTAAATGAATTAACTTACTTCTCTCGCTCTCTCTACATTCATACATCTTGTCATGCACGCACGCCTTCTTCTTTCCATGTGTCTAAACCATCTTGATTCCTTTCACTATTTTGTTCATAACACTTTTATTCGCACCACATTCACTTCTTATACTTGCATTTGACACTCTATCATATACAGATTTGCCACACATTCGTCTTAGAGATCTCATTTCTACTGCATTTATTCTACTTTCATCCTTCTTTTGCCAGTTCCATGCTTCACTTCCATACATAAGGGTCGGCACAAGAACACCACTATGCACTGCCATCTTAGCTTTTTTGGATAGGCTTTTGTTTACGATGACAACTTTAAGTGCACCATTTACTCTGTTGCCTGCCCCAACCCTTCTTTCAATCTCCTTCTCCACCCTTCCATCCTTTATAAACATACTTTCCAAATAAACAAATTTATCCACTTGTTCCAGATTTTCACCGTTTACGCTAATGTTGCAGACTGTCATACTTTCTTCTTTTTCGAAAATCATTTCCTATTTCATTTCTTAACCTTTCCCTTACGGTGCTAAAATAAAAACGTGCGTTCCGGTGTAGGGTAGTCAGTACGCGTTAAAAAATTAGCGATTTTAAATCGGAAAAATAGGAACATTCATAGCTAATCCCCTTATATAATTATAATTGAAGTCGAAAATTATAATAATTGAGATTTAATTGCTAAAAACATTAAAAAAAAACATCTGTCAACGCTCATGGAACGGGCATAGACCCGCTCTGGTTGGAAGTCCGAAAGCGACTACCGGCGGCGGCGGGACGGCCGAGAGTGAGAACATTGAGCTAGAACAGTTCATTATAGTAGTAAAAATATTATCGAAGTGCTTCCGTCTTCCGCTATATTCTTGACTTAACATGTGCTTCTTTTTCCACAGAAACCTAATGGTGCTGAGGGTGAACGGGGACGATATGATGTTCCGGTCACCCTTGCACCGGCCCGCGCCGCCCATGCGCGCGCCACAGATCAAGATGATGAAAGTTCACATCCCCTTCACCTTCAAGCTGCTCGACTCCTCCAAGACCACCTATGCTGGTTAGTGCACCTCATAATTATATGCAGTTTTAGTCCGACCAGAAATTATTTTGTCTGACTCATTGATTTAACTACAATTCTATTACACGTCTTGTGTATAATTCATCACCAGAATATATTTTTCATATTTTTTTATAAGGATTAATTGTATCTCAATAGAGACGAAGATGTAAATTGTTTTCTGGGAACAGAATATGGTGGTCGAGGCGCTTACAGGACTTATGATTTGTCATTGGTTGGGTTAAGCGATCGTTTATGTTTAACAACATTCCCCATTCCGCCCTTCTTACAACCACCACGTCTGACAAATTTTTGGAAGATGTATATATGCTAGAATGCCGCGCAGCACTTCACATTTTTTAGTTCAATCTACACTAGCGTCATCCATTAATTGTTTTATTTTTTGATTCCTGAACAATTATGTAAAACTAGGTCTCAATTTAAAAAAAATAGGTCTCAATTTATTTACTGTTTCTTGAACAATAATTTAAAACTCTAACTAACTATAATAACTAACTAACCATCACGCCGTCTCTCTGAAGGGGTAGGCAGAAAGAATGGACTGCCACACTTTAACCGATGCGGCACTCCATCCTTCTCTTTTCGTTCCCGCGGGAGACACGGTGTGATGGGTTGCGAACCTCATCGCCACCAATAGGCATCTCCCGCGCACACTTCGATCGCCCAACGTCCATAAAATAAATCTAACTACTTACTACTTCCTATGGCCATACAACTCTTGAAGAGTTTTAGCCTCCTTGATGATTTTTCGCTAAGCTCCTCGATTCTGTGCCTTTTGCTCCCAGCAGTCCGATTCGCCCAACCTAGCCAGGTCAGCCAGAACATTGTCCATTAGGCGCTGTCTAGACCTTCCTAGAGGTCTTACTCCAGTCAGTCTAGACGCGTACAGGGCCTTGATTGCTCTGGTCTCTTCGGCTCGGATCGTAAATAAATCTAAAACAAATAATATAATGTAGGTACAATGATATAAAATAAAAAAATGATTAAAAAAATAAAAAACACATAATTTCAAACTCCATATTAAATAATTAATACGAAGAAAACGTCTGTTTTCTAGAAGTATTATTATATTTTATTTCGATGACATGTTTCACCTCTCTAAGGTATTTGTGGGTCGCATCTTTTTAGGGGTTTGCCAGGAATTTGGGTGATAAATTTTATATTATATTGCCACATATTATCAAATTTATACATTTAATAATGCCGTAGAAAACGTAGATCGCTGCGTTGGTTCGGACATATGTAGCGCATGAGTGAAGAAATAATGGTTAAAAAAGTACACGTTAACGATGTAAATGGATTACGGAGTCGATGTAGACCGAGGAAACATGGTATGACCAAATTAATCAAATTTTAAAGGTTGGTCATGTCAGAAGCCGGAAGAATCGACGTGCGTGTATGACTCGATGTATGAATGCGGAGGAATCTAGAGAGGTATGTCAGGATAGAGTAGTGTGGCGGTTCGTTCTCTCTGCCTACCCCTGCGGGGAAACGGCGTGATAGTTTGTTGTTGTTGTAGAAAACATACGTTTTAATTCGTATTAATTGGATCTAAATTTGATTTTGATTTTTTATATTTTGTTGGGCATGGGTATAAATGCAAATAGGCCTTGCCTCCACAGACACCCAAATCAGGCGACACGAGCCGCTGTTTTTTTTTTGTTTATTAAGATTGGTTTGTTTTTTATGCGTAATGGTCAACTTGCTATACGGTTGTTAGCATTTCGCTTCGAATTCCATCCTGTCTCTCCGCATTTGTGCTTTTCGTGCCACATCCACGCAAATGGTATCGTGTGCTCATGTCTGGCTTTGAATTATTCGAGAAATCGTATTTCTACTCTTACTAAATAATAGATATTCCACGATACGGGCGGCTAGTGAAGTGATTCACACATAACAGAGAAATAACGTCCCTAGATAAACATAAATTATTGAGATACCATATGGGATTCGAATAAATTTTACATTTCATTTAAGTGTTAAGATTTTGCTTTTTCTGATAGATACAGTGCATTATGAATGGTAAATAAAGTATTATATTTATAATATATTTACAAAAGATGGGCGAGTGGAAAGGGATATTGAATGAAGGGTTGGGGCAGGCAACAAAGTGAATGGTGTACTTAAAGTTGTCATCGCAAACAAAAACCTATCCAAAACCGCTAAAATGGCAGTGCACAATGGTGTCCTTGTACCGGCCCTTATGTATGGAAGCGAAGCAAGTAACTGGCATAAGAAGAATGAAAGTAGAATAAATGCAATAGAAATAAGATCTCTTAGACGAATGTGTAGATACTCTGTGTATGATAGAGTGTCGAATGAAAATATAGGAAGTGAATGCGGTGCGAATGATGGTGTTATGAACAAAATAATGAAAGGATTTTAAAGATGGTTTGGACTCATGGAAAGAATGAATGGTAAAAATGTATATATTAACGATATAAATGGAACTAGAAATAGTAGAAGACCGAGGAAAACGTGCCACGATCAAATATTGAATGTCGGCTACGTGAGTAGTCAAGGAAATCGACGCGCGTGCATGACACGATATATGAATGTTGAGGAAACGAGAGAAATATGTCAAAAATTCATCCCGTCGGCACACATGTCCAGCCCATTGCCACTTCATCCTCGCAATGCGTATTCCTATATCGGTGACTCTGGTGCGTCTTCTAATCTCCACGTTGGTTTTACGATCTCTAAGTGAGATACCTAATGGATCTTTCCATGTCCCGTTGTGTAACTTCAATTATATTTAATCTATGATGATATATGTATGTAGTAAAACAAAAACTACTAAGTTTTAACGAAATAGTGCCACTTGAGGTCGTGCGATTTGCGGTCAGAACAATTATTGCCCCACTTGCGTTCAATCGATATTATTACAATAAAATAATATAAAGAGTGACCCCACTTGCGGTCAAAGAAAATTCGTTAATTTCTAATAGATTTGTTTAAAATAAGCATAAAGTTAAAATAAGCATAAAGTTAAAATAAGCATAAAGTTAAAATAAGCATTCAGTTTTTGTTATTCAAGTTATAATATTTTACCTACATATCTAATTATTTATTTAAGTTTTTTTAGTATAAGCTAGAAATTTTAACCCAACCTAACCTAACCCACCTACCTACGGAATTAAGAAAACTAGCATGGAGGGCAATTTGACCATTATTTTTATCTACCTAATTTGGAATTTCCGATTTATAAAGTTATTTTTTTGATCGCAAGCGAGATCACTAACTAACTAACTAACCATCACGCCATTTCCCCGGAGGGGTAGGCAGAGAGGATGGATCGCCAAAATGCTCTGTCCTGGCATACCTTTCGGGATTCCTCTACATTCATACATCCGACTTCGAATGTGGCCGCCTTTTAGTAATTGATTAATTTGGTCATGCCATGTTTTCCTCGGTCGTCCTCTGTTTCTTTTTCCACTCACGCTGCTTGTGTACAACTTTTTAATGATCGCAAGCGAGAGAATTTTTAACAAATCTCTTCTAACAGGAAAAGTCCCCTTTTTGCTCAAGAAAGCTATTGTTTCTCCCATATTAAAAAAACCTCAAGTAGATTCCGAAAATCTTAGTAACTTCCGGCCCGTCTCAAATCTACCTTTCATCTCTAAAGTTCTTGAAAAAATTGTAGCCTCCCAAATTTCTAATCACCTTTCGACAAATAATATTTTGTCTAAATTACAATCCGCCTACAGACGTTTCCAATCAACGGAGACGGGATTGCTTAGGGTCATGTCAGATTTAGTACTGGCAAACGAATCGGGCAAATTGGCACTGCTTTCCCTTCTGGACATGAGCGCTGCGTTTGACACAATTGATCACTCATATCTTATCCAACGATTAGCGATCACGTATGGTTTTAGAGGTAATGCCATAGACTGGCTAAATTCTAAAACTGTGCAGCTAGCAGGTAAAAAATCCTCATTTACTAATATCCAATCTGGTGTGCCACAAGGCTCTGTTTTAGGACCCCTTTTATTTATCATGTTTACGAATGACGTTGCCAAAATAATCGAATCCTTTGGCCTCCTCTCACATTGCTATGCTGATGATCAGCAACTTTATTTTTTCTGCAACCCTGATGACACCAAACATCTTACGTCAATAACTGTCAACTGCATTGATGCCATATCCAGATGGATGACATCAAACAAACTTAAACTAAATCCATTCAAAACGGAATTTCTCTGGACTTCTTCCGCAAAGCGTCAACATCTTATCGATCATTCCTCAATTTCAACAGCTGACAATGATATCGTTCCCAAAAACTCAACAAAGCTTCTTGGTGTTTATCTTGACGCAAATCTGTCTCTAAAATCCCAAATTAATAACACGGTCAGCGCTAGTTTCTTCCACCTAAGACGATTAAAATCCGTCAAAAGGAGTATTCCCCATGACACTTTCAAAACTCTTGTAAATTCCTTCGTTGTGTCGCGACTTGATTATTGTAATGGAATTTATGCAAACATTCCAAAACAACAAATAAACAAACTTCAATCTGCGTTCAATGCAGCAGCAAGGCTCATTAAAGGCATTCCAAAAAAGTCACATATAACACAACATCTCAAAGAACTTCACTGGCTTAAGAGTCCAGAAAGAATCCATTATAAACTCTGCTGGACAGTCTTCAAAGCGCTACATGGAATGGCACCAAGTTATATATCTGAACTCTGTATAACGGACAGCCTAAATTCACGGAAATCCACACTTAGCTCGGCGAACTCCTCAGCAATAGGAAGATTAGTTGAGCCGAAGCGTTGCCCCAGTACAAATTTCGGGGATCGAGCGTTCGCGGTAGCCGGTCCATCAGCTTGGAACAATCTCCCTTCACACCTTAGATGCATAAATGATCCGACAGATTTCAGATCTAAATTGAAAACCCATCTTTTTCATATTTCATACCCAATTTAAACATTTATACTCGTACTTTGTTCTACTATACTTTTAAACCGATCGTTTTTTAAGCGGTCACATTTAGATTTTTAAATTTAAAACACGTCTTAATGCGCCCTTGAGGTGTTTACATCACAAAAACGGCGCTTTAAAAGTTAGCATATTATTATTATTATTATTATTATTATTATCACCCCTGACATTATTTGCATGTTATCATATTTATTGACCGCAAGTGGGACAAAAATTGTTCCGACCGCAAGTGGGAAGACATCGTTTTAATGACCAGAAACGGCCTTGGCGTCTTAAAAGTAAGTGTACCAGGTGGTTGTCATTACATTTTATACACGGGCAATTCTCAATTTAGAATTAGTCCATTTTTTATCCGCATTGTGATGGATTATATTATATGAGTAATATTGTTGCATGTACGTTCCGTTATAACGTGGCCACGGTTACGTCCGCTCTAATCTCGGGGTCAGGGTATTATCCCGTTAGTCGCCTTCTCAATATAAAAGTACTGATGATAACTATAGTCGGACCGGTTCGAATTGCCAACGCACGAGAACTGGACCGTCATCAGCCGATACCGACACGTCGCGCATTTGTGTTGAGCAAATAATCGTTTTGTTTGTTTTGATGGTGTCTTGTTACTTTTAATTAATGCCGATTCCGTTCATATTATATTTAAATTCTGAGATAATCGTCTTCCCCACGGCGAATTTAAATGGTAGTAAAAATGGTATTCTCTAAAAAAGAATTATATACTGTAGGAAACACATCCTGAAAAATATTGATCATTTTTATTAAGTGTCAATTTTATGTAGGTAGGTGCTTTCTTCGGCAACCCTCTAAGGCGATTTTATTATAGCATTTGAGATAACGAGTCGGTAAGATTCAAGGCTATTTTTATCGTGACGTGTCGGTATCGGCTGATGACTGTCCAGTGTAAATGGACCTTAGTTCAGCGGTTATCACTATTTCTACCGAGTGAATCGAAAGAAACCTTTTAGAACAATATTTTTAATACTTTGTAACACAACATCTTTATGTTCCGGGTGGTTATCTTCGACAGCGTCAGCACAGACTGTTTTATCTCCCAACATGCAGAACCAACCTGCCTCTGGTGATGCCGGTGGGGAGAGCAATCAAACTGCTGAACATGATCGCTTCGGAGATTGATGTCTTTCATATTCGTGAAAGTACATTCAGTAGACAAATACTCTTGACTTTGGAGAGTATCTTGTATTCCTAATGTCGAACCATCTCTCATGCGTTCCTGGTATTATATATTTATTATGTTTTACCTGTTCTCAATAGATGCCTTAAACTATAAAAAATGTTTGTAATGTCTTTTGAGAAAATAAACTGATTTGATTTGATTTTGATTTGATTTGAACAGTTTATTTATAATAGAAATAATTTGTTTAATTAAACATTCAAGTATCAACATGTTTCGATACACAGAAGCCATTCATCATTGTAGTTATATATTTACAAAATAAATATTTCAATAAATAGTCCATTGATCATTGATTTGGCACTATGCTTCTTCAACATATTAACTGTTAAATTTACAACACTGTTATAATATCGCATTTTTTTATTATACACTTTTTGGGAATGTCGCGACAGCCGTTTGTATAATATTTTCGTTCTCAAACTTTTTTGGCGGCGGAACCCTTTTGAAACACAACATTTTACGCAGCCCCAATATAATTAAAACCTCGTTTTTTTTTTAATATACGAGTAATTAAAAAACGATACCTCTCATTACATGGAAATAATTTTATCAATACACTGTTATTTTGTGTATTGTTTTAAGAAGTCAAACAAACAAACAACAAAACCATCACGCCGTTTCCCCGCAGGGGTAGGCAGAGAGAATGGACCGCCACACTACTCTATCCTGGCACACTTCTCTAGCTTCCTCCACATTCATACATCGAGTCATTCACACACGTCGATTCTTCCGGCTTCTGACATGACCAACTTTTAATATTTGATTAATTTGGTCATGCCATGTTTTCTTCGGTCTACCTCGACTCCTTACTCCATTTACATTGTTAACGTATACTTTTTTAACCATTCTTTCTTCACCCATGCGCTCCATATGTCCGAACCAACGAAGCGAACCTTTCATAATTTTGTTCATAATACCTTCTTTCTCTGCTGATGCTCTCTGTCACCTGCTCTTTTTAACGTTTACATACAGAATGCGATTGACGACTTGAGAGAGAGAATGAGTCACAGAGAAGGTGTAAGGATACACGGGCAAAAGATAGACATGATAAGGTTTGCTGACGATATTGCTATGGTTGCTGAAAGTGAGGAGGAACTGCAGGAGGCCTTAGATACTTTGCAAGACATTCTTCAAGATAGCTACAACATGAAGATAAATAAGGACAAAACAAAGCTGCTGACTGTAGGCCGAACGCAACATCAGATGAGAGTAGTGATGTCAGGAGTTCCACTAAAGAACACCAAGGAGTTTGTCTACCTCGGGAGCAAAATAACATGGGACGGTCGGTCTAAGAGCGAGGTCGACAGCCGTATACATCAGGCTAGGCTTGCATTTAATAAAAGGTCGAAAATAATAGAATCAAATAATATAGACCTAAAACTGAGAATACTCCTCATCAAGACCTATGTATGGAGTGTCTTGATGTACGGCTGCGAGACATGGTGCCTATCCGAAAGGGATAAGCGGAGACTAGAGGCTTTTGAGATGTGGTCCTATAGAAGACTCTTTGGAATTTCCTGGAGAGACCACATCACGAATGAAGAAGTTCTTCAAGGAATCGAAGGAGGAAGGCACCTGCTCAGGACCTTGTCCGAAAGGCGTGCAAGATGGATCGGCCATGTAATACGTCAAGAAGGTCTCTTGCATGCAATAATGGAGGGTATGATCGAGGGGACAAACTCTAGGGGACGCCCACGCCGAGAATACCTGGAGGACCTGTTGGTGGACGTACGCTGCTCATCATATGCAGATCTCAAAAGAGCCGCACAAGACAGGGAAAAATGGAAGAGAATAATGGAGGAAATTGCTGCAAACCAATCCCAGGATTGAAACCAGAGAAGAAAGACCTTCTTTCGCTCTACACTCCTTCCTAATATCAGCATTTGAGATTCTGTCGTACATCGTTCTACCACACATACGTCTTAGGGACCTCATCTCTACCGCATTTATTCTGCTCTCATCTTTCTTCTGCCAGTTCCATGCTTCGCTTCCATACATAAGGGTTGGAACCAGAACTCCATTGTGAATGGCCATTTTCGCTTTCATTGATAAATTCTTGTTTCCAATAACTACTCTTAAAGCTCCATTCACTTTGTTACCCGCACCAACCCTTCTTTCAATATCACTGTCCATTCGGCCATCCGCTATCCGCAAGAAGTCAGTATTTTTTATGATATTCATTAAAAGATTATAATTAAATAATGAACATGAACCGAGTTTTGCTTATTTTAGGGCTCCGTAACATATTAAGTGTTTCAAAATGGTTCCGTCCCCAAAAAAATTTGAAACCCGCTGGTCTACAACAACGAAAAAGTGGAAGCTAAACCACCAGCCTTGAAAAACGATTTATTGATTAGTTTACCTATTTTTTAATATGAATTATAATTTATCTGAAAAGGTTTCTTAATTTTGTTTACGTCTAGTTTTTAGTTTTATACTAAGATTTCTATTGTAACTTGATAATTTAACATTTTTTATCGAAATGTAAATTTAATCTCACTTTCGTTTATTTAAAATGTATATTTAAATATTGCCATTTTGTTGAGTTACCTTGCTAACTAGTTTTGTATTCCCCGGTGAGGCGTTTCGGTGTTTGAGTTAGTTGTTTTGTGTTTTGTCGAGTGCAAACTGCTTCTCGGTGTGAGGTAACATTTAGCGAAGTGGGTCGTGGCTGCTGCCGACGATAAACCGCGGTAGATCGGCCATAGGACGTAACCACTAACTAGCTTGAACCGAAACGTTGCCCTAGTACAAGGTCTGTCCATTAAATACGCGAACTGCGTTGCTCGGGTGGTCTTCAGTTGAAATTCGCGCAAGAGCACTGGCTACTTTGTTGCCGGGTGAGCCACTAAGTGAATCCGTAATCACCAAATCGTCAAGATAAACGTACTGCTCGAACGGGGAATTTTTGTGGCGTGTGTTTTATGCGCTTGTCGACAGTCGAGATTGACAAACAGATATGGAACAACAAATCAACATCAAATTTCTGATGAAGCTTGGGAAAAAATATCGGGAAATTCATGATATGTCAAAGGCTGTTTATGGAGTTAAGACACTGAAGAAAACTGTCCTTTATAAGTGGATCAAGGATTTTAGCGAGGGCCGTGATGACTGCAAGGACGATGCAAGTTCAGGACGACCGTCGACTTCCTGTGTTGTTGAAAACATTGAACGTGTTCGGTCTATTATGCTTTCCAATCATCGATTAACTGTTCGGATAATTGCTGATAAGTTAAATTTAGGAAAATCGTCTGTGCACACGATTTAAACAGAACATTTGAAGTTGAGAAAATCATGACAATGCGCCTTCACATTCATATTCATTCCGCTAGTTTCTGACCCGTTATGCGATCTCTGTGATTGATCACCCTCCCTATTCACCAGATTTAGCCCCTGGCGACTTCTTTTTGTTACCGAAATGTAAAAAGGTCACGTGGGGGCGGCACTGGGACGACGTGTAGACGATTAAACATGAAACTACAAAACAGCTGAACAGCGTGATTCTTGAAGACTTCCAGGAATGTTTTGAACAATGGAAACGGAGGTGGGACAAGTGCATTTTGAAGGGGATAAGATTGATCTGAGAAATCAGTTCGTGTATTTATTAGACAGACCTCGTACAAATTTCGAGCAAGCGAGTCGATATCAAACAGCAACGTCACTTCACCACGAGTTTCCGAATACAATATACAATATAAAATTTTGGTTGTGCTTTGTATTTTACAAGGATTAATTGTATCTCAATAGAGACGAAGATGCAAATCGTTTTCTGGGAACAGAAGGTGGTGGCCGAGGCGCTTACAGGACTTATGACCTGTCATTGGTTGGGTTGAGCGATCGCTTCACGTTTAACAACATTCCCCATTCCGCCGTTATGACCACCACGTCTGACAAACTTTTTTGGAACTTGTATATATGGTAGGTTTCTATGTATTGTTAATTTATATCTAAATACAATGCACATATATTTTTTTCTTGTATACAACAGGTTGTTTGAACCCAATTACTGTATATAATTTGTTTATAGCTATTATATTGATTCTCATGACATGTGATAAGTAGCCAATCTATCGCCATTTTTTTGTCACGGGAATTCTACACCAGACCAAAACCAGTGACAATCACACTGCCATTGTCGGGAATTGAACTTTCGGTTCGGAAATTTTAATAAAAAAACTGTTTTTATTTATTTTAAACCTTTTTTTATATAACGGACTTTCGGCTTTAACGGACCCCCCCCCCCCCCCCCAATCGAGGTTTTACTGTACTTGTATATATCATTTTAACTGTTGTTCCCTTATCCATTCGTTCTATATGTCCAAACCATCTTAATGACGCTTTTCTCAAATGTTTTACACCTTCATCTCTTTTGCACGTCGTTTAACGACCGAGTAGGGCGAAGAAGTAGTTGGATGGTGTGGCAGACTGTCTGGCCATGTGGCAATAAAACTGGAGGAATCTCAGATCCACCGAGGGTCGTAAGGCTGAAGATGTTTATGATGATGATCATCTTTAATAATTAAAACGATTCTTCCTTAAAATATTAGAACAAAGGAATTTTCAATAGATTTACTTATGAATAGAAATAAAAATGTATTATTCTGATAATAAGGAAACAGTAAATTTTATAACACTGCATACTTATGCGCTAACAGTATTATACTGTGCGTTATTGTTAAATGTATTGTTTTAATTATCATAGAGTTTTATGTGTTAATTTTGTGAATGGAAATATTATTACTTTTGTCCTTGCAATTATTTAAATTCATAAACAATAAAAAAATTCATATACGTTAAATAATGGCGTTTTTATGTCTTCCTTTATAAAAAATACAAAATAGATATTTTTAAAATATATTATAATTTGTGTGTGTTCTGTCAGTTGCTACTTATGGCCTCGAAACTATAACATTGTCCATACAAAGTGCCGAGAATCTTCGAGTGACCCAAAGAGCCATGGAAATAGCCATGTTAGGAATAAGCCTAAGATTCATAAATGATACGGTAAGAGCAAAAAACAAAGGTCACTCACATCATTCACCCGGTAGTGACTCTAAAGTCGCAATGGGCAGGTCACGTAGCCAGAAGCTAAGGCAAAAAATGGACAAGAAGACTGCTGATTTCAAGACCGTGGACGGCAAAGAGAAGTGCAGGGCGACCGCAACTACGGTAGAAGGATGACCAGAACTGGGTGCAGTCTGCACAAGACAGAATGACGTGAAATAAAATGGAGGAGGCCTTTTTCCAGGAGTGGACGGGAATAGGTTGAAGAAGAAGATTATATTTTATATCATATGATATGATTCAAATTTAAATATGAGGCAAACTTTTAAATGTTTGACGATGGCGTGGATCGGCACCAGAACCCAATTGTGCACTGCCATCTTTGAAGAAAAATTAAACATTTTTTTTATACAACAGGTCGTTCGAACCCAATTACTGTGTACAATTTATTTTAGCTATTATATTGATTCTCATAATATGTAATAGGCAGGCAATCGTGAATTCTACACCAGACCAAAGTCAGCTTGAGAATCACACAGCCATCCACGGGAATCGAACCCGGGATATTTGGTGTGGCAGTCAGCTTTTGCCATCCTGCTACGAATGTCGTCATTTTAGTTATTAATCTTCTTCTTCCTCTTAGTTTAGGTCGTATTACCTGTTCGTGACGGTGAGTTTTCCTAGGATAATGATGTCCAACCAACTTTCCACCTTTTTGGCGGCCTTTCTGGTAGTCTCTTGCTGCTTGGGTTTTCTTCTTCTTCTGCTTTATTTAGAACTGTGTCCTGTTATTTCTCGGAGCCTGTTCCTGGGATGCAGATGTCCAACTGTCTCGCCATCTTTTAGGTGGTCTTGCTGCAGGTCGATTTCTTGTTGGTACTTTATTTGCGGCTATATCTATCACTCTTTCAGAACATATCTATATCTATCACTTTTTCCTCCTATCACTATATCTATCGCTATTTCCACATGATCTCTCCAGTAGCGCCTTCTCAGTCTTCCCCATCGCACGACATTTTCTACATTGCAGATCTTTTTTATTTCAGAATTTCTTATTCTGTCTCGGAGTGTCGTTCCCGCAACGGATCGGAGAGTCTTCATTACTGTGGTCCTTAGGAGACTTTTTGTTCTGATGGTCAGCTCTCATTTCTATTCCAAATGTCACTATAGGACGGTTTGGGTTTTCATTTTTTCTCGTATTCTCCATGCGGTCCACGTGGTCTCTTCAAAAGCGCCTTCTGCTTATTCCCCATCTTACTATGTCCTCAACACCACACAGACCTTATCGTTTTATTTCTGATCCAATCTCTGAGGGTTTTGCCTGCGATGGAGCGTAGGGTTCGCATTTCTGCTACTACTAGTTATTAATGTGATTTGAAATTATTTCTTTTTTCTTTTTAATATTTTTTTGCTTCGTTAACAGTCTAATAATTCTGTAATAGTTTACAAACAGTTCTGTCATTTTCGACTTCACTTTTTTAGCCATTGGATAATTGCAAAAAAAGGTAGCTCTCGCCATCGAAACGATTGTACCGAGAAAATGTCTTTTTGTATCACGGAGTTATCAGAGCATCGTAAGATCTAGATTGTGCACTCTGAAGTAACCGTTTTAATTACGGACTTCGGTTCAAATACCTGTGAAGCATTCGCATAGCTATTGATAAATGATAGTCTGCAATCGAACATATCATTGATAGTTTCAGTACGTTTAATATGTGGTGTACCATACACTTAATATAATAACTTAGTACTCGATTGTGTTCGTATTATATATTGGAAACCTACAAAAGATTGGCATCAACTGTGATGGCTGGGAAAAGACTGCAGAAGACAGACCTAGGTGGAGAACGGCATTACATAAAGGCACGCAAGACTTTGAAGCACAGCGCAGAGACGATGTCTAGAAGAAGAGATCAATCTCAAGAGAAAGGAGAGGCCACTGGGAGACGGTGACGGCTCCATTACAAGCGCCTTCCCCTGCCCCAGATGCCCCAGATTGTCTTTCACAACCGTGAAGGACAGTCTTCCTCGGACACGAGGGACAGCCGATGATGATGAATTATATATTTTCTTATATAAAAAATTATGTTATACTGTACCACTAACTTATCTGTAGTAACGAAAACTATTGTATCGTTGTGATATTTGGGAAACTACGTTATATCTTTACCTCTCAAATACTCCAATGCCTCAAGACCAAAGTCTTTAACCACTGCGTCTTGCCAGCCACGACCTACGGTGGCGAGGCGTGGATGCTGACCAGGGTCTGGTATCAATCAATCGATCAAATCAGTTTATTTTTCCAAAATAATCTATTGAGAACAGGTGAAATATTTATTTACCAGGAGCGAATGAGGATGCCAATATAAGTTGGCGATACAGCAGTCGCGATAATTTCACCGAAATTAAATAAAATTTGTGATATAATAACAGTGTTATAAATTAAAAACTTGATAATATTGAGCTATAATTTTCCCCATAACAATGGATTATATCTTATATGTATAAAAATGAATGTTTGTCTGTGTGTCTGTTTGTCTGTGTGTCTGTCTGTCTGTCTGTCTGTCTGTCTGTCTGTGTCTGTCTGTCTGTCTGTCTGTGTCTGTCCATGATTTTCTTGAAAATTACTAAACCGATATCGCTGAAAATTTCAGTTCTAATTTGTCCTAGGAAAGGTATGAATGAAATCTAATCCTCTTCTCCGTGGATAAAAATCGATTGCTTTGAAATTTAGTAATTTGCCAGTTGCTTTGAAATTTTGACACAACCTTGCATTAGAATACGTGCGTGTTTTATATACTCTTCTTTTTCTTCTTTTATACCCCTTCGGGGAGACGGCGTGATGGTTGGGTTAGTTAGTTTACAATATGATTCCATTAAATAATTTCTGTTGTTATCGATTATCTTCCTCCATAGAATAGGCAGTTTTTTTACTCATTTTTCGTAAAATCGTAACTCTAAGTGATTTTGGACTAGTTTGGCAGTAAAATATTATTTTTATCTCGAAGCAAATGTTCCCTCGACTTAAGTAGAAGGTAATCCTAAGTTCCATTATCAGTTGAATATGGTGGATGTTCCAAAAACTTGTAAACCTAGCTCTCTTATTTTGTCATGCATAATCCTTTTTGCGTGTAGTTTTGCATCATCATGTTGGAGGAATTTAAGGCAGATGAATGCGTCCTTAATAAAATCACTAAGATGATTTGGACATACGGAACGAATACATTGGAATGGTTAAAAAGTTGTATATAGTAGAAGTAGTGCGAATGCATGAAAGAAAAATGGCTAAAAAGTTGTATACAAGCAGTGTGAATGCACGGGTGAAAAATGGTTAAAAATTTGTATGCAAGCAGTGTGAATGCACGGGAGAATAATGGTTAAAAAGTTGTATACAAGCAGTGTGAATGAATGGGAGAAGAATGGTTAAAAAGTTGTATACAAGCAGTGTGAATGAGTGGGAGAAGAATGGTTAAAAAGTTGTATACAAGCAGTGTGAATGCACGGAAGAAGAATGGTTAAAAATGTATATACAAGCAGTGTGAATGCACGGGAGAATAATGGTTAAAAAGTTGTATACAAGCAGTGTGAATGAGTGAGAGAAGAATGGTTAAAAAGTTGTATACAAGCAGTGTGAATGAGTGAGAGAAGAATGGTTAAAAAGTTGTATACAAGCAGTGTGAATGCACGGAAGAAGAATGGTTAAAAATGTATATACAAGCAGTGTGAATGCACGGGAGAATAATGGTTAAAAAGTTGTATACAAGCAGTGTGAATGCATGGGAGAAGAATTGTTAGAATGTTACTCGTCAAATGCGGCCATTTTTATCGGAAAAATCGTCGAATATTCGTGTAACGATCAATGAATGTAGATAATCTCGTGAGGTTATGTCAGGATATAATAGTGTGGCGATCCTTTCAATCTCCCCACACATCCGAGGAAATGACGCGATGATTAGTTTGTTAGATTTTTTACCCGTTTTTTTAGGATCCACTAACCATATAAAAATATTAGTTAGTAGATCATATTTTCGGTTAGTGTTATTTAACCTATTCTGGGTATTATGGCGTGATAATAAATTAGTTGACAGTGTTATGTTTTATCATCAAGCTGTTTTCGCCATTACCAGATGTAGGTGTCTTCTGCTCATTCGTGTATATAAATTATAAACTGGTTTTTAGTAGGACACAAAATCGGTACGTTTTGTTTTTTTGTAACACTTTTCAAATGCTTACTTCCACATAAAAAAAAATGTCTGCCCGGACGAAGAATAAAATCTTCGGACACGCAAATAATTTCAAAATACCACGTATAAAAAACCTCAGATTTAGGCTACAGAGATCTTAATTGCATATCTTGTTCCTTTCTCCGCTCATTATATAATATGATATGTTAATGATAACTTGCTTGATCGATAGCTTGTGCCATTTTTGCTAAGCAAATGTTTTTTTTTTATTATATCAAGGTATACATACACGTTGATTCATAATTTCTTTCTTCTACTTTCTTGATATAGACCTATGTGGTCTGTTCTCCAGAGGTTTGCTCCTCTTGTAAGGTGGATTCTCTTCGCTGTCTTTCCATCTTGAGGCTGAGGATATTATAAGATGGAGTAGACAGCGAAGGAGGGATTGGTACGGTCATGTTCAAAGAATGGACACCACCAGACTCTCCTTTACTGCACTATAAAAAGGCCTCACAGGATTTGTCCTATCATAAAAAATATATACATATCATATAATTATAAAAAAAAAGTTCAAGCGGTGATTCTATTCATTATTGTAAAGAATTTATATTTATTCAACCCTTTCTACATTGTTTCCTAGAAATTTTATTATGTTTATGGTGGTGGCATGTTTTGATTTGCTAGAGCATTATCAAATGTAAAAAAACCGACGTTTTTATCGATATTAATTACATAGTCCATTGTTTTGGCCGAAACACTATGATACTGTTGTAATATCACAATTTCTTTTTATTCACTGAGAGTGTCGCGACAGCTGTTTCGCCATCCGTTTTTGGCATCATCAGGTGTTACAATAAACTGTTTTTAAACTGTAAACTGTAGTTTATTGTGACACCTGATGATGCCAACATCGATTGGCGAAACAGCTGTCGCGACACAATGAATAAAAAGAAATTGTGATATTATTACAGTGTTTTATATTTTAACAGTGATATTAATTACTTAAAATATAATTCTCAATACCCAAGTAATAACTAAATTTCATTAATTTGTGTTCATAATACCTTCTTCTGTTCTACATTCCTTTCTTATATCAGCATATGAGATTCTGTCGTATATCGTTCTACCACTCGTACGTCTTAGGGACCTCATCTCTACCGCATTTATTCTGCTCTCATCCTTCTTCTGCCAGTTCCATGCTTTCCTTCCATATATTAGGAACAAAATTATGAAAGGATCGCTGCGTTGGTTCGGACATACGGAGCGCATGGATGGAGAAAGAATGGTTAAGAAAGTATACGTTAATGATCTAAATGGAGTACAGAGTCGAAGCAGACTGAGGAAAACATGGCATGACCAAATTAATGAAATTTTAAAGGTTGGTCATGTTAGAAGTTGATAGAATCGACGTGCGTATATGACTCGCTGTATAAATGTGGAGGAATCTAGAGATGTGTGCCAGGATAGAGTAGTGTGGCGGTCCATTCTCTGCCTACCCCTACGGGGAAACGGCGTGATGGTTTGTTCGTTTTTTTTTTTCATTAATTTTCGGGAGTTTTCCTTAAAAGCTAATATTTATTATATTTTGCGTAATTTAAAATTGGATATTTTACTGAAATCTTATTAAAGAGACCTTCGTCGCCAAGTGGTAAGTGCATTGACTGCCACCCCAAAGGTTCTGGGTTCGATTCCCGGCGAGGGCACTGTGATTGTCAAACTGTCTTTGGTCTGTTGTAGAATTCGCGTGCCGAAATGGCGATAGATTAGCTACCTATCATATGTCACGCGAATCACTATGATAGCTATAATACCCTTTACATCGATTTGGCTCATGCTGTGATGATGTAAAGAGCGATTCAACAAAATAATAATAATAATAATAATAATAATATACATTAATAAATACAATATATGTATAGATATAAATAATACTTTGTGTGAGGTTACGTAAAATCAATAAAACGAAAGTGATCTTTAAAAAAATGTATTTTAAATTGAAATAAAATTGTGCCAATGATGCATTAGTATTATAATTAGGTACTATTTGAATTTTAATGATAATATGCTTTTATAGATCCGCAAACAGAGAAAAATACTTGTTTTTAAAGCTGCCGAATTTATGATTTTTATGACGTCACACCTAGTTTTCAATAACCTAACTTTTAATAATTTTATTACTACTGAAAATGTTACATTTAAATTGTACCATAATTTGATATGTTGCATGCATTGAATGTGCAAAAAAATCTAATTGCAATGCATTTGTTAATCACCCTATAACTGTTCTTCATAAATGGGACCGAATAGATTCGAATGTATCACAAACGGAGTTATATAACGGAAATTAATTATTTAACCCAGAGGTTCCCAAACTTTTTTGTCCCGTAAACCGCTTGCCGATTTCTTCTATTTTGTGTAGACCCCCTGCTTTCCTAATATAGATTTTTTTTACAAATTCATCTATAACTAAAAAAAATGTTTTTAAAGCTGCCAAAGAGCTTGTCACTTTAATAGGGTTTACGATAGAAACTAAATATTTAAAATAAATAGTATGATAAGTTTTATATTTATACATTTCAGCTGTTAAATTTACAACACTGTTATAATATTGTATCACAATGTTGTATAATATTATAAAAAAATTGACAATGTCGTGACAGCTGTTTCGCCATCCGATGTTGTCATCAGCTAATGAAACAGCTGTCGCAACATCCTCAAAAAATTTCTAATAAAAAATTACACATTATAACAGTAATGTAAATTGAACAGTTAATAATGTTGAATTATCATAATGTTTCAGGCAAAAATAATTGACTATTTAAACATATAATAATTAATTTAAACAAAACAAAATGCAAATACAACATTTTTACATAAAATAAAAACACAAACAAGTCAATGTTCTAATAGGGTGGATGAGCCTGATGCTATGATATCAAAATTTCAATATTCAGCTTCAATTTAGTCGAACTATCTCGTGGACCCCTATTTACATCTCATGCACCTCCATTTTTTTCCAATCGTAGACCCCTTGCAAGTCGAAAACGACCCCTGGAGGTCGATATAAGCCTCTTTGGGAACCACTGATTTAACCGATAGCATGTGCCATTTATCCACATAGGACTTTTTTTTTACCTGTGTATTTCCTTACATAACGTAATCGTGATTACATTTTTTTTCTTACCTCCGTTACTTGTTTGATTACGTTTGCCGAATTAGATTCTGCGTATTCGGGTTATGTTATATAATAATTTTGCCGCGTAACCTTTTCGATGTACGTATTTATAGCCTATGATACAGCAACGGAAAGGTTAAGACACCGCGACCTCGTGCCTACAGCACAACACGTAAAGCGGAGTATAAACTTCCGCAAGTGCCTTTTTGTGTGAACCTCCCCTGCAATCGATCCCTTATAAGTTTTGCAGCTCGTGCATCTTGCTGCAGCACGCACTCGTCGACTTGCAGGAGATTTTTCACAGTGAACGGTATTTTTGAAAGTTAATTTGGTTTTCTTGTACCGATCCTTATGTGTGGAAGTGAAGTATAGAACTGGCAAATGCAGGATGGCAGTAGAATAAATGCAGTAGAAATGAGATCTCTTAGACGAATGTGTGGATACTCTGTGTATGATAGAGTGTCGAATGAAAATATGAGAAGCGAATAAAGTTGTTATGAACAAAATAATGAAAGGATCATTAAGATGGTTTGGACATATGGAAAGAATTAATGAAGAAAGAATGGTAAAAAAATTATATGTTAATGATGTAAATGGAACCAGAAATAGAGGAAGACCGAGGAAAACGTGGCACTATCAAATAAATCAAATATTGAATGTCGGCCATGTGAGGAGTCAGAGAAATCGACGCTCGTGCATGACACGATGTATGAATGTTGAGGAAGCGAGAGAAATAGGATAGAAAAGTGTGGCAGTCCATTCTTTCTGCCTGCCCCTTCGGGGAGACGGCGTGATTGTTTGTTAGTTAGTTATGTTATCAGAAGCAATGTTTAATGGCTGTACAGAATTGGGTAAGAAATGTTGAAACTACCAGTACATTTTTTGTGCTAATCGACGAATGTAATAATTATTTATTATTTTTTATACATCTATGGTAATTTTAATAGTTTGTGATTATTAGCATTCCGAACCAGTCGCGACTTAAGCTAATAGGCGAACTAATTTTATTGATTTTATTTGCATCTTTTCCATTTGCCATATTTTTATGCGACTGGCGTGACATAAATTGTTAATAACTTTTTGAATTATTGTTTATTTTTTATGTCGTTGGCCGCTTCATTGGCGCGTATTTTCCTGCTATTTCTTACTTACCACAAAACGAGAGAGTAAAAAGAAAACGCTTAACCCTTAACGTACCGTGTTCAAAACAAAACGCTCTCTCCCATGTGGTAAATTCAGTTTACCGCTAACTTTATCGAAATATCAAGCATATGACTCGATGAATCAAAATTTAATTTATGTCATCTTGTAGGGAATTTCATTAGGAATAGATCGATATCTATAACATACATGGATTATTTGAAAAACATATCATTATTAATTTTTTTCTGGAACCATGCGATTTCTGATATGGAATGCGTCACAGCATACGAGCAACTGGACACCAAGTATAAACTTGTCTTGCGGCCGGCGGCCGGCGGGGCGAAACTTTACGAGATTTTACGTATGATAAAGGCACCTAGGCAAAATGTATAGTACGTTCAAGACAACGAGTACGTATTAATATTTGTCCCTTTTGGTAAAGTGTTAATATTTTCACAGTTCTGATATTATTAAGTTGCGTGCTGCGTTTTCATCCACAGTCGGTATTATTACGTACTTATTGAAAAGGCCAGACATATAATTTATAATACGTTCAAAACAGCGAGTAAGTATTTGTCACTTTTGATAAAGTTGTAAATATTAGCAAAACAAATTCTACCTTAACACGAATGAAGGTGAGGGCAGTCTTAGAAAATATTTTTTTTTGGGATGAAGGAAGTAATTTTTTGCTTTTTTTTTTATTACGAAATATTGAGAACACTTCAATGGAGGATTACAATTTTTTTATAATATTAGGGTCCATAGGTTTTAAGAAAATCAACTTTAAATTGGCAGTGGAAACTCAATTGACCACATGGCAACGCGACGGTTAATGAATGTTGTCAATCAAAAACATTTAATTTTTGGAACCAATACTAGAAGTGTATCCTTATTATTTTTAATGTTGTGGAGTTTCCATAAATATTTGTTTAAAATTTGTATATTTCGTATAAATTATCCTCATCATTCAAATGTCTGTCTAAGTCTAAAGGATAGAACAGCTAGTTCTTGATCAAGGGGGCATGGGTTTTATCCTAAACACATGTATTTTTTTCCATAATTATAAACATGAATTAAATTTTTGTGAATGCAGTGCGAATGAAAGTGTTATGAACAGAATAACGAAAGCATAATTAAGATGGTTTGGAAGACCTTCGTTGCCGAGTGGTAAGTGCTTTGACTGCCACCCCGAAGGTTCCGGGTTCGATTCCCGGCAATGGCAGTGTAATTGTCACACTGTCTTTGGTCTGGTGCAGAATTTACGTGACAATAAAATGACGATAGACAAGCTACCTATTACATGTCACGAGAATCAATATGACTTGGATGGACTTGGATATTCTGGCTTACAGAGGTTCAGCTCTTGTGGCTATTATTCTTATTTCTGATGGGAACGTTGTTGGAAATGTGATTTTCTTTTTCTTTTATACAACAGGTCGTTTGAACCCAATTACTGTTTACAATTTATTTTAGCTATTATATTGATTCTCATCGCATTTGATAGGTAGCCTATCTATCGCAATTTTATTGTCACGTGAATTCTACACCAGACCAAAGACCTCTCTGTATGAGAGTCAGAGCTCTTGCCACTCTGCCACGATTTGGTGGGTTATTGGTTTATGCAGGGGCATGATTTGTGTGGCCCGGAGTGTTCCTCTGAAGGAGGATCGATTTTGGACGCTTGGGGCGGCTGGAGGTGTTTGGGTCGTAATTTGAGAGGTCTTTTATTGTGGGGTTAGGATGTGAAAGGAGTCCTTTTGTAAAAACGTTTGGAGAGATTCAGAATGAATTCATCTATCATCGGGATTCCCGATTCTAGGTGCAGTTGTGTGATCCTGGTCCATGAAGGCGCACCAAGCGATAAACGGATAGCCTTATTTTGCAGGATTTGATGTTTTCGTATGTGACTTGGAGCTGCATAGCCCCAGATTGGGGCTGCGTAAATGAAGATCGACTTTATGACCGTTTTGTATATCGGGAGTTTATTGTTGATGTGATAGCTATACCCTTTGCATCGATTTGGCTTGTGCTGTAATGATGTAAAGAGCGATTCAACAAAATAATAATAATTCATGTATTTGTAAACGACAATTCTTTAAAATCTGAGATGATCCATACATTATTGTATTTGTTCATATCAAATGTGGATGATTTCAAACGAAAATTAAAATAAAAATAAAAAAACTATCCACGTTTGACATATTGTCTCTTTTGTTTTACGACTATTAGTAACCAAATTCAAACAAGAGAATATTTTTGTTTCCTGGATACGTTTTATTGTTTTAGTGTCGGGCAACACAACATGTAAGTAAATACTAAACAAACACCCACAAAATCAAAATTCCTACGTCACCCACATAAATTAAACTTAAAACCATCCATGTTTTTTTAAGTATGACAACACTTAGATAAAATACATGTTTTTTTTCTCTGAAGCTTTGCATGCACGTAATAAATTAATATTGTGTGCGATTGTTAGACAATTCAAAATATTATTTTATACTAACTAACTAGCTATCACGCCGTCTCCCCGAAGGGGTAGGCAGAAAGAATGGACTGGCACACTTTTCTTTCCCGACATATTTCTCTCACTTCCTCAACATTCATACATCGTGTCATGCACGCGCGTCGATTTCCTCATATGGCCGACATTCAATATTTGATTTTTTTATCGTGCCACGTTTTCCTCGGTCTTCCTCTATTTCTGGTTCCATTTGCATCGTTAAAATATATTTTTTTACCATTCTTTCTTCATTCATTCTTTCCATATGTTCAAACCATCTTAACGATCATTTCCTTATTTTGTTCATAACACCATCATTCGCACCGCTTTTTATATTTTCATTCGACACTCTATCATACACAGAGTATCCACACATTCGTCTAAGAGATCTCATTTCTACTGAATTTATTCTACTTTCATCCTTCTTTTGCCAGTTCCATGCTTCGCTTCCATACATAAAGGTCGGTAGAAGAACACCATTGTGCACTGCCATTCTAGCTTTTTTGGATAGATGTTTGTTTGCGATGACAACTTTAAGTGCACCATTCACTTTGTTGCCTGCCCCAACCCTTCTTCAATATCCCTCTCCACTCTACCATATCTTGTCAACATACTACCTAAATACAGGAACTCATCTACTTGCTCCAAATTTTCACCATTCACGCTAATGTTACAGACTGTCATGATTTCTTCTTTTTCACAAATCATTACCTTGGACTTATCAGATCATTTCGCATGCATATCTCATACATACAATTCACCAGAACTTTTAGTTCATGCTCGTTGTCTGCAAGTAGGACAGCGTCATCCGCGTACAAGAGACAGCTTACTGACACTCCCCTCATTTTGGCACCTACATCCAACCCTTTCAGCTCTTTCATACACTTGGCCATATATAGATTAAATAACCACGGGGACATTACGCAACCCTGTTTGACACCTTTATTGATATCAAACCAGGCTGTAAGATTATTATACTATTATATTATTAAGTTAAATACATAGATAATATACTATTATTATACTATATGTATATAGTAATTATCTTTTGCTTTTTCTTAAATCGTGTCTTCGACAACGATATATGACGTCATAAATATTTTATTTACTGCACCTTATAAACTTGTTAGCTTTAAAAAAAAAGCTAATTTCTTAGGTGTATATGTGTAAACAAAATGCACGATGGCGTCACAATTGGTGTTGTTTTTGTGTAATTTAAAATATTTGATTTTTATGTAATTTATAGTTAACTTTTTCTCATGCTGACTTTATTCCTTTTTTATTAATATTAGTTTTTTTTAATTTTGTGTAAATCGTTCTAATGGTTGTATTTTTTTATTAATTAAATTAGTTATTTTTTAAACGTCAATTCTATTTCTCTTAACGCCTCGTAGATGGTAAACAAAATTGACAATTTATTCACACTACTTACGGTTTTGATTTAAGTGCCATTGACCGAGCTCCAATCGTCGCGTCAATATTTTTTGGTCCCAGTCTGCAGAGACCCTGCAGCGAATGAAAAGGTAAAAGTTAAAATAAGGTTCTAATTGAGAGATCTTATCCAGTGCCATCTTGACGTAATAACGATGATATTTTAAGGTTTTCCTTTGATAGAGGCTTCAGTTTATTTATTTCAATTGCCATTTTATGCCACAAGTTCTCGATAGGGTTTAGGTCAGGACTATTTTCGGGCCAATCCAGTGTTGGAATCCCATGAATTTTCATATATTCTTTGACCTAAAAATTATTTTAACAGTGTTATATTTTTTAATATTGTTTTGCGAACATTATAAATCACAGTATCAGAAAAAAATAATAGTTCGTTTTTGCTCGGTGGCACAGTGCAGAGTCATCTTGGAAAATGCACTTTGAAATATAAGACTTCGTGCATTTCAATTGGCGGGAATAAAACTCTTCCAGATTTTTTTTTGTAAATTTCTGCATTCACAGTTCCTTTTATGAATGCTAATTGACCCACTCCATAAAAGGAGAAGCATCCCCAGATCATTTTTTCAGCAGGATTCAAGACACAGTCTTAAAATTCCGAATATTAAATATTCCGAAATAAATAAACAGAAGCCTCTATCAAAGGAAAACCTTAAAATATATAAGACTACATACATATTTTGGTGAAATCCATGCCTAAACGTATTGAAGCAGTTATTAAAATAAAAGGAGGAACAACAAAGTACTGATTTTGTTGGTATTTGATAATTGTTAGTGTTATATACCTATGTAATTTTATTTGAAATAAATATGTGTTTATTAAAATTATGTGAGCATTTTTAATTTTTGTGGCAAAAAATCGAAAACCTACAAATTAACTCTAAAATTAAGAAGAAAAAAATTGTTTGATCCCTAAAAAGGCACTTTTCTTGCAGATCATCTTTAAATAGTGTTGCTTAATAATTTGGACTGAAAAGATATCAAGGAATCACAAAAAAAAAATATATAATTACAAAAAAACGATGTTTTCAGTGTGAAAAGATTTCTGTGCTCGCTACTCGTACTCGTATATGCCGCCTAGCGATAGATATAGTAACGTTTGCTTAGCGGTCTAAGGGAAATCGTACAAAGAAAACATGGAATAATGCGAAAATAAGATGTGATCTGTGCTAATTGTGATAATGAGATGTAATTGCAAGTAAAAATAGTGACTTCTGGAGGAACTAAACTAAACTAATTAGAAAATAAATAGATCTTTACACATTGGTTCTAAATTTTTTTTTGTCCTGTGGACCCCCTGCTGATTTCTTTTATTTTATGCAGACCCTCTACTTTCGTAATATTGTTGATTTATTTTTTTTAACAAATTCAACTTTTGAGGCTGACACAGAGCAAAATTAGACAGTATAAAAAATAATCTGGAAATCGTTGTCGACCTTTTTTTTTGGTCATACGTAATCCAATTTTCAGAAATGAGCAACAAAAAAAGGTCCACAACGAATTCTAGGGTTTTTCACGGATATCATGGAAAAACGGATTGTCGCGGCTGGCCCGATTTTCACGAATGAGCAAAAAAGGTCGACAACGAAAAATATCCGTAATTATTTATTAGTAATAAAAATGCGTCACAATTTTTTTATTGTTTTATATTAAACCTTGCGCGGACCCCCTGACGTTGTTCAGGGACCCCCAAATCAATTTTAATTTTCCACGGACCCCCTGAATGATCGTACGGACCACTTTGGGGACCACTGATATAACGCGAAGTTATCTTACTTTTATTTAAAATAAAAACTGATCGTTTAATGAATATACTAGGATGTTTATATTAAAAAAACTAACTAACTGACTAACCATCACGCCGCCTCCCCGAAGGGCTAGGCAGAAAGAATGGACTGCCACACTTTTCTTTCCGATCGTGTCATGCACGCACGTCGATTTCTCTGACTCCTCACGAGGCCGACATTCAATATTTGATTTATTTGATCACACTACGTTTTCCTCTGTCTTCCTCTATTTCTAGTCCCATTTACATCATTAATATATCATTTTTTTCATCATTCGCACCGCATTCACTTCTTATACTTTCATTCGACACTCTACGAGTATCATACACAGAGTATCCACACATTCGTCTAAGATATCTCATTTCTACTGCATTTATTCTACTTTCATCCTTCTTTTGCCAGCGCAATGCTTCTCTATCTCTCTCCACTCGCCCATATTTTGTAAACATACTACCCAAATACACGAACTCATCTACTTGCTCCAAATTTTCACTGTTTGCAGACTGTCATGATTTCTTCTTTCTCAAAAATCATTACCTTGGACTTATATGTTTATGTTTCATAATAATAAGTTGAATTGCCATTTGATTACTTACACACTCTTCACATGACGCTACGCAATTGTTTTTTTTTTTTATAAGTTTAACTGTTTTCAAATATTCCACTTCCTCGTGTAATACATCAGATACTGTAATTTTATGGTTACGTATGAGAAAAACGAGTTTTTTTTAACACAGCATCATCATCTCTTGTGTCAGTAACCTTTTATCTTTCATCACACTACGCATTTCTAAATAATGCACGAAGCTCATTTATCTCCGCTTGGAATTTTTAAACACTTCCAAGCTAACGCATTTAAAACCATTGCAATGTTTTTGAATACTTTTTTTTGTAATTTCATCATCAGAATTTTAAATAAATTATCATAATTTTTACGATGTCCAGTCTCTAAACGATTCTGTCACCGTTGCTTTCATAATGACCATTTATCAGCATCCAGTATTATTGTGATGATGTCAGTTCTTGCGGTCGCTTCGTGGCGGTTCAAGCGTTGTTTTCATATTCTTCTACTTCCTCTTATTCTAGATCGTATGACCTGTTTGTGACGGTGAGTTGTCTTGGGATGATGACGCCATACCATCCTTCTATTATATACCTAACCACCCGTTCCCACGAATCGTTTCCTACGTCTATTCCAGTGATATTTTATATCATTGAAGATTCGTTTATATTCTTCTTCTTCTTCCTCAGCCTATTCCCATCCACTCCTGGGCAAAGGCCTCCTCTATTTGCTACTTCCATGTCATTCTGTCCTGTGCAGACTGCATCCAGGTTATTCCGACGTGTCTGTTCAGATCATCCTTCCACCGTAGTTGCGGTCGCCCTGCACTTCTCTTTGCCGTCCACGGTCTCCAAGTCAGCAGTCTTTTTGTCCACTTTTCATCTGAGCTTCTGGCTACGTGACCTGCCCATTGCCATTTTAGAGTCGCCACCCGGTGGATGATGTCAGTAACCTTTGTTTTTCCTCTCACCGTATCGTTTCTGACTCTGTCTCTTAGGCTTATTCCTAACATGGCTCTTTCCATGGCTCTTTGGGTCACTATTAGTTTCTCGGCACTTTGTTTGGACAATGTAACAGTTTCAAGACCATAAGTACCAACTGGCAGATCGGAGGCTTCATAGACTTTTCGTTTCAGGTTGATCGGTATTTTCCGGTTTTTAAGTATGTAACTCATGTTTCCGAAAGCTGCCCAGCTTAGTCCAATTCTTCTTTTTAGCTCTGCGGTTTGGTTATCTCTTGTTTGTATTATATTAAGTAAACATTTGGGGATTCACGAGATGCATTAATTGGTCTTTGTCTGACTCATTGAAGTTTTTTTTTTATAATATTAAGATTTTTGTAAACATAAGGATTCGAATTTCGAATTCAAATTCGAAAAGATTCGACAAAGTAAATGGAGCTTTAAAAATAGTTTTTGGAAACAAGAATTTATCAATGAAAGCAAAAACGGACGTTCACAATGGAGTTCTGGTCCCAACCCTAACGAATGGAAGCGAAGCATGGAACTGGCAGAAGAAGGATGACAGCAGAATAAATGCGGTAGAGATGAGGTCTCTAAGATGTATGTATGGTAGAACGATATACGACAGAATCTCAAATGCCGATATAAGAAAGGAATGTAGAGCGGAAGAAGGTATTATGAGCAAAATCATGAAAGGATGGCTGCGTTGGTTCGGACATATCGAGCGCATGGATGGAGAAAGAATGGTTAAGAAAGTATACGTTAATGATGTAAATGGAGTACAGAGTCGGGGCAGACCGACGAAAACATGGCATGACCAAATTAATCAAATTTTAAAGGTTGGTCATGTTAAAAGTCGGAAGAATCAACGTGCGTGTATGACTCGAGGAAGCTAGAGAGGTGTGCCAGGATAGAGTAGTATGGCGGTCCATTCTCTCTGCCTACCCCTACGGGGAAACGGTGTGATGGTTTGTTGTTGTTGAACATTTCTTCACGTACGATCTTTAGTGTTGATTTATAGCGTCGTTCAAATTGCAGATTTAAAATCAGTTTCAACCAGTGCGTTAAAGTCATTTCATTAATCCAACTAACATAAATTATCTTTTCTTCCTCATCGGTTCTGTTTGCAAATATTTTTTCGCTATTATGAACATGTTTTTTTATTTTGTTTTTATAGTATTTTTTATTTTCTGCTATTACTAACGCCTATCATCTCGGGTTTCCGTAATTATAAACACATACATTTTTATTGAATTATTTAAATAAGAAACCATTTTTTCGAATCGAATATTTTAATTTCCAAAAAAGGCGCCAATTACGTAAAATATTAAACTTGGTTGTTGACTTTTTTAGCAGATGTTTTATTATGAATAATAAAAATTAAGAATGATACGACAGTTTCGCGATCCATCCTCTCTGCCCACTCCTACGGAAATGGCTTAATTAATAGTTAGTAAATTGCATGCAAACTCCATTTTAAATAGTGAAACAAGCAAACAAACCATCACGACGTTTCTCCGGAGGGGTAGGCAGAGAGAATGGACCGCCACAGTACTCTATCCTGGCAAACCTCTAGCTTCCTCCACATTCATACAGCGAGTCATACACGCACGTTGGTCATGCCGTGTTTTCCTCGGTCTGCCTCGACTCCGTACTCCATTTACATCATTAACGTATACTTTCTTAATCATTCTTTCTCCATCCATGCGCTCCATATGTCCGAACCATCGCAGCGATCCTTTCATAATTTTGGTCATAATACGTTCTTTCGCTCTACTCGTACATTCCTTTCTTATATCAGCATTTGAAATTCTATCGTATATCGTTCTACCACACATACGTTTTAGGGACCTCGTCTCTACCGCATTTATTCTGCTTTCATCCTTCTTCTGCCAGTTCCATGATTCACTTCCATACATAAGGATGGGACCAGAACTCCATTGTGAACGGCCGTTTTCGCTTTCATTGATAAATTCTTAATAATGAATACGAATGAAAATTTCTTTTTTCGGGGAGTTTTCTTGTATTTTATGAGAAAGACATGTTTCGCCTTGCTAAGGCATTATCAAAAGTGTATTTGGGTAGTATGTTTACAAAAAATGCGCGAATGGATAGGGATCTTGAAAGAAGGGTTGGGGCGGGCAACAAAGTGAATGGTGCACTTAAAGTTTTCATCGCAAACAAAAACCTATCCAAAAAAGCTAAAATGGCAGTTTACATTTGTGTTCTCGTACCGACCCTTATGTATAGAAGCGAAGTATGGAACTAGCAAAAGAAAGATAAAAGTAGAATAAATGCAGTATACAAATAAATTAGATCTCTTAGACGAATGTGTGGATACCTGTGAATGGTGGAGTGTCAAATGAAAATATAAGAAGTGAATGCGATGCGAATGATGGTGTTATAAACAAAATAATGAAAGGATCATTAAGATGGTTTGGACACATGGAATGAATGAATGAATAAAGAATGGTACAAAAAAGTATATGTTAACGATGTAAATGGAACTAGAAGTTGAGGAAGACCGAGGAAAACGTGGCACGATCAAATAAATCAAACATTGACTGTCGGCCACGTGAGGAGGAGTTAGGGAAATCGATGCGCGCATGACACGATGTATGAATGTTGAGGAAACGAGAGAAATATGTCGGGAAAGAAAAGTGTGGCAGTCCATTCTTTCTGCCTACCCCTTCGGGGACAGCGTGATGGTTAGTTAATTAGTATTATTATCATGATCAAAAATATAATAATTCTTTAGCAAGACGAAACACGTTTTCATTCTGATATTGATTCATTACAAATATTTTTATTTTATTCTTTTTCTTCTTAGTGTAGGCCTCGTGGCCTGTTTTATTAAGGGGAATTGGCCTCCTGCGAGGTCGTAATTCATCGTTTAATTGTATCCCACTTATTTATATTGACCATGATTATAAATATTTTTATAGTGATGATTTTTTATGGCTTAAAACACTTTTTTGCCTTAATCATCAGAACGATATATACTGTTTGTATCGTTCTCATGATGATAAATTTGTAAAAACTTTGAAACATGTTGAGAAATGTAAACTCAAAAGTAGAAAAAACTATTTATTTTTATATACGAGTACTTTTATAATTTTTCAAATAAATTTTTCATTTGTTCCAATGACAATTTGAATAAATTCTTCAATAATATTTTTAAGTTCTTGCTGGTGTTGGATTGTTTTAAGTGCCTAATTACAGTTAATTAAAAAAAAAGTGGATAACGTTGAATAAAAATTAAATAAACACAAATGTCCGGATCGTCCAGCTGACGACAAGTGCACCATCTAAAATAACAATATGTGTTAAATTATTTTTCTTTGTTATTTTATTTTATTATATATCATTGTATTTCAGATAATTTGTTTTAGATTTATTATGTAGACGTTGAACGATCGAAGTGTGCGCGGGAGATGCCTTTTGGTGGCGATGAGGTTCGCAACCCATCACACCGCGTCTCTCGCGATGGCGAAAAGAGAAGGATGGAGTGCCGCATCGATTAAAGTGTGGCAGTCCATTCTTTCTGCCTACCCTTTCGGGGAGACGGCGTGATGGTTAGTTAGTTAGTTACGAGTACTTTGTATTAAAAAAATAAAATAAAATATCAGACATGTTTCGGACTAACCAGCCCTTCATTAGTGATATTGTTGCGGACAGGTAGTGGACTGTATTTCTTAAATAGGACGCAGGTCCCTGCAGGATCCGGAGCATAGTGATACGGTAGGTAGTGATACTTTGTAAATTAAGCAGAGAAACGTTTGTAGTAGAAGTTTGTAGTGAAAGGCAGAGATACGCTTTAAAGTGGTAGCAGGTTCCGAAGTCTTCGAGTTAAAGTGCAGCAAAGAGGTGATTTGACCGAGGAAACCGAAAAGTTTAAGTATTTGCCAGCGATACCGTGTAGCCGACGGTCAGTGTTCAATGTAATTGGCCGCTGAAAGCGGCGTCTGTGATTGGCCGTTATAACTAATTTATTTTCAATGTTTACAATCAAATGCACAACTAATATTTTAACACACAATAAATGAACAGTATATAAATGAAAATGAACTTAAATAATTTTATACAATTTTAAATAATTCTTCTAGACATATAAGTCGTTATTAAGTAACAATACAAATAAAAATTATTAATAAAATGTATATTTAATTAAGTTTATGATCCGGTCCGTTACAGATATTATATAAATATTGAAAATTTATTTCTATTTTTCTTTTTTATACACTTTGCCATACAACACTTATCGCCTCTTTGCGAGAATAACGTGACATTTCGAAAATCAAATCCGCCGTGTTCAACTTAATTTTCTACAAAAACATGGTATTTTGAAAAGTGAAAACCAGAAAATTTATGAGGGAAAAGGACAACACAACAGTGGTATATTGTGTTGTCACTTTGTCTCTTTCAGAAGGATATCTTGTTTCATTTTTCAATTTTTCGAAATAACACGTTATTCTCGCAAAGAGGCGTTATATTAAAAAAATATATATATTATATATAAATAAAATATGTATCTTTACTGAAGAAGGACTGTTTGTCCTTAACATGTCTATATATATATTTTTTTTTAATGTAAGTGTTGTTTATACAAAGTGTTTAAAAAAGAAAAATAGAAAAAAACCATCATAACAACACAAAGTATGGCGTATATAGAAGAGATATTATAAAATATGGTCAGTTTTGACAGATGTAACTTACCATATTTGTAAACAAATTTATAATATTTTAAATATTTATATAATATCACTGATGAAGGGCTGGTTAGTCCCAAACGTGTTTGATATTTAATTTTTTTTTCCCAATAAATGAGAGTGTTGTATACAAAGTATATAAAAAATAAACATTAAACAAACATCTACAACACAAAGTTACGGCAAACATAGAAGAAAATTTTAATTCATTAAAAATTTGTCATTATGGAATTCCACTGTGTTAATGCCACCTTAAGCTTATTAAAAATATATTTTGTGCACTTTTATGATGTCACATGTCGTTTGGATGAACAAATTTTCAAATATCAAGTCATGCCAGACAAATATACAATACAGTCAAATATGCAATACAAAAAATGTAACATTTTGAATTATATTAAATTTATGTTACTTTATTGATTTCAGAGGTGCAGTGCTCCGTGTCCTCCCAGGTCAAGTACACGTTAAGGGCCTTCTGGGGAGTGTCCATCCGGGAGCTGCACGCCGCCCTGTGGTGGCCCTGGGGGCAGCTGCGCGAGGCAGTCTCACGGGGCGCCCTCCTGGCAGCGCCCCACAGCCAGTACCGAGAGGAGGTGATCAGGTCAGTAGATCTACGAGGGTAATTCGTAAAGTAAGGTTCCCTATGCTGTCAATAAAGATAGCAGCGCGCTGGGAGAAATCTGGCAACACTGGCTGACTCATCAACTCCTTCACTCTCTATCCCTGCCACTCCCGCCACGCCACACCGCTCAGTGCCGGCCTGGCAGCTATTTAAGTAGAGAGAGACATGAAGGCCCCAGGCCTTAAGGGGTTAGGTGGGTTTCGAAGGCTCAATGGCTCAAGGCTCAGCCCACTATGGGCCCCGGCCTCATCCAGAATTCTTTGCCTCTCTTCCTGGTTTATCGCCCACATTCTCCAGCTTGTAACACCAATTATCCTGAGGTCCTCCTCCACACCATCCACCTCAGTTTTGGTCTTCCTACACTTGGTGTTTTGAGAATCTTCCTTAGGATTCGATCTTCTTCCATTCGCTGGAGGTGTCCCAACCATCTAAGTCGCTGTATTTTTATAAACTTCACTATGTTGGGCTCGTTCTAAAGTCCTTCCAGCTCCTGGTTATACCTCACACTCCACCTTCACAGAGAGGTCCAAAGATTTTTCTCAAAACCTTCCTTTCAAAGATCAGCAGCGCATTTTCGTCCCTTTTACTCAGTACCCAACACTCCACACTTTGGGATTATTTATTTTTGAATTAGAATTTTTAACCGGAAGGTTTCGAGATTCTCTTCAACATCATTCAAACTAATGAGAAACTATAAACTCTTTATGGCTTCCTGCTTTTCTCAATTTAACATTTTTGGTGTTACCTACGCTTATTTCAAAATAAATAATTCAGTGAAATACAGCCTTGGATTAAACACTAATAATAAAATTCACAACTTAACGTTACAAACTAAGATTTTTTTTCAAAATAGTAACAAACACTAAAACATATAAAAAATGGTTTATTTGAATAACCTCATAAACTTTGTCTATGTAAAAAGTTAACTATTAAAAATTATGATAGATAAAGCAAGTTTTTTTTACAAATTTAATATGTTGAAATCCCATCTTGAATTATGCATTAAAATGTTTAAAGACTTCGGTTTCTTCCGCAAATATATTATCATTGTAACTGAGATTGTCAACCGTACAGATATTGACCATCTGTCTGTGACTATCGTTTTATTGAATTCACACCATTAAAGTGCAAGGCAAATTGATGCAAAATTTTAAAATAAAACATCAAAAGAAATATAAAATGAATAGTACCATGTTCATGGAAACATTACATTTACTTCTTTGATAGTACATATTTGTATAGCTGAATTTAAATTGATATATTTCAATGCTTCCTCATTAGAAAGATATTTGTCTTCAATAAAGAATAATTTTGAAGCACTTCTGTGCTGCAATTTGGGGCATATTTAAGATATGGCCTTTATTTTTATTTTACACAAATGGGATATAACAAATAAACAACATTTAGGCTACTCATTTGAACATAAAACAGTTTAACAAAAATATCAATAACTTATTCATACAAAGATTAAATTTTACAGAGCACACTTGCAAAATAAGGAACAACATATCTTAAAAGGATCCCAAAAGTCAGTGAGGCAGTATTCCTTCCAGAAGTGATAATATATTATTTATGAACATTGCCTTACTGACACTAAAAATGTCCAAATCTGAGGCGATTAAATTCAATGTCCGAATTGCTCTTCCAACTGGCTTTCCAAAATCAGATTGGTTCTGCATGACGGAGTGTATAACAAATTGATGTCAGCATCTACTTTTACTGTAGCTGTAGAGAACTTCTACAATTGCTAAAAACAAATTGCAACCAATGACTGTATGCAATTTGTTTTTAGCTTTTAAATCCATTCTCATGACATGTGATAGGTAGCTAATCTCTCACCATTTTATAAAAACTAACTAACCATCACGCCATCGCCCCGAAAGGGTAGGCACAAAGAATGGACTGCCACACTTGCCACACTTAACCGATGCGGCACTCCATCCGTCTCTTTTCACGCCCGCGAGAGATGCGGTGTTATGGGTTGCCAATTTGTTTATCATGTGAATTCCACGCCAGACCAAAGACAGTGTGATAATCGCACTCCCATCACCGGGATTCGAAACAGGTCATAACTCTTGCCACTCTGCAAGGAAGATCGTCATTATTTGCGAAATGTATCATCGCAATATATTATTAATGAAATTAAATATTTAGGAATGGTAACCACTCCGAGCAGACCTTGAAGCTGCATCTGCCCCCGCCAGCCCAGCTTCGGCTTGGCACTCCTCCTCGCCTCTGCTACCCCCTCGTAGTACTCCTCACCAGAGATGACGATCCCGATAGGCTGCAGTCAGATGACACGGTAAGCCCTCTAATTTTTTTTTAATAAGCATATTTAAAAAACATATTATTAGAAAAACACAATGTTTTTTTATGTAAGTTAATATAACATCTAATTTTAAGTCTATTCAAAATGTAATATTCTCAATGATCAAAATTTAATTGGGTTTAACGAAGGGAAGCATGGAACTGACAGAAGAAGGATGAGAGCAGAATAAATGCAGTAGAATTGAGATCCCTGAGACTTTTGTGTGGTAAAACAATGTACGAATCTCAAATGCTGATATAAGAAAGGAATATAGAGTGGAAGAAGGTATTATGAACAAAATTATGCAAGGATCGCTTTGTTGGTTCGGACATATGGAGCGCACGAATGGAGAAAGAATGGTTAAGAAAGTATATGCCAATGATGTAAATGGAGTAAGGAGTCAAGGTAGATCAAGGAAAACATGGCATGACCAAATTAATGAAATTTTAAAGGTTGGTCATGTTAGAAGTCAGAAGAATCAACGTGCGTGTATGACTCATTGTATGAATGTGGAGGAATGTAGAGAGGTGTGCCAGGATAGAGTAGTGTGGCGGTCCATTCTCTCTGCCTACCCCTGCTGAGAAACGGCGTGATGTTTTTTTTTTTTTTTACATAGTATTCCATATGGTAACACTTAAATTTTATTCTAGGTGGCGTTAGTGAATGTGGTCCATATCAAAGATTCCGTGTGCCCCCTACCCACCAGCGTCTTGGCTCAGTACCTGAAGCAAGCTAATGGGCAGCTATCATGTCTTAAGGTTTGTAATATACTACGTAAATCTAACCTCTTACCTCTGTCATAATATCAGCATATTGATTTTTTAACTGGTTCTGCACACATCATTTATATGGTATGTTATGTACTTTTAACATATTTCCAAAAAATATGTATTTAATAAGTTTTGATTATCAGTTTCCAAGTCCAGCAAGTCCGGCCATATGAATAACTCGCATCATTTAAAAGGTTAAATAATATCTTTAGAAAACCTGTTAACATTACTTTTTAATAAACTTAAGACGTTTATACTGAAATTCCATAATGATGATTTTTTTAATGAATGAAAACACTGTTTTTTTTTTCACCTTTGTGACATATTTCGAAAGTTTCGTTCTCCCGATGATGATGGTGCAAAAAACCTTCGAAACATGTTGACAAAAATAAACTCAAAGGTGTTTAGCAATAGAGTATTAAAAGGGTTTCTGATATAAATAGATATGAATTACAATGCTAATTTCTTTTTCTTCTTCCTTGCTGTAGACCTATGTGGTCTGTTCTCCAGAGTGTTGCTCCTCCTGTGAGGTAGACTCCCAGCTCTCTTTCCATATTTTAGGATGTCTTCCACAAGGACGAGTTCCATGAGGCTGATTATGCAATGCAATATAGGGGAGTCTGGTGGTGTCCATTCTTTGAACATGCCCGTACCAGTCCCCTTTTCACTGTCTGCTCCATCTTATAATATCCTCAACCTCACATATCTCTCTTATTCTGGCGTTCCTCACGCGATCTCTCAGCGTCTTGCCTGCTATCGTCCTCGGTGTCTTCATCTCGGAAGTCCTCAAAACTTGTTTGGTCCTTGCTGTGTCTGCGCTTGCTTCGACGCCATATGTTATTATTGGTCTTACCCATGCTTTATCTTACTCTTAATGGCCATATCATTGTTTTTTCATATTGTGGATTTTAGATGTCTTTTTCTTGTTCTTCATATATTCCAAGTAATTAAAGGTCGGAATTCTATGTGTTCTATTTGTCATGATAACAGATTTTATAACTCTTCGATAAACAATAATTTATCAATGAAAGTAAAAATGGCGATTCACAGTGTAGTTCTGGTTACAACATGTAAGTATAGAAGTGAAAAATGATGAGAGCAGGATAAATGTGGTAAAGATAAAATCTCTTAGTAGACATATCTGTGGTAAAACTATGTATGGCAGGATTACAACTGCTTTGATATTAGGATAGAAAGTAGACCAAAATAAAGTATGAAGAACAACATTTGTAAAGAATCACTGCATTGGTTTGAACATATGAAACGCATGGAAGTCTAAAGTTATGGTATTTGAAAAGGAAGAATGAATGACGGATTGTGACACAAGTGCGATCGGTGAGAAATTAGAACAAGTTACCCAATTTGTTTATCTGGGAAGCATATTTACAAGAGATGGAAGAATGGAGAAAGATATCGGAAGAAGAGTTAAACAAAATAAATGGCGCACTCAAAGTCATTACTGCAAATAGAAATAAATGGACTGAAGCAAAGATGGCAGTGCACAATGGAGTTCTAGTCCCGACCCTTATGTATGGAAGTGAAGCTTGGAGTTGAAAGTAGGATAAATGCCGTAGAAATGAGGTCACTAAGAAGAATGTGCGGAAAAACAATGTATGATAGAATATCTAATGATGAAGTAAGAAAGGAATGTAAGGCAGATGAATGTGTGATAAATAAAATTAAGAAATGGTCACTAAGATGGTTTGGACATATGGAACGAATGAATGAGGGAAGAATGGTTAAAAAGATATATACAAGTAGTGTGAATGGGAAAAGAAGTCGAGGAAGGCCAAGGAAGACATGGCATGACCAAATTAATCAAATACTGAAAGATGACCATGTTCGAAGTAGGAACAATCGACGAGCGTGCATGTCACGATG
The DNA here is from genome assembly GCA_022606425.2 of Lepidostoma basale. Lineage (NCBI taxonomy): Eukaryota > Metazoa > Arthropoda > Insecta > Trichoptera > Lepidostomatidae > Lepidostoma > Lepidostoma basale. Next base: position 385,755 of record JAHDVF020001569.1, read on the forward strand.
TGTGAATGCAGAAGAGGCACGAGAATTATGCCAGGATAGAACAAAGTGGCGATCCATCCTCTTTGCCAATCCCTCTGGAGTAACGGCGTGATGGTTAGTTAGTTACTTAGTTAGTTGGATGAAGAAAGAATGGTTATGAAAGTATACGTAAACGATGTGAATAGAGTAGAGTAGAGGAAGACCAAGAAAACGTGGCATGATCAAATCTCTCAATTTTTAATGGTCAGCCACGTTAGAAGTCGGAAGAATTGATGTGTGTTTATGACTCGCCATACGAATGTGGAGGAAGCTAGAGAGCTCTCCCTGACCCCTCCGGGAAAATGATGCGATGATTTTTAGTTGTTGTCTTAAATAACTTAACTTTTAACCCTTAATTGAAATTTTTTACTAAAATTCATTGCTTTCAAATAAACAATTTATTTAATGTCTTCAATTTTATTTTATGCATTTAATTAACCGTTTTTTTATAATTGCTTTTTAATACATGTCACTATTAAAACAACTTGAAATTGTTTACAAAATCATTTCTCATGATCACTAGCTATGAATGAAGGATAATTTTTTTTAGTAAATATTAACATTATCTTTAATAGCTCGAAGATAACTTTGTTTACAACAAAGGGGAATACTTTGCTGGTGATAATTAACGCCTCTTTTTAAAAAACTGTGTTCTCGGCTTATTCTTAATAATTTTCTCGGTACTGTCGTTTTCTGTTAGCAGAAGTTCTTTTAACACTATGTCAATTAGCACTTTTTATGTTGACACAAAATAAATCATTCTCTTTTGAATGGTGAGCTGCTAATTAATTTTTGTTTTACCTTGGTCAATATCAAAGATAATCCCATTTTGAAACTCTTCTTTGTTTGTTGAATACAAATGTATCTGTGATGTATCCAACACAACACCTATTTTTTGCATTATTTATTTATACATAATACACAAATGAGACATTATTTTTCTTCTTTTTGTCCTGTCACACCTCCGTGGTGCATAGGGCCTCAAGGAATCTTCTCCACCCGACTCTATCGCATGCCTGATGCCTAACATCATCCCAAGTGAGGCCTGCTGTCTTAACCTCGTCCTGCAGGGTTCTTCTCCAGGTGGCTCTAGGTCTGCCTCGCTTTCTCCTCCCCCCTATAGGGGACCAGTCTAGTGCGCCCTAGGCGATGCAGGCTGGGTTCCGTCTCAGAGTGTGACCGATCCACTGCCATTTGCGTCTAGCGACTTGTTCACTTGTTTAGGAAAAAATTTACTCATAATTTTATCAAATTCATTATTTTTTAAAATTATGTTAAACTTTGACAAATAGGTTAAATTTTAGCTTTTTATTTTAATTTTATTCAGATTCAAAGGATTTATCTTTCCTTAAATTTGTAAAATTGTTTTTCTCTTTTATTTTGAAAAAGTAATAGCAATATTTATTATTTTTTAAATTAATTTGATTAAATATGGGAGTATTGTGAGAGGTCTCTCATTATTGATACCCCACCATAAATGGTTATTTTAAACATTATTAGAGTCAGCAACATAAAATTATTTTAATAATTTAATTAAACAAAAATATTATAAACATTTGGAAGCTTCCGGGTTTCACGGCCGTTTGGATACTTACAAAATTCTTTCGGGTCGTTCCGCCCGATGTTAAACATTTCCAAAACATAACCGTGGTTTAACGACCGCGGTCTATGATAATGAGCCTATCTTTATCACATTTCTCGATCTGTCATATTAAGTATTGAGTTTATTTACCATTTGGCCGTAAAAGCGTGTCACTTAAAACCGGTTCTTTTTTGGGCTCGGGAGTCCACACATTATTTTACTCATTACACATAAAAAATTTCTTAACCCTTCCACCACTAAGCATTTTTTTGTTTGTTTACCAAACTTCTTCTTCTTCACTTTTGATAGACTCGGGAGTCTGTTATTTCAGGCGGGTCCTCTTGAGACGCTGAACTCCAGCTTTCTCTCCACCATTTCGGAGGTCTTCCTGGTCGGCGTTGTCCGTTTGGCATTCCATGGAGAGCTATGTATGGTATCTTATTTGAGCTCATTCTTTCTACATGTTGATGCCATTATCGTCGTCTTTGACGTCCCCATCTGACCACATCTTTGACCTTGCAGATGCATTCCTAACTCGATCACGTAGGGTTTTGCCAGCTATAATGCGTAGTGTTTTCATCTCGGTTGTTCTGAGCATGCTCTTTGTCTTGACAGTGTCTGCCCTCGATTCAATGCCATATGTGAGGATTGGTCGCACACAGGTCTTATAAATGCGTACCTTTCTGTCAGTCCTCATGTCCTTTTTTATTAAACTATTATTTTTAAATAGTCACTTGTGATGGTAGCCTTAATAAAAAAAATAATCTTATAAAGTGCTCACTTTGAGGTTAGATATTATAAAACCAACTAACCATCACGCCATTGCCCCATTTTCAATGTTATTCATTTCCCGTTAACATGTCTATTTCAGACTTTTTATAATAGAGGAATTTCAATAGGGATGCTCCATTTTTAATCGCTCGTGCAGAATGTCCATAGTGGCGTGCACTGTCCTGTTGGAAACATATATTGTCGGTATTCATATCATCCAGTTTAAGCCACAAGATTTTGCTTATCATCGATTTGTGGCGCTCGCCGTCGACTTTTGTGGTACAATGCCAGTTTCGCTTTGGAAGAAGTACGGACCAATGATTCCGCCATATCAAAATTCACACCAAACAGTGACTTTCTCATGATGAATTGCTGCTGGTGTATCTCGTGTGAATTAGTATCATCCCAAATCTGATAATTTGGTTGTTCACACATTCATTCATCCAAAAATGGGTCTCCAGAATCATTGTCGCTAAAGATGAAATTTGGGCTCAATGATTATGAAAATAAAATATGATGGTTTGCACACGTTGTTCAATGCTATAATCTTCCATGGTGATTTGTCATACACTACTGAATGATTCACAACAAATTTAACAGATGTTGCTTTAACAACATGGCCACTACAACCCAACAAACTTCGAGCGTCCCTAATGAAAAACCCGATATATGTTTTTTTTTTAATCAATTGCAATGTTATAATTGATATCTCAACACGGAAAGTTAAATAAAGTGTATTATTTAGAATTGTCCCAAAATATAAATATAATCAATGTTGCCGTCAATAAATAATTATGTTTTTTTTTTCAGCAACTGTACGTGGCTACTGGCAATGCTGCCAGCTATGAATTAACAGAGCCCCCGTGCGAGCAGCTGTGTGCCGTGTGCCAAGCCTTCCCACTTTCACGTGCCCTGTTGCCATGTAGACACACCTGCGTTTGTGCTACATGCTTTAGTAAGTTTAAAACATTTAAAAAGATTAAATTTAACCTCTATTTTACATTGAGATTGCCTAAGATTTCATAGATTAAATTTAATTATTCTAATTTAAAATATTTGCCTTTCATATAGCTCTTCTTTTAATAGATCTGACGATCTGTGACACATAATTCATGTCTCCTGAGATGATGAGGTCTAACTGTCTCTCCATCTCGGAGGTGGTCTTCCAGTTGAATGTCCACTTCCTCATGAAAGGCTGCCTATGCTTAATACTTATTGTCTACAAAAACTTAGTGTATCGTCCACTACTTAACGTAGGCCTTAACGTTATTAAGACCGAGGAAAACGTGGCACGATCAAATAATTCAAATATTGATTGTCGGCCATGTGAGGAGTCAGAGAAATCGACGCGCGTGCATGACACGATGTATGAATGTTGAGGAAGCGAGAGAAATATGTCAGGAAAGAAAAGTGTGACAGTCCATTCTTTCTGCCTACCCCTTCGGAGAGACGGCGTGATGGTTAGTTAGTTAGTTTAGAATATTAGAGAACCGTTTATATTGTATTCTGATTAAAGTGTTTGGATTTAAAAAAAAACTATTTTGCAGATAAATTGGATCGCTGCCCCATCTGTAGAAGTCCGATCCAGAGTTTCTTCTGCATCCGTGGCGAGGACTACCTCCCGATGGAGGTGACAGGCGTCGCAACCAAGAAACCCTACCACTGGCTTGACTCCTGGAACGACCGACTCACAGACTTCCTCGGCTTCCGATAATGGGGGGAAAGATGGGGGATTCTTTGAAATCGAGGGAGGGGTTCCTCCTCCACTTGGACATCCAAATTTTTGTATTTAATTAATTTGGGATGAGTCTATCGATGTGATGTTAACGGTATTGTGCAAAATGTTTGTATGCCATTGTAATGGAAAAAATAAATGTTCTTGAAGAATGTATGAATTATATAGTTACTGAGATATTGAATGTCACTATAGATGGCGTTTTCAAAAGTGATATAATATTACAAATTATTTAATTTTATTATGTTATACTATCAAATAAACATTCTATTAGATTAGTTCACAGCATAGACAATAAAGGTGGACTTGGCTTTGTATTTCAGAATACAGTACACTCCCACACAGATGGATGGTGAAAAAAAATCCTCTATAATCGATTTCCCGGTTAATCAAAAAACAATAAAAAATATATTTTTATTAACGATGTCCCGTATAGTTTGATCACCAATATTATATTGATTCAATAAATATTTAACGGTTGCACCATTTTCAAATTTTAATTATTTCGAGTTTTTGTTCAATTGAAAGTACGACTCGTTTGCGTTTATCCAGTATACCATAGACATAGACATTATACCATAGACACTTTATCACAGTAAAATAACATTACGACTTTAGAGCCACAAACGTATGTTGGCGGTGGCGCCAATGTGAACTAAAGGCCCAATGTCATTGTGACATTTATGACATTTTTGTTTTTATAAAATATTTTTTCAATGACTCAAGTGTCTCGGATAATCCGCTTCCCGGAAAATCGGGAGTGTACTGTAAATATTTTTTCAAATCTACTTTCGATTATATGCACAAACCTAATTATATTTTAAGACGAGGGACGCACAGCTTTCAGTTTTGGCCCGAGCTGTACAAGAGGGTATCCCGCAGAATATTAGACCCTCCTGGTCTCCGATATTCGATATTCTGCAGGATACCTCTTTGTACAGCACGGGCAAAAACTGAAAGCTGTACTCCCCTTGTCTTAATTAAGCTTAGACTATAATGTTCTCTGCGAAAATTTGATTTGTGTGAAATCAATCCCGTTTTAAGATTGTGATAATTATATTTTGTTTAAAATTTCAAGTAGTTTCTTATTCTGATATAATGTGAAAGGCCACTCTTATTTGTCTATGCTTCACACTTAACTAGACAAACTGCATTACATAGTTGATATATCTAATCACTACATAGCCATAAAATAAATTCACATTCTATTGTAATATTTAAGGTTATTTTTTGGTAATGGTTATCACACCATATTCAATATGTAAATTGAAATATAAAAATTAATGTTTTTTAATTAATTTAAAAATTAATGTTTTTTAATTAAAGGAAGATTTTTTTAGACAGTTGGAGTTAATATGATAATGATCTCTTATAGCCCACAATGTTAAAATATTAACATAAAAATAGTATTTGTACGTGTTTAATAAATTCAGTTCAGAAAGGGTTAAGAAAACAATTAGTTTAACACAAAAAAATTGTCAATCACAAAATTTTAATTTAAAAAAAGTTATGACATGCGTCGGGCTTTTTCACAAGTATAAATTTCACTTTACGGCACCTCTTAAAAACCTGCTCATGTGTTTAGTAATAGAAATATGCATACCAGTGATGCTGTATTTAGTTTTTTACGATGATATTTACTGAGAATGACTGAAACTAGATAGTGTTTGGCCTAGTGACACGTGTCTGTACATATATTTATACAAATTATTATAAAGTAAGCCAAGACGATGGTAGTTTTAGCCGAACACGACTTTGTTTCGGAAAAGGCTAAATTTATTTCATTTGAGTTCTTGTTTTCAATTGTGAATTTTAAAAAAAGAGAGTGTTAATCAAATAGTCCATTGTTTTGGCTGAAACACTATAATACTTCAACATTATTACTGTTAAAATTTATAACACTGTTTATTTTTATTCACTGAGAATGTAGCGACAGCTGAGCAGCCAACCGATGTTGGCATCATTAGGTGTTACAAAAAACTGTAACACCTGATTATGCCAACATCGGTTGGCAAAACAGCTGTCGTGACAAAATAAATTGTGATATTAAACAGTGTTACAAATTTTAACAGTAATAAAAAGGAGTGTTCTTATTAAAATACAGTTTTCATTTAATGTTTATTTGTAGCTTTCATTTGTTTTAAAAAGTTAAAAGAAAACTTTAATTATAAATTTATTGTTTCTTGAACAATTGTGTAAAACTCCATAATAAATAATTGATACGAATGAAAACATTCAGGTATATGCTCCGTTCAGTTTGTGACAGGAATTTTTTTTGAAATAAATTATATCACAGTAATTTTTTTTTTCAAGTAATGCTTTTTATTCTCAAATTTGATTTGATGCGATCTGTGTTTATTTTAATTAATCAATTTTATTACAGTTGTTTTTTTTTGTTTTTTCTTGAAATTGTTTTATACACCATATATATATTTAACAAAACATAAATACAGACATCAATAAATTGTTATGCATCCAAATATATGCTGTATCGTCCTGGCATTAGAATATTTATTTGCCTGTCACATTCATATGCATTTTTCTGTTGCATTATAACTCGGTTAGTATCAAATTAAATTTTTAAACTTCTGCTGAAGTAATATTAATAGATAGTGAAAATTTCATCACAATTGGTCCTGTATTTGTCGAGTCTATATCGTTCACACATACAAACAATACCATTTATATTGATAGATACATTATGTTGGCAAGTTTGCAGAGGAAACCAAATAATTGAAAGACATGTTTATATGATTAGAATTTTCTGTTTAAATTGTGTTGTTCTGTTTAATTGTGAATTTCAAATCTATAGTTTGCATTACAGAATTATCGTCTGGCAGACAATACGTTTGTATTAATAATAAAAAAAGTAAAATCTCTCATTTTTTAAGGATTAATTGTATCTCAATAGAGACGGAAGATGTAAATTATTTGGAAACAGAATATGGTAGCAGTGGCGGTACTCTCATAGAAGCCCAGAAGCCTGGCTTGCGTAAGAAATTTTGAATCAAAACCTCTTCTGGCGTACAGAGGTTCAGCTCTTGTGGCTATTGGCCTCTTACGTCTGATGGGAACATTGTTGGGAGGTGATTTGGTGGGTTGTTGGTTTATGCGGGGGCATTATTACTTAGATTTGGGGGTTTTAATTCAAAATTTCTTACGCAAGCCGGGTTTTTGGGCTTCTATGGGAGTACCGCCACTGTATGGTAGTCGAGGCGTTTACAGGACTTATGACCTGTCATTAGTTGGGTTAAGCGATCACTTTATGTTTAACAACATTCACCATTCCGCCCTTCTTACGACACCACGTATGACAAATTTTGGAACTTGGTAATGAATATGGTAATATTTTTTAATAACTTCACTGTTGGTAGGGACATCTACACTAGTACCATCTATTAAGATAATTTGTATATATATTTATACAAATTATCTTAATAGATGGCGCTAGTGTAGATGTCCCTACCAACAGTGAAGTTATTTAAAAAATATATATTGATATTGATCTATATATACAAGTTCCAAAATTTTGCCAGACGTGGTGTCGTAAGAAGGGCAGAATGGTGAATGTTGTTAAACATAAAGTGATTGCTTAACCCAACCAATGACAGGTCATAAGTCCTGTAAACGCCTCGACTATCATATTCTGTTTCCAAAAATGATTAACCCGCAATGGGTAAAAATTCAGTATTTGTATACAAAAAAACAAATTAAATCTTTCAAAGTTCTGTTTATTTTGAAATAAAAAAATTGTAAATTGATTTCGTTTGGAGCTCCTTAGTAATAATTGAGTGAATATTGGTGATCTGTATCGGTGATATGTTTGAATTACTTTTTAAGGTGTAAAATAATTATAATTTAAATAAATTATTTAATATTCATATATTTAAGTAGGTATACAATAAATTATATTTTGCATTGCGTAGATGAAGTGATGTTAGTATCTTTATATAATCCAATTTTAATATATATATAAAAACTATGTAATCTATATAAAATAGCTCTACACATCACATATTAAAAATTCGGTATCATTTTATTTTGAATAAAAAAATATGACTCTTATTTATTGTTTGATTAATTGTATCAAATTAAAAAAAAACAAATCAAGGTCAATTATGTATTATCATATACTTTCGATTATTATTTTATGTATTTGTTTTGTATATATTTAAGTTGATTAAACATTAGTTAATTTTTTGTTTTCAAAACATACCTAGTCTCGTCTTAGATGTGTATTACACAATGATCCAATTAAGTTGTAAAAATATTTTTTTGGCATACAAATTTCATAATTAAAAATTTATAAATTTATGTATAACATATTTTTTATAATACCTTTGTGGAATTATATAACATGTCAGACTTAACATATAAATAACTGAATGTTATTTAACCCTTTCGTTGCCGGCACTTATGGGATTAATATGCCAAAATAGATGCAATTTTAGAGAAAAAAAATTTAAATCTTCTTTCGCCTAGCCATTTCCCGTTGGTCGGCTCTCTTAATACGGCTCCGCCAAGTCTCACGATCCAGGGTCATCTGGCTGTCCAGTCCCAGCGCATTCAGAGCATTCCCAACTGTGGACATCCACGTTGCAGGAGGCCAACCTGGTTCCCTCCTTCCGTCTTCCAGTTGCAGGGTCTTGTGAACGATGTATTAATTATCCCTTCTGCTCACATGACCGTACCACCGCAGACAACATTCCCTAGTTTTTTCCGCTATGAGTGCTCATTTCTAGCTTTATCCAGCATCGTAACCCCAGCGGCCCACCTCAGCATCTTAATTTCTGCTATGTGTAGCCTCTGTTCTTCTTGTCGCCTTGCGACCTAGAATTCCGATCCGTAGAGCATAGCAGGTCTTACGGCGGTTTGGTACACCTTTCCTTTTTATTGATCGGGTACTTTGCTGTCGCATTTAAGCCATCTTATGTTTATTCTATGCTCTACATCATTTTCAATTGTGTCATCATTGGTAAGAATACAACCGAGATATCTGAAGTGGTCCAGCTTTTTTAATTCAATATTAAAATGGGTTATATAATTTCCAAACAGTCTGTAAAATAAATATTTTAATTTATCGAAATTAAAACAAATCTATTATAATATGAACACCTGTAACTAGCACGTGTTCATGAATTTCTGGGCCGGGAGCAAGACAAAAACACAGTCAGCCATCATTCTTACGACCACTGTCAATTTAGTTTTATCTTTTTATCTCGGCACGCAATAAATATTCCCAGCCGAGTCCAGACACTGCGAGTAATGAATAATAAATGTATGTGACCTAAACAAAATTGACCGATATTAGACCCTAAGTGGCGGGCTGTACACTGTTTTTTTTTTTACGCCGTGCCCATTAAATACAATATAACACCACTTTTATTTTACATTTAATGAAATCTTTAAATTCTAAATATTCTTTTTTATTAAAAATATATTCAAATCTAGCACTGACTCACTTCCTCACACTCTGTCTAAAACGTATATGATTCTTTTATAAATCATGACTTCGATCCGTAGGATTCGGCACTTCTCGCTAGTGTAGTGAAAGCCAATATATTGGATTTCGGCAACAAAGGGTTTATAATATTTTAAATATCTGTTTATTCCACAAATGTGCCTAGAAAATTTATCATTCCCAAATGTCTCATTCGCTTGTACGTGGTGACTGACTCGGCAAACAAATGAGATATAAAGATAATAAAGATTTTAAACACATTCGTATGATAACTCAACTAACAAGAAATTTTCCATAAAATTTTATTTATATTAATTGTTAAATTCTGTTCCTAATTGATAATTATAAATGTTCACATTTATTGTTTGAATTGTCAAGATGAGATTTGTTTGTAGTATATTTAGTTTTTGAGAATTCCGATACATGAAATGAATTTCGACTGAAATTGTTTTCCTTTTTTAGGTTAAGAAATGCTTCAATTCAAATAAATACGCATCACAGTAGAGTAATATATTAAAACATGTCTTTTCATATCCACACTTGAGTATACTTCTGCGGAATATTCCGCTTTCCTAATAATACATAGTTCATTTCCTTGACTTCTTAAAGGTTTGTGAATAAAATAGTACCTTGTCTCGACAGAGGAATGTTTAAAAAAAAATAGAAATTACTAGTTGTAAACATTAGAATAGCATTGTAGGTTTTCAAATTAACCAAACTTATATCAATAAATTCCATTTGAAATTCATTCTGGTCCAACTGTTGGACATTAATTAAAGATGATAATTCATAAATTGCTGTTTTATTTATTTATAATATTCCTATTTGAATCGTGTGTTTCAGAAACAACACACAAGCCAACTTTTGGGATTTCAACTTTATGATGCCATCTTGTTTTTTTAACCTAGACGCACCTTCTGAGCAAAAATAACACACATGTGATCATTAGTGAATTTACTGTTAGCAGTCAAAATATACGTATTTTTTTGAAAGAACACACCTCCATTTGTGTGGTGTTTCTAAAAAAATTACCTGTGAATCCCTCAAATTTTATATATCTGTATGAAAAATTAAATTTAAAAATGATGTTTACAGATAGCACTGATGTGAAGGTGAGCTACACCTTATACAGATTTTTTTTTAAAGAAAGGTTCAACCTATAGTTCGGGCGTCCACAGGTTGACACATGCCAGACTTGTGAAGAATTAAATATAAAACTAAAAAGCAAGTCACTGTGTGATTCTGCAAAGCGGGTATTTGATTTCGAATTAGTTGTTCACAAAAGAAGAGATAAAAAGTTTTATTTAAAAATGAAAGCAATGCAAGAAAAAAGCAAAGTAGATCGGAAAATCGCAGCAATATGTATGGACTATATGCAGAATTTACAGCTACCGAACATCCCAGTCCAGGAAGTTTTTTATCTTCGTCAGGTCACATTGAACGTATTTTGCATACGCAATTTAGAAAACGAAAAGGCAGTGCTTTACACCTATGACGAAGGAATCGCAGGTAAGGGTCCAAACGACGTGTGCTCCTCCTTGAAAACCTACATTGAGAACGATTTGAGTGCAGATGTAAAAGAACTGCATATCTTTTCTGATGCCTATTTAGCACAAAATAAAAATAACACCCTTGTCAGAATGCTTTTGTCGTACGTTGAAATAAAACGATTTGATAAAATAATACAATACTATCCTGTCAGAGGACACTCATATATGAGTTGTGATAGAAATTTTGGATTACTCAAAAGAAAAATACGTACAACGGACAGAGTGTACACCACAAAAGAATATATTGAACTTATGGTCAATTCCAGTAATATTCCTAGTAAATTCACTACAGTAATGCCAAACAATGAGCTTTCCTTGGATTTTAAATCTTGGTGGCCTGCTTATTATAAAAAAATCAAAAATTTCACTGGAATCGTTTGGCAGAAATGTTACAAAATCGAATAAAATATTGTTCCAAATCTCTAAGCACAAGGAATTAAAGTATACAAATGATGAGCCTGGCTGTGTTGTAGCAAAATAGTTTATTGACTGCCCAATAACACACACTTTCAATTTTAAAACTACCAACACGATTCCCAGAATCCTCAACTATTTGGGTGGAAAAAGACCAATCAATAGATAAAAAATTAAAGACATAAAGAAACTAGTCTCGTATATTCCAGATGATCCTGAAATCCAGCACTTCTATGAAGAATTATTCAATTGGCCTATCACAGACCAAGATGACTTGCCAGAAGATTTTAAAAATATTTGATTATGTTTATTTAGTTTAGTTTTGTGTTGATATTCTACCATTCTTGTATCGCAATAGTTGCCATATAAACGTTATTATAAAATATATAGTCAAATGCAACTTGAAAATTACCAATAAAACATTGTAATATCATTAGGGTGTTTAATTTATGAAAATGTTATTTTACATAAATGTATGCAAGAAGTTTTGAAAACAGCACACATCCATTGTATTTCTTTTAGAAATAGCACACATCCCATTTTTTTTAGTAACAACACACATCCACGTTTTAAAAAAAATTATAGCCCTATACGGAAAGCTTTAAATATATAAAAAATATACAGAAAATATCTATTTTACTCCCTATAACAAGTGTGTATTGAAAAAATATGTATCATTGTAGGAAAATTTTGTACCAGACAGTTTTTTTGTCTGTCCTGTAAAGTTGAGGTTACTGGATGTGTGCTACTTCTGAAAAACACGATTCATTTATCCAATGGTTACAATGTGAATGGAGTACGGAGTTGTTGCTGAACAAGAAAAAATTTACATGATCAAATTAACTAAATTTTAAAAGGTCAGCTATGTTAGAAGTCAGAAGAATTGATGTGCATGTTAATTCGCTGTATGAATGTGGAGGAAGCTGGGGGTTGCGTGTTTAGGATCGAGTAGTGTGGCAGTCCATTCTCTCTGCCTACTTCTCTGGAGAAACGGCATGATGGCTTGTTTGGTTTGTTCCAATGGTTTTTAAAGATATTTGTTAAGTATAAAGGTAATTATTTTTATTGCATGTAATTTTACGAATAGTAATGAAAAAGCATTTTTTAAATAAATTTTATTGCTGACAAAATCACAATAGTAAATAAACAATATCAAAATAAAACATGGTAACTTCACGGTAATATTCCAAAGCAAAATCGCTACAAAGATGTAATTTTCTTAATCCCAAAGATCGAAAAAGCGATGAAATATATGTGGTCATTCTGGCGATGGCATCGTCTCCAAGTGTTTGATTTTTCTCAGCACCTCCTTCTCCTCCGCTTCCTTCTGCAGGACCTCCTTTTCCGTTTCCTTCTGCAAGACCGCCTTCTCTTTCTCCTGCAGCCGCTCCTCCGTCTGCGTCTCTTCCTTGGGCAGCCGCAACCGTCAGTGCAAGCCGTTGAAGTCGAAGGAGTTGGGTTGGAATAAACATCACTATCCACTTCATACGAGGTATTTCTTTTTGTCACTGCAGACAATTTTTTTGGGATACTATAGTCATCACAGTTCCCGCAGTCACAAATTAAATTTGTCAAAACCATTGTTTCAATTGAAAAATCGAAATTTTAAATTTAATAATCACAGCCAAAATATGTAGTCAGACCCCCTTCAAATTTGTAAACTATATGAAAAATATGATTGTTTCCTAATTCCTTTGTTTTTTTTTCAATTCAAATTTAAATATTGAATAGTATTTCAGGTAAGCAATCAAAGAATATTTTTGGGTACCTATATAGTAATCAGTCAGTCAACTAAAAATGAGTAATTGTGTGTACCTACCCATGATTCCCATAAAACTTAAAAAATCTTTTAATTATTTTATAAGATGTTTCTTTTGGAACCAATAATAATTTCCGATGCCGTTCTCGTTGCGGATAGTGCGGACGAATTACAAGTCTTGGTGTCGAGAATGTATAAGGTATGCAAGTCAAACGATTTAATGATGAATGTCGGAAAGTCAAAGGTGTTAGTTTTTGAAAGGGAAGAGCAAATGACAGTTTGTAATATAAGTGTAAATGAAGAGAACTTGGAACAGGTGAGCGAATTTGTGTATTTAGGTAGCATGTTCACAGCGGATGGCCGAACGGACAGTGATATTGAAAGAAGGGTTGGTGCGGGTAACAAAGTGAATGGAGCTTTAAAAGTAGTTATTGGAAACAAGAATTTATCAATGAAAGCGAAATTGGCCGTTCACAATGGAGTTCTGGTTCCAACCCTTATGTATGGAAGCGAAGCATGGAACTGGCAGAAGAAAGATGAGAGCAGAATAAATGCGGTAGAGATGAGGTTCCTAAGACGTATGTGTGGTAGAACGATGTACGACAGAATCTCAAATGCTGATATTAGGAAGGAGTGTAGAGCGAAAGAAGGTATTATGAACAAAATTATGAAAGGTTCGCTTCGTTGGTTCGGACATATGGAGCGCATGGGTGAAGAAAGAATGGTTAAAAAAGTATACGTTAACAATGTAAATGGAGTAAGGAGTCGAGGTAGACCGAGGAAAACATGGCATGACCAAATTAATCAAATATTAAAAGTTGGTCATGTCAGAAGCCGGAAGAATCGACGTGCGTGTATGACTCGATGTATGAATGTGGAGGAAGCTAGAGAGGTGTGCCAGGATAGAGTAGTGTGGCGGTCCATTCTCTCTGCCTACCCCTGCGGGGAAACGGCGTGATGGTTTGTTGTTGTTGTTTGTTGTTATAATAATTTCAACTTATTGAACGCTAAGGCATTAACACTGGAATTCCATAGTAATATACTTAGGAAATTGAAAATAACTTTGTTTAATCCACTAATTATTAAATAAATATTAAAAAACATGACATGTTTCGGAGGATACTTCCATCTTCAGGTGTAAAAATATAAACCTGAAGATGGAGGTATCCTCCGAAACATGTCGTGTTTTTAAATATTTTTTTAATAAATAGTAGATTAAACAAAATTATTTTCAATTTCCTAAGTATCATAATAATTTCCATCAATTTGCATAAGTAAAAAATGACAATATCATGTATTCAGATGCTGTCATCTTCTAGAGAAGAAGACAGACCAGAAAATGACAGTTAATTATACAAACCACTCAAAAGGTAGAAAATTAATGGAATTAAACGCAATATATACTTAGTTAAATTTTTTTCAATTATTTTCATTGATTATTGTGATTAATGTATTATTTATTGCATATCATTATTTTACACAATTGTGGATATTGCTTTCTGTATTGTGCTGAAGCTTGTTATGTTCAAATAAAAAAAACGAGCAAATCTTCGTACCAATTTTATTTTAAAAAGAAAAAATAAGTAAATCAATGATATCAAAATAAAAAATTACTATAAAAACATCACAACAACATTTGGGTACAAACTCATGACACGAGTTAAATTTTTCTTCCATCAAGTCAAGTGTAAAAGAATTATTCTATCTCAGCATCTCCTCCTCCTCCGTTTTCTCCTGCAACTTCTTTTTCGTTTCCTCCTACATGACCTTCTCTTTTTTCTGCACCCACTCCTTCTCCTTCGTCTTTTCCGTGGACAACATCCGTCGGCACAGCCTGTTGAGGTCGAAGGAGTTGGATCATTGTAAAATTCGTCGTCCACTGCAGCTGGACTCCTTTTAGAAACAGAAGATAATTTCTTGGGAATACTGTAATTTTCACAATTCTTGCAGTTGCAAATTAAATTAGTCAACACCATGATGAGAAATTATAATCCGAAATTTATTTTAGATTAACAGTAAAAAAAGAGATCGCCCGTTTTCGATAAATTTCTAATAATGTGACAAATAACTACACTCTAATGTTTTAATTTTAAAATTCGATTCTTGTTTCATCTCTTTTTCGATATTTAATTATGTTTTTATTCTTCTTCATATTTAAAAAATACGAAAATCCATATGACAACACTCAAATGTAATGTCAAAGTCAAAATTGTCATCTAACCTGTATTTTTGTTTATGTTTCGTTAATGTAAAAAAGTCATTGAAAAGAGGTAATATCGTAATATGCTAATAATAGGGATTACGTCAAGGATGTAGATTTGCACTTAAACTTAATCAGGATAATATGACTCCCAGTCATTTGAATGAAGCATTATAATTTTATCGGAAAACAGTGCACCGAAGGAAGAAAAATAGCCGAGTAACCCATTTTTAAATTCGATACGATGCAAGCAGAAAATATCAGAGAAGTTATTAATAATGTGAAGTATCCTGTTGTTTTGAAAAACGTGTGCAATTGGCCATTGTTGCAATGGTCTCTCGAAGATTGGGGGAAACATTTGCCGAAGGGGGAACTCTCCTTCCGGTGCAGGCCGCGTAAACCATCGAAAGAGCCCTCCTGGGAAAGAAATTGTCCCACGAAGCATTTGTCATTTGAAAAGTTTGTTGAAACTGCCCAATCAGGCATCAAAGATTGGTTTTATTTTGACTACAAGTATGTGCACCAGTGGTTTAAGTCAGACAGCGACTTTTCCAAGGTATATATATGTTCACTTGCATGATTTTAACCCAAATGAAATATCGTAATGTTACCTAATTATTGACGTCCAACATTCATTAATATTATAAATAGTTTATTAATAATTTTTTTAATCCATTATGTATAAATAAATTTCATGCCTAATAAATCGCGTAATTTTTATTAACATATTTACATAGTTAAAGATTTTTTTGCCGTTTTTAATATATTATTTTTTTCTAAACAAATATACATAAATTTTCATACTCTTTGATTTATAGTACCACAAAATTAATAAAATATCTTTATATTATGTATTTAGTTTTATTCCATTTGTTTTTCTAGTTTTCGGCAGCTCGCGGTAGCCGGTCCATCAGCTTAGAACAATCTTCCTTCACACCTCAGATGCATAAATGATCCGACAGACTTCAGATCTAAGCTGAAAACCCATATTTTTCATATTTCATACCCAATTTAAAACATGCATATTTTGTTCTATTATACTTTCGTAAAACACGTCTTAATGCGCCCTTGAGGTGAATACATCACAAAAATTAATTATTATTATTATTATCCCCTGGTCAAGGCCTTATGACGAGCTGGCGATACCGGTTAAAACTATAATAACGAGTCGAGTAAAACTAAATGCGTAGATTATAAGTTTTTGTTTTCGTTACTTGATGCACCATTGAATCAATCCATAGACTCAAATATAATAATCAAAACATTTTTATAGCAAATCCGCTGGGATGAGTTTGGTTTCCCTGAGGCGGGGGCGGCGCAGTCGTCCCTGTGGGTGGGCAGTGCGGGGGCCCACACACCGTGCCATCAGGATACCTATGGACGCAACATCGTGTTGCAAGTATTTGGTAGGTAAGACATCTTCACTTCATTATATTATTTTGCAAAATTACAATTTGGAAAAATATTTCGTTAATTCAAAAGCATGGATCATGACGCATGTGCAATAGAATTTGTGTCAACTCTTACATTTTAACTAAACTTACTAACCATCACACCGTCTCTCTAAAGTGGTAGGCAGAAAGAATGGGCCGCTATACTGTTCTTTCCTGATATACCTCTCTTGCTTCGTCAACATTCGTACATCATGTCATGCATCCACGTCTGTTTTTATGATTCCTCACGTGGCCCACATAATAATAGATTGAACCATGTTCTCTTCGGTATTCCTCTATTATTTGTTCCGTTTACATCGTTAACATGCTTGTCCGTCTTTATGGATCAGAGAGTCCTCAATTCTGTAGTTCTTAGGAGACTTCTTGTTCTAATAGTGTCAGTCCTCGTGTCTATGTCATATGTCATTATAGGTTATCGAACTCAGGTTTTGTAGAATGGACACAAAGCTCATGCTATAAATTTCATGTGATTAATGAAGCTATTGAAATTCCAGTAACTCAAATTCTATAATTTATGACCATCAGACAGAGGTTTATCAATTTCCATCATTTCAATATGTAATTTGTATAAAAGTTGTCTGAAGTTTCATGGTAAAAGTTCATTGTAAATCTTCTTATTCTTCCTTGTTGTAGACCTATGTGGTCTCTTCTCCAGAGTGTTGCTCCTCCTGTGAGGTAGACTCCCAGCTGTCCTTCCATCTTTTAGGAGGTCTTCCACGAGGAGGAGTCCCATGAGGCTGATTATGCAATGCAATATATAAAACGGTGGATTCCTGGAACATAAATTAAATAGACAATATGTGCACCATCTAAAAATAACATTTTGTGTTCAATTATTTTTATTTTGTTATTTTATTTTATATCATTGTATTTTATATTATTGTATTTTATATTATTTGTTTTAGATTTATTTTGTGGGTGTTGGACCATCGAAGTGTGCGCGGGAGATGCCATTGGTGGCGATGAGGTTCGCAACCCATCACACCGCGTCTCCCGCGGGGCGAAAAGAGAAGGATGGAGTGCCGCATCAGTAAAAGGGTGACAGTCCATTCTTTCTGCCTACCCTTTCGGGGAGATGGCGTGATGGTTAGTTAGTTAGTTAGTTAGTTATATAGGGGAGTCTGGTGGTGTCCATTCTTTGAACATGACCGTACCAGTCCCTTTTTCGCTGTCTGCTCCATCTTATAATATCCTCAACCTCACATATCTCTCTTATTCTGATGTTCCTCATGCAATCTCTCATTGTCTTGACTGCTATCATCCTCAGTGTCTACATCTCGGAAGTTTTGAGGACTTCCAAGATTCATTGTAAATAATGAAAATAAAATAAAATTGTAAAAAATCTTTTTAAAATCCACTAATGTTTGCTCTAAAGCTGCAGAAACCAGTCAAAGACACAAACCATTTGTGGATTTTAACTAAATATACATTTTAAAAAGATTTTCTACAAAATTTGTATAATCTCATGATTTTAGAAATTAGTCTAAATATCTTGATGGAAGTTCTTTTTGAATAGTAATGAAATAAAACAATGTTTTTTTAATACCACTCTTTGTCTTTATTTTGATGGTTTCGGCAGTCTATCTGATATCGACAGAATAGTCTGGCGAAACTGGTAATTATCGAAATAAAGACGAGTGGAAGTTGATATTATAAAACATTGTTTTATTTCATTATTATGTATAATTTATATTTGGATTCAGTCTAATGGAAGCCCTGCAACCATTTGCTCCATTACCCCGTGTAGTATGCTATTTATACTTGTTTTCTGTAATCTAGCAAGCGCTGGCTGCTCTTCCCCCCTGAGAATGGGGGCATGCACCCCACCAGAGTCCCCTATGAGGAATCCAGTATCTACAGCCAGCTCAATTTTTATTCACCAGACAATTTGAGTGCTTTTGGAGGTAAATATAATCTACATCTGCTGATTCTTACAAATCGCTATACTTCTCTCTATATCTCGTGATCGTTCGCGATATAATGATAATGCCTTAGCAAGGCGAAACACGTCATTCCCATAAATTTTAATAAAACTTTTATGAAACAGATATTTACATTTGTATTAATTATTTAATCACTGCATGTATTTTTTAAATTATTTAATTATGGATTTAATAGAGTAAATAATATTTTTTTTGAAAACTAACTAACTAACCATCACACCTTCTCCTCGAAAGGTTTGGCAGAAGGAATATCCCGCCACTCTATTCTTTCCTGACATATTTATTTTGCTTCCACAACATTCATGTATCGTGTCACGCACTCATGTCCATTTTTTGGACTCCTTACGTGCCTGACATTTAATATTTGATTGATTTGATCGTGTTCCACGTTTTCCTCGGTCTTTCTTTATTTCTTGTTCCGTTTACATTTTTAACATAAACATTATTTATCTTTCTTTCTTCATTCATTCTTTCTATATTTCTAAACCATCTTAATGACACTTTCATTTGCACTGCATTCACTTCTTATATTTGCATTTGACTCTCATTCGTCTAAGAGATCTCATTTCTACTGCATTTATTCTAATTTCATCCTCTTTGCCAGTTCTATACTTCACTTCCATAAACGAGGATCGATAAAAGAACACCACATTTTTTTTAAATGTTAATTATGAGGGTATTTTATAGCAAGCTTCTTTCCAGGAATATCTGGGTGCCGGATGGTAGTTCTAGAACCCGGTGACGCGCTGGTGGTGCCACCCCGTTGGTGGCATTATGTGGAGCATGTTTCTGAGATCGCCATTACCATTAACTCCTGGATCCCAACCGTAAGTTCATGTTTTATCTTGTCTAATCTTCTACTTCTTTCGGTGTCATGTCAGGTTCCCCCGACGTTGACTATCACTTGAGAGTAGGCGTCTTTGTCCCTGGTATCTCAATACGGCTCCTCAACACTTTTTAAGCGCATCCAGTCCTTTATGTTATGGAGCCAGGAGATTCGCCTACAGCCAACATCACAATATTAGCCTCTGGAATGTTTAAAAGCAAACATGACATCTACCCTAAACATTTTGTTTTTAAAAACAGCACATTTCCTTAACAAAAACAGTTCTAAAAAGTATATATTAAATTAATTAAACGAATATATAAACTCAATTGTAAATTCTTAATAACATAATTGTTTTGTTATCTATTGTTTCGGCATTCACTTTGTGGTAGGACATGATTAAATTGTAATTAAAACACTTGTTTTTCACCACTTAAGTATTATATTTTACAGGACTAGTTTTGGAAGCTATTATTTTTCTGAATTTGCAAATCATATAATAGATACAAATCATTCTTTCAACTCACATAAACTCAAATTAATTTATCCAGTATCATATAAAGGACAAATAATGAATAACTTAGAAAACTTAGAAATCCAAAAAAACTTAAATACTAATAATAGTCTAATAAATAATACATTATTTCAAAATTCCTCACCCCTGCTTTCTATGTTACCGTTATCTCGAACCCCTCCCCTCACTTACCCCCGCCACCAATCACTCATAATCCCCCCCACCTCTATCAGTACAGACAATTTTTATATGTTATATTAATGCTTTAGTTTATATTTAAAACTGTAGATGGAAGTCGAAACTAGTCGTGTAAAATATAATACTCAAGTGGTGAAAAACAAGTGTTTTAATTACAACATAATTGTTTTGTGTGCTAACAATTGAGATTCAATTGTTACCACTACTATTATATATTTGACAATCAATTTGATTATTATAATTCCAACGTTGCAGGAGGAATTGGACATTGAGAGTCGAGTAGAGGAAGCCATCACAAAACTCCTTGTCGCTCAGGTCTGCAAAGATCTTCCGGATAAATGTCTGCCGTATATTCTGAATCCTAATGAGGTAAATTTCATTATTTGTATGTATTGTTTTTTTTTAACAATGGTGTAAACTTATTTCCTATGTACATACAACTCTAGAAGAGTTTTAGCCTCCTTGATGATTTTTCGCCTAGCTCCTCAATCCAGCGCCTTTTGCTCCCAACAGTCCGATTCGCCAAACCTAGCCAGATCAGTCAGAACATTGTCCATTAGGCGCTGTCTAGGCCTTCCTAGAGGTCTTACTCCAGTCGGTCTAGACCCGTACAGGGTATTGATTGCTCTGGTCTCTTCGGCTTGGCATACGTGCCCAATCCATGCTAGGCGACCGGCTCTCACAGTGCTCGTTATAAGGGGCTGCTGGGTCATCGTACAGATATCTTGGTTGGTCCTATGCCTCCATGTTCCCGCTGCAACACCGGGTCTAATGCATTGCAAAAATATAATGTTTTAAAAAATGTATTCACATTTGTTTTCATTCGTATTAATTATTTAATTATATGTGTTTAATGTAAATCATACAAATTATGAGAGCCACTAAGTAATTCTACATTCTAGATACCTCTTTAAACTAAGTGAAATAAAAATATATTGATTAAATGCTAATAGAAAATAGAAAATTCTAATTAAAAATAGAAACCACAATGACATCACTAATGGCCACAGTTTCGTTTCATGTCATGTCACAATTCAATATATTGTCCCCTTTTATTGTTTAAATTTTTTTTTTTTAACATTCCATTATTTTTTATCCTTACATCATTATAAATAGTGGACATACAACATACTCTTACTACATTTTTACTAAACCTTTTTTTTTCATTTAGGATGACCTTCAAGATATACCGCTGTCTGTAAATCTTCTGCAACTGGAGACGACGCTGCTCAAATGGTTGGAACATCGCTCCAAAAAGAACCCTCCCAAGCGGATCAAACTCTCCGAGAGCGAGGAAACACCGGATTCCTCTAGCAAAGTTTCAGCAAACAAGTCAACTAGTCGCAAATTAGAAAAAGTCAACGTAGATAAGTTGGTTGAAGAAAGTGATTATATTCTAGTCGTAAAAGAGATCTCAAAAAGCGAATTGATTAATATTTTAAAAGAGAATATTGAAGCACACGCTCACAAGGAAGTCGTCGAAAGTGAATCGGAGGATGACGAGACAAACGGAGATGAAATGAAAGGTGATCATTTCACGAGTGCCGTCATCAGGGCTCTAAGCCAACCCTCTGTTATTGAGAATATTAAAAATAACTTACTGAGCGCTTATGATAATTAGTCAAAAAAACAATTAACTATTTATATATAGGTTTATGTCAGGAGAAGAAGAAGAGTGTGTAGGTACTAGCTACACAGCATCGGTTAAGGGAGGTTAATGTTTTTCTGTATGTATACTCATCCTTCCATACTTAACATCATTTAAAAATATATATATATATATTAGGTGTACAACTTTGCTTCCGCCGTTTTTTTTTTTTTTTCAAATTTCAAGTTTTTTTTACGAAGAACTGGTTACTTTCATTTACGATTCAAAATATTGTCCATCGTTGGCCAATACTTTCTCCCATCTTTCGGGCAGCATACGAATCCCGTGTCGAAAAAACTCGTAATATTTTGAGACGATCCACGAATCGATCCAAGTTTTCACTTCTCCATAAGAACGGAAGTGCTGGTCAGCCAGGCTGTGAGACATTGATCGAAACAAGTGATAGTCAGAGGGAGCAATGTCTGGAGAATACGGCGAGTGGGGTAGGACTTCCCATTTTAACGTTTCCATGTTGTAAGTATTTTGTTGGTAAATACTTGCTTCAATACTTTGAATGCTTAATAAATATGGTATTGAAAATCTACAAGATATTTTTTAATAATTGTTAAGATATGATGTGATAATAGATATTTTATTGTTCCGTGAAATCTCCCCAATAAGTCTCTATAATATTGTGTCGTTCTCTGTGGTACAATTTTGTATCTATGGTTTAAGTGTTAATATAATATTTCACATTTTAGAAAAAGATAAATTTTATCAAGACAGATTAATGCAGCACAATTTTGGGACACGCAACTCACATAGGATAAGTAATATTTCACAGCTTTGTGAAATGATGACACCAAAATTATATTTTTAATTATTTTTCTTCTTCTTCCTCTCCTATCGGAGGTTGGATAACATCATGCATATGTTTACTTTGAATCCAGCAGTTCTTATAATTGTATTAACCTGGATATCTTTTGCACTCTCGGGACATCTAACTCCTGCTAGAGACGGGCCATTGTTTCATTGTTTTCAACCAAAATGATATATTCTTGGTCATTGTAATACGGTGGTTTTTCCATGGCCTTCTGCATTGCAGAGTGTCAGCTGTTTTGGCAGTTTCCACCAACATCAGATGCTGTCTGTTTCACAGCCCATCCGCTCGCAATGTGCCTGTGCACAGTACTAATAGTACTGCTACCCACTGTTAGGTTTCGTCAAATCTGGCTACATATTAATATAATGGTTCTTCTTCATCTTCCTTGCTGTAGACCTATGTAGTCTGTTTTCCAGAGGGTTGGTCCTCCTGTGAGGTGGATTCCCAGCTGAGAGGTCTTCCACGAGGATATTATTAGTTTGTGAGGATATTATTAGGTAATTGTTCAATGTGTTGGGTAAAATGATGATAAAATATATCTGTTTTTTTTTTTCATATAATTTATTATTATGGGTTGTGAGTGTTTAATGAAACAAAACAATTGAGTAATAATTTTATGTCATCTATTTTGAAAAGGAACATTTCTTATAAACACACGAGTCAAATTATTTATTTTCAATTACTGCTAATGTTAGAATCATATGTGATGGTACATTGGCCATCTATGTTTTTTTTTCAATAACTTTGTAATTTCAAAATTTATGTTTTCAATAATTATTTGTGTTTTTATTATTAACAAAAAAATAAGTACAGTACACTCCCGATTTTCCGGAATGGATGGTGAAAACAATTCCACTGTAGTCGATTTATATGAAAAAATGTATTTGGCGCTATCAATAAATATTTAACGGTTGCACCATTTTCAAACTTTTGAATTATTTCGAGTTTTTGTTCAATTGAAAGTACGACTCGTTTGCGTTTATCCATTATTATAGACATTTTTTCGCAGTAAAATAAAATTAATGACAATGTTTTATGAGTATGAACTACGCTGCGGGTGCTTTATTGCAAACTCCAAACTTTATGACACGACTATAGAGACACCGGTGGCGCAAATGTGAACTAAATGCCCAATGTCATTGTGACAGATTAGAGTTTTTGTTTGCATTATAAGTACTGTTGTGAAATATTTTTGTTTTTATAAAATATTTTTTCAATGACTCAAGTGTCCCGGATAATCAGCTTCCCGGTTAACCCGACCCCGAAAAATCGAGAGTGTACTGTATATGTAAAAAACATTTAGTTTATTATGTATTGTTTTAATGGGCTATATGTTACAAATGTCCTGTTTAACTGTTATGTGATACATTGATGATTTTAATAATAAAAACTATAAATTTTTGTTTATTTTTAATTTTAAAAAGTGCAAAATTTTGTTTTTGTAGAAAAAATACACTTTATGATAAGTGTCTTTATTACAATTTTTTTTGTATTTTTAAATGCATTTTAAAAGCTACATGATTTCAAACTGGAGATTATCGAACCAGGTATTTAAAAACTTATCATGTTGCATGAAGATCAAAAGAACTAAACATATTATATCCGTATATGCAAGAAACTAAAAATATTTTAAATAAATAATGGAGGCATGACTGGTAGGTATAGACATTTTATTTATTTATTTATTTTATAAGCACTTAATGGATAACATATAGTCAGCAAATTTAATCAAAAATACTTATTTTCTACTGCCTCTACAAATTATTGAATTGAGAATATTGTAGTTAAATTATTTTTTATGTATATAATATATGATGACCAGATCAAACAAAAAATAAATGACAAATTTATGATTTAAAACACGGTTTTTTCCACTTTTGAGTTTATTTTCTCAACATGTTTTGATTGTTTATATAGTTATCTCAATGATGAGAGTGCAAAACCTTCTAAAAATATCGAAAAAATAAACTCAGAAGTGGAAAAAACAGTGTTTTAATTGTTGACAGTGTAGACTTAAAAGTGTCCACAAATTACTCTACACCAATCTTGCTCAACGATGTTCCCCTTACAACCACAACCTGTTTTTGCTACCTCAGTAGTATGATAGTGAGTTCTAAAGACACAGAACAGGATGTTTCCAGCAATCTCAAGGCAAGGGTAGCTTTCGCAATGCTTCTTCCGGTATGGTATGATAGCCAACTCAAAAGACACAGAAGAGGATGTTCCCAGCAGAATCAACAAGGCAAAAGTGGCTTTCGCAACGCTTCATCCGGTATGGCATTCCAGTATTATTAAAAAAAAACTCAAGCTCCAAATATTTAGCAGTAGCATTAAAAACATACTGCTGCAAGGAAACTTGGAAATCTAACATGGACGTCGTTGAAAAACGTGGGTGTTTATGCATAAGTGTCGCCGCTCAATATTCAAGATGCCGATCTCTGGGCCATAGCAAACAAAAAGTCAATAAGAGAATAAGTCGCTAAACACCGATAGCTTTGGACCCTGAGATAGAACCCACCGTGCATCGATCAGGGCGCACTAGACTGGTTCCCAGTGGGTGAAAAGAGGAAACGAGGCAGCAATAAAGCCACCTAGAGAAGAACCCTACAGGATTAGGTTAAGGCAGCAGGCCTTACTTGGAATGGTGTTGGCATATGTCTGAGTTGGATAGAGAAGAATCCTAGAGGCCCTATGCACCACAGAAGTGTGACGGAACAGGAAGAATAGACATCTATATGAAAATTGGTTTGTGATATGAAGAATGATCAGGTTGGGTCCAAGATTTAAACAAGGTTCTCCTTATTTTTAGCCAAGCATTCTGTTTCATTGATTAAAAGGCTGATTCAACTCTACATCATTGTTTTAATATATAACTTTCTGTGCAACGGTTTTAAGACTAAATTACAACAAAATAAGGTAGTGGTACCAATTATTCTAATAAATAAAACAAGAAATTTTAATTTCATATATTAATTGAATGCTAAAGGTATCTACTCAACCTTTTTAGGTTTTTCAACAAGGTATGCTTTTCTATAAAAATCACAAAACAAAATGAAAATGAACAAGTTCTGTGGAATCAGGGCGATGGATGGGAAGACAGGATAGTCGCACTGCTTCACCATGAACACGGTTGTGAAATGAAGAAAGAGAATTCCAAACTGAATCTGCAAACAAAAATGAATTCATAATTATTTGTCTAGTACTTAAATATAATAAAGCCGTTATATTTTTTCAATAATTTAGGCTGTCAAAAAAATGTAATAATCAAATAACCTTCAAACATCATACATAAACTACAACCAAAGTGTAGATTTGTAGTGTAATTATTTCTAATAGTGAAAGATATAGATAAACTTAAAATATATGTATTCTTTTTAGAAAAAAACTGACATATATTGTTTTTTAAAACTACCAACTGGTTTCTCTCCGAGCAAAGTTTCATAGAAGTAAATATTATAGTTGTTTTGTTACTCTAATAAAACTCCGTTTGGAGTGAAACCGGTTGGTAATTTTGAAAAACAAAGTAAAGTAGTGTTAAAACAATATACAAGTGTTTTAATTTATTTATAAAAGTCACATCATTAAACTGTTAAACTGACAATAGATATTTGTAAGTTTATTACATTTTTCAAAGCGATATTTGTGAGAATATATATTTTTTAAATAAAATATGTTCAAAATAGAGTTGCCAAGTGAAAAAATTCTAACCTATTTGTACATAAGTTTTAGGTACTGGCAATAAATCAAATGGGCAAATGAGAATTAAGAACCAATTTGAAATTTTGCAGCTTACAATTTGAATTTGTGTGACGTGTTTCTTCCACCATACAGACTTCTTGTACGACTCATCGTAGGCACTCAGCAGATAGTAGAAGTACATTACAATGTGTACCCAGGAGTTGATCAGGATTAGGAGTGATCCGTGGCCGCCTGAAATGTTTCAAATAAATCCATATACTCAATCATTACATTTTATTTAAAATTCAAATAGAAAAACTTA
Organism: Lepidostoma basale; assembly: GCA_022606425.2. Taxonomy (NCBI): domain Eukaryota; kingdom Metazoa; phylum Arthropoda; class Insecta; order Trichoptera; family Lepidostomatidae; genus Lepidostoma; species Lepidostoma basale. The sequence continues at coordinate 412,651 of JAHDVF020001569.1, forward strand.
TTCAACCATCAGAAGGAAAAAAAGTATTTTAAAAAGTAAACAAATTAATTACCCCATGATATTGTGATATTACTGTTTTTTAAATTATTAAAATATTGAGACTTATTTATACTTGTTGAGATGTTAAAGTGTTATGTGTGGTCTGTTATGTTATATGGGTGTGAGACATGGACATTAAAAGTAAATACAATGAACCGGTTAGAGGCATTTGAAATGTGGCTTCACCGAAGAATGTTCAGGATCCCATGGACAGACAGAGTGACGAACACACAAGTCCTGAATCGTGCAGGAGTAAATAGAGAGCTGCTGACATTGATCAAAGTCCGCAAGATTTCATATCTGGGTCACTTTCCTGCTGCATCTAATTTTGAAGGGAAAAATAGAGGGCCGCAGGGGGGCAGAGAGAAGTCAGATCTCTTGGTTGCGCAATGTGAGGGAATGGACAGGGATCGGAACTGTGGGGGAGCTATTCCGGACAGCGCAGGATAGGGAAGAGTTTACCAGAGTGATCGCCAACGTCGGGGGGACCTGACAAGGCACTTTAAGAAGAAGGAGATATATTATTGAAAGCCTTCACAAGTATGAAAATAAATATGAATAATATTTTTATAACCCATTGTGTCCATTTCTGCTGGTAGATATTTTTATGATTAAAAGCGTAATTCAGATAAATAAATGTGTAATTTATGATTTTCTTGAAACAAGCACTCTTTAAAAACAAAACATGCTGAAACACTAATGTTCTACACACATGTTGGACTGAAACAATGTAACAAATCGTCACCTGAGAGTAAGAGGGTTCCAACTAACAAAATTTCACATTTGGCTTTTTTTCATGAAAAGGCTTCTTACTAACCTTATCTATACATACAATTAAAAAAAACATGTAATAGTATCGTCATTTTGATGTTACGAAAAGAATCAAGTTCCATCTGATCATTCAAAATACACGATTCACTGAAGAAGGATTCATATATACTCAGAACTTTATTTTTCCAACTGTTGCCAGAAAATTTACACGCTTCTCAGTAAAAGAGTTTCATCTGCTTCAGATGGAACCCTTTTATTCCAAGATACACACCCGTAACCAACAAAACTTTGACTTCATTTTTCTCAGCTTTTTACTTTTGACAGTTGGAACCTTCTTACTCTCAGGTGACGAAATAGTAATTAAATGATGATAATACCTGGCAGCCATTTGACCATTCCCCAGGACAGCATGACCATACCGGTGTGGTGGTACACATGCAAGAAAGACACCTGACTTTGTTTTTTTCTCATCACAAAGAATATCTGTAAACAGAACACTCAATTAATTGGCGTTTAATTATTTTAATTGATACAAATAAACTGAATATGGAATAATTTATTTTATAAAATATACACCAATTTCCATTTAAAAAATAAGTTGTTTTTTTATACTTTCGTATGAAGCACTTAATTTGTAGTGTGACATTTTTAAATATAATAATAATAAACTTGTAATATTTGTATATAAACCACTTTTTTCTTTATAAACACCTACCGGCTTCGCTCCCGCCGGAGCTTCGTCAGGGTAACAGTATATTCTGACGAAGCTACGGCGGGATCGAAACTGGATGGTGTTTATAAAGAATAAAGTGGTTTATATACAAATTTTACAAGTGTATTATGATTATATTTAAAAAATAAGTAACTAGAATTATTGTTAACCCCCCCTTTTAACCTTAATCATGGAACCCTGTAATACCGAGTTAGATAACATACGGCCCCAAGTTTGTTGCCAGGTAATCGTTTATTGAATTTTTACAGATTATGTCAAGATATGGACTACTAATGACATCTATTGAAGATACCACACAGTTACATCAATTATTGGCTAGTTATATGTTTTACCAACAGAACAGTGTTACAAAATGTCATTAATAACTGACTTTTTGAAAGGTTAAACCCAACTATCCATATATAAATATAAAGTCTGCAACGAAGTAAAGGATTGCCAATTATTTGCAAAAACTAAATTATATAACTCAAGGGTCAATCAAGAAAAATATTTTTCTATTTTACGATAAATTACCTCATCTTTAAATTAAATATGTATCAATGGCTAGTTCAATTAGAACCTGAAAATTCACAGACTTGTAATAATGAATAAATACATCAACATTTAACGAAGTTTCATTACTTTATTTGAACACTTTGTAACATTGTCAGGAAAATACACATACTTTAGGTTTTTTATTAATGCACTTCCATAATGGTATGTTATATTGATGATTTAAATATTTTTGCATTTGCCTGCTAATTGAATTATGCTTATTCATTTTTTTATGCAAATAAGTTAGAATTGTAAAATTATAATACAAAATACTTTGTCATTCATTATTTTAGATGCAAAATATGTTCTCTGATAACTTTAATCATTAATGAATTTACCGTGTCAAGTAAGTCCACAAGCTTGATGATAAAATATCCGTAACAATACTTCCACGCAATATCCATGGCCACAGGGTTGTCTGAATGGTCGCATCCTTGACAGATTAGTTTGTAGTTATTTCCCCAAGCTAAAGTTACCCCCTGAAAATAGCAAAATACATGACAAATATAATTTTAAATCAACTCAAAGGTCTCATATATTTTTAAATATTAGTTTATGATATTACAACAAAAACTTTTAATAAAACACCAAAATAAATAAATTGGTCTATTCCAAAAGCTTTGGGCTAGAATAAACTTTGACATGCATCATTGGATAACATTAATATGAAATATTTTAATCTATTATATTATACTAATATATCCACGTATGTATTCAAATCCACATGGAAAAATATATCCATTATTTAAAAATAATTATATCATCGAAAAACAAAATATTATTTGTAAGTCAAATTATGTACACATATCCTAATAAAATATTTATGTCTGAATAGGTTTTTAATAATTTAAATAAAATATTTTTAAAACAGTCAAGTTTGTCCTCAAAATATTTAAGGATGTTATTTCAATCTATTATATTTTTATCCAGACTAAACTATTTATTACAAATAAGTATAAGTTTATGAATATTATTCTATAAAGGTCTTACCTGATATACAATATACAAACAAGCTACAATCTGGATAGCATTATAAGCTATTAATGTGTACTTCAGTGAAAATGGTTTTCTGTTTTGCATTAACTTGGGGCCCAAATCTTTGACTATATAAAGATACAAACCAAGTATCGCTAAGCCCCCGAATGGGTTGCTCATTAGAAACCAATCATTTGTCCGTGTATCTGAAAACAATGTTTCTTTCAAACTCATTCTTAGAGGTACCCTTGATTTAAAAAGATTTAACCTGTATGCACAATGTATTAGAATGATGCTAGGGACAGGAAACAAAATAATATTTTACATTCAATAAAAGGACCACTGCATATATATAGTTTTAAGACTGTGCCTGAATTTTTCTTTGAAAAAATAATATGTTCTTTTATTTTGTGTGCTTTTTGTGATAATCATAATAAGCACTGTTATATTAATACATCAAATATATGATAACTAAATACATATTAACATAAAAAAGAGCTTCTTAACGCCCATTTTATAATACAATTTAAATGAAACCACACACAATGTTTCTTTCTTTAGCAATGATTTAAAACTCCGTATTAAATATTTAATAGTCTTCTGGGAGTTTTATTATATTTTAGATGGAATGGCATGTTTCAACCTTCTAAGGCATTATCAAAGTTCATTTGACAAGTGCAATAAATGCCAATTGAACAATATCTTTGTTAACAAGATCATCCGGGTTACGCTGGGTGCTCCCTTTTGGACCAGGATTACACAACTTCACCTAGAGGCGGGTCTCCCCACTCTAGATGAACACATCCACACACTGGCCGAGCGTTTCTTTCAGGGGGTCGCCACACACCCAAACTCCTCTATACAAGAAACCTCTAACTACACCCCCGACATTCACTACCGTCACAAGCGCCCAAAACACATTCTCCTTCAGAGATACACCACGGGCCACACCTCACAGTCACTTCCCTCTTTCCCACCAGAACCCCTCCCAACCATCACCCCCCCAGATCCACCTTAGACGTGTAAAAAAAATGTACAAATAATGTAGTATAACTATTTAATGTCCTCCTAATCCTTCCCTCATTACCCCATCCTACATAACATATCCTCATTCTCAACAAAGTCACTTCCAACAGGTGGGGGAGCAATAGCTTTCGGGCTGATACTCCCGAAAGACTAGATCCTAGATCTTAAGGCACAATGTGGCCATACATATTAATAATAACATAAAAATGATAGGTACTTTGTTAATGCTTTTACAAACTGTGATTAAAATTATTAATTGTAATTATAAAGTTTATTGTCAAGTCAGCATTTTTAGGACAATCAAACACATGTGCTAATCTAATGCTCTTCATTAATATTAATATTTCACAAGTTCTTGACATCTATTTGGCCTCTGTTAATAGAATAAAGTTCATTTTTCTTTGCTAATTGTGCAATGAATGCATTATACACCGAGTACCTGCATTATTGTTAATTGCAATTAACGTTATGACTTGCAATGTTTTAATTTATGTATGTAGCTTACACTAATTTTAATTGAAGGTAATGTAATTGTGTGGAAAGCATAATTAATTAATTACCACAAAATAAGTGCATTTTAAATAGTCAAATTATCGCCTTTTATTGATTTTACTGCATACAGCTATTATTATTATGTCAAACCATATCTCATGGGTTCCTGGTATTATATATTATATCTTACCTGTTCTCAATAGATGCCTTAAACTTTAATTTGTTTTTATTAGCATTTGAACATTAGCATTGAATGTGTGGATACTCTGTGTATGATAGAGTGCCGAATGAAAATATAAGAAGTGAATGCGGTGCGAATGATGGTGTCATGAACAAAATAATGAAAGGATCATTAAGATGGTTTGGACATATTGAAAGAATGAATGAAGAAAGTATGGTAAAAAAATTATATGTTAATGATGTAAATGGAACCAGAAATAGAGGAAGACCGAGGAAAACGTGGCACGAACAAATAAATCAAATATTGAATGTCGGCCATGTGAGGAGTCAGAGAAATCGACGGGCGTGCATGACACGATGTATGAATGTTGAGGAAGCGAGAGAAATATGTCAGGAAAGAAAAGTGTGGCAGTCCATTCTTTCTGCCTACCCCTTCGGGGGGACGGCGTGATGGTTAGTTAGTTAGTAAATTGAACTATCAAGAAAGAAGAAAAGGCATTTCACTAAATCTGAACTCTCAAAAAACTGTTTTTCTTAAATTGAAGGCTGGCTTGACAATTGGCAAAGGTGCCAAGTATCAAAAAATGAGTGTGATCCCAATTGGTGTTATACATAAAGGCCAAAAACTGTGCAAAGGTGCAAAGTAATTGAATAATAAAGTGTAGTTCAAACTCTATCCCAAAGATGCCACCTGTGCTACATGACACATATTACAATAAACAGTATTTTTTTCTCTTTTTCTTTGTTTTATTTGTTAACCACTTATAACCTTTGTAATAACCAGCCTTTAATTGAAGAATTTATACCAGAATCCCCTCATTCTGAATTGAAATTAGTAAAATAAAAACAACGTTTTTAATTTAAACGAGTTAAAGCAGATATATAAATAGACATAACATATTTTTTCAATTAAAAACGAAAAGAAGCATTATACACATATTAATTTGGGGAACTATAATAATAAGAATTGCGCAATTTTCATACAGGAGAAGTAAACGAGATAAACTACTTCATATTTGTTATCATGAATTTAACCCTTATTTCTCGTAACTTCAATAATTCCAAATAATATAATAGTAAACCCAAAAACAAATTAATTCATTTTAAATCGCGTTTTTTATTGCCGAAGCATCTATTTTGTAATTATCATAATTTATGTTTAAAGAATAGTTAATTTTTTTTTTGTTATAACATTTGTGAAATTATTGTTTTTAGAATATTATGAAAAATTGCATACTTAATATTCTAGAAGCTTTATTATATTTAAGGGAGCTACATCGTTTCAACAATCACATGCGATTAGAAATTATCGTTAAATAAGACAATATGTTGGTTTTAAAATAAGAACATAAACAAAATAAACGATAAATTTAAAATTCGTTTGACAGCAAATCTTATTTCTATCTATGATCTTGTTTTTCGGGAGTATCAGCCCGAAGGCTATTGCTCCCCCACCTGTTGGATGTGACTTTGTTGGGAATGAGGATATGTTATGTAGGATGAGGTAATGAGGGAAGGATTAGGAGGACATTCATATGTAGTTATAGTACATGTCTGATGTGACTCCAAGGTATGTAGTTGCGTTAGTCCAAGCGACTGATTGGCCGAACATTTTTATATCAGGGGGGCTGATACGGGGTGCATGTCTTTTTGTGAATAGTGTGACTGTGCTTTTGCTTGGATTGATGGTGATTCGCCAGTCCTTGCACCATTGTTCTAGCACGATTGCCTGCTTTTGGATGCGTTTAGTAGCTAGACGGACACTCTTGGAGCTTGAGAAGATGGTCGGCAAATTGTGAAATGTAGGTTTTATGGTCTAAAGGAAGAGGAATATCGCTGGTGTAGATGTTAAACTGGGCTGGGGCCAGTACGGACCCCTGGGGGACTCTTTTTTGTCGCAAGGGAGTTTATCGCGAAATCCGTGTTGAAAGTGTGGTATGATATTGCGTTCGTGTATCGCTGTTTTGAGTCGTGCTTGTATTATTTTTTCCAATAACTTGCCGGTGCAGGGGAGGAGGCTTATGGGGAGATGAATTTGGGGGAGTGAGGTGATCTTTTCCGGGTTTGGGGATGAAGATGACGTCTGCAATCTTGAAAGAGTTTGGGAATGTACGGAGTCTAAATGAGGTACCTACATCTTATTTATAGATTTGTTAAATTTCGTATTTTTTTTATCCATCATTTTTGTGGATATGCTTACGAAAAAGGGCATTTTTAGAATCACAAATTACACTTTTAAAACATTGTATGTGAATTCACTTTCCAGGCATTATTCAACGCGTGTTTACATGCCATTGTGAACAGAAATTGAATTATCATACAATGATTTTTAACTTCCGCGCGTCAATATGGTAATATTTTTAGGAACATAAATCAATATACGTATTTAACCTTCAACCTGTGTATCCCCAGAAAATGATTATCTACTTTCATTTGAAAATCGGCTAAAATATATCGCAATCAACATTGATTGGTTCGACTTTCTGACACAAGACACAAGGCATCCCATTTGATTTACCTGCACAATCAATCAATTCTAAATAAATAAAGTGTCGATTTGATTTTTTGTTAAACCTATTTATTTATAATTTCTCGAGTTACTTTGAACATGTTGAGTTTCATCATTTATGTTAAAAATATAGAGTGACGGACGGGATTGTGAATGTATTATTAAATGTGGGACACCTTGTAGTAGTTTTCCCGTATTCATATTTCAATCAAAAAACTGTTTTAAACTTTTTAACAGATTTAAATACGAGTATATTCAGAACACATTATTTGTGAATTGAGACTGTTAATCATGTATTGTATATTAGTTTTTCTCTGATTTAAAAATAATAAACACGTTATACTGAACAATTTCAAATTTGTATCGTTATAAGTAACAAATTACGTTTATTTAATTACTGCCTATGCACTAAAAAATAATACAATTGAACATTTATACTTTAAAATAAGTAGGTAACTATCACACATGCTAATAATATTGTTTTTAAACTATTCACAGCATAAAATTGATAATAATTCACCGCTTATTTCGTTATTAAAATAATTAAATAGATTAACCGTTTTCCCTAAAATGACAACCGCTGAGGTTTATTTTTATCAAACAAGGAAAATCCCTAGTGAAATCCCTGAGGGTTATCCAGCAAATGCCAGCAATTTGTTATGTATACGATTTAAGATTTTAACAGTTGAAAAGACACACAAGGAAATTAAAAAGAACTTATCAATTGTATTTATAAATTATTATTATTTGTAACAACTCGCTACAAAAAGAAAAATAATTCACTACTTATTATTTAAATTTAATTAGAAACGATTCAACTGAAATATTTTCATAAAATCACTCCATTTTGATTTATATTTTTAATTAATATCGAAAATGGATAATCCTCACTAATCCAAGCCAGCAATACTTTCGTATATTTGTTATATATATTAATTAACACTTTAATAATTGAATAGTCGCGGATGTATTATAAAAATATTTTTTAAATATTGTACATAAAAACGATTTTCTATAATAAAAATAACTCACCGCTTATTTCATCATTTAAATAACGATACAACTGAACTATTTTCCCCAAAATCACTGCCATTTTGATATAATTTTTTTATCAAACAAGGATGAACCTCATTGATCCAAGCCCGCCTGAGCACTAAGTAAACTCGTGTGTTTCGTGTATGTAGCTTTAATGACATGTGTGCTCTTTAACCTGTTGTATTAATTATTTCATTCCTCACTTTGCTTACATTTATTAATGGACTTGCAGTCCACCTACCTGCCCCAACCCCGCGGCTTCGGAGGCCATGAATTCCACTTACATTGTGCAATAACCCGAATGCACTTACATTTATGTAAAAATACCTTGTGGACATCCAAACTGAGCTACTTTCTATTTTCAGAGGCAAGTGCAAGCATTGCTCAAGGGTGATTTTGAGAAAGAGTCGTGAATTATGGAAACATAAAATTCTATTCTAGTCTGTATTGTTATATGAATGTGAGACATAGACATTAAAAGTAAATACAATGAACCGGTTAGCATTTGAAATGTGGCTTCGCCAAAGAATGTTCAGGATCCCATGGACAGACAGAGTGACGAACACAGAAGTCCTGAATCGTGCAGGAGTAAATAGAGAGCTGCTGACATTGATCAAAGTCCGCAAGATTTCATATCTGGGTTACGTACCTATCTCGTTCTACGAGGAGAGAAATATCGCCTGCTGCATCTGATTTTGAAGGGAAAAGTGGAGGGCCGCAGGGGGGCAGGGAGAAGGCGGATCTCTTGGATGCGCAATGTGAGGGAATGGACAGGAATCGAAACTGTGGAGGAGCTATTCCGGACAGCGCAAGATAGGGAAGAGTTTACCAGAGTGATCGCCAACGTCGGGGTGACCTGACTATTAAATGTCGGTCACGTGAGGAGTGGGAGAAATCGACGTGCGTGCATGACAAGATGAATGAATGTAGATGAAGCGAGAGAAGTATGTCAGGACAGAACAGTGTGGCGTTCTATTCTTTCTGCCTACCCCTCCGGGGAGACGGCGTGATGGTTAGTTAGTTAGTTATTATTATTTTAATAATAAATATATTTTTATTTATCATAAACACCTCTATTTGTGGCGTCATCTACTTATGTGCATATTAAAATCTAATAATAACTCCACAAATGATTTTTAGATACACTAACAAAAATATTGATTAAAAATCCAAATAAACTGAACCTGATTTCGTCTGTCTGATTTCGACACTGCTTCCAATAATTACTTCGCCACTAAACCATCCAAAATAGTAAATAAAAAACGATAAGGACTATTATTTTTGTGTTTGTCTCTATGAAGGTGTAACAAAATCGGTCAGTTATCGGCAAATAAAACCAATTAAAGCATACATCAATTTTCGTTCTTGGTATTTTATATTCATAATGGATTCAAATAACCTGCTGTATACACATTTGGAAAGCAACGTGAAACTAACACATCAAAAAGGCCCAAGAGGCACCCCAAGAACCAAACCCATGGATTGAAACTAGCTAAGTAGAATGATTGCACCGTAAGTCAAATTAAATATTTAAAAATGCTGAGATGGTTTGGACATATAAAACGAATGGATGAGAGAAGAACAGTGTTATATACAGGCAGTGTGAGTGGAAAGAGAAGGCATGGAAGACCAAGGAAAGCATGGCATGACCAAATTAATCAAATACTAAAAGGCGGCCACATTCAAAGTCGGAAAAATCGTCGAGCGTGCATACTAAGATGTATGAATGTAGAGTATCTCGAGAGGTATGTTAGGACAGAGCTGTATGGTGGTCCATCCTCTCCGCCTACTCCTCCGGGGAAACGGGGTAATGATTAGTTAGTTACATTGTAATGACTGGATTTTGTGAAATACATTCTGTCTATTTTCCAGAAATTTAAATGTTTCCCAGTAAAATAAGTTTGCTATTAAGTAGGCACCAATATGATCCAATTTACCTGGCAACCACTTTGAAACGCACAAAAAATAGCCTAACAAAATAATATTACTTTAATTGGCTAATTTGCGCACGCGCAACAATGCAATAAATCTTGTGATTGGCTGGATTGGCTCATTTTACTAAGAAATGAATGAAGGTACTTTATTGGGATTGTTTTTTATTCCGAAGATAATAGTTGTCGAAGTGGTTGTTTTTATATAGTAATTGTTATTCTCATAAATATTTGTACCTTTTTTAAACGTTTTTATTTATTTCTCCCGAGAAAAAGTTAAAAAGCTCATTCGCGATCCATTCAAACATATTGATTTTTATTCCTTTTACATATAACCTTTCCTTAACAATGTTTTGTTGTTAGTATATATTACTTCTAATAACTTTAATATTTCTGTAAATTTAATAAATGCTAGATTAAGACCTTCGGTATTACTATATTGTACATTTGCGCATGGTTCGAAATAATTCATTATTACATATTAAATACCAATTGTGCACACAATAAGTATTTTATAAAAAAAATCGGAGATAAATCACCAATACAATCAAATTTAAAACATTTATACCAGTGTGTTATAATGTCGTAGACTGCAATCTAAACAATATATAATATACGACTGTCTCACACACTCTTTTATGTCTCAATCTCGCTACTTCTGTATATGCGAGCGCAAGAGAGATAAGTTTTTAGTCGTGTTCTATCCTGCAACTAGAATTCGCCTATTGCATCAGTCGATCTTGTACATTGTATATTCAGTACACTTTATCAATATTCTGATTTTTAAAAGTATCACTTAAACAATGGATGTACTCGGTCACTATTTAATGTTTTCATTAGATTTATTATACAACATAAGATAATAAATTGTACTCTCCTCGGCTTACAACATATTTTCTCTTTAAAAGTTCGCGCCATAAAACGGTCGCCATATTGCCTAAACACGCGATTTGACATACAATCAGAAACGAAACAGAAAGGGGTGTAGTTGAGCATCTCTTTTTTGTATTCAAACAATATTGAAAATACACTGCACACAGCTGTCAAAGTCAAAAGATGGCCAGAAGTGAAATGTGAAGTGTATTTGTCGGATATCAAATCGATTTAATTTAAATGTAAGATTATAATTATTTAAAATGTTTCGTGGGCTGTTGAACTGTTTGAAATGTTGCGTGTATTAAAATTATTTTGATTTGTGTGCAGAAGTTTTGAGAAAAGAATTAAAATATACTTAACCTACTTTTCATGCTCATAAATATGTTTTCGCATTTCTAACATATAGCACAAATCAATAAGTGAGAACACGTGTACTAATTCCTTTCACTGTTATTTCTATTTGTTTATCGTAAATAATTGAATAAAAATAAAACGTGTATAATTTGAATATCGAAATTATTTTCACAGTTATAATTCTTATTATTAATAACATACATCTTTTTATTTCAGTAATATAAAATAACTAATATGGAGGACCGCTCAAATCAAGAGTATCTCTCTGAGTCGATACAGCAAAGTTTTTCAGCAAATAATAATTTGGAAATAAAACAAGAAAAACTGGATTATGACGAAAGCAGCGACCCGCAAGACTCGATCTTCCCTCTCAGCTCTGCAGATGTCAAGGATGAATATTCCCAGACTGCAGGTATGGGAGAACAAAAATTATTTTCGTTAAGATTTGTAACATATTTTATGTTTTAAACCAATCATGTTAAAACAAATATCTAAATAGCTTTCATGTAGGTACGAAAACTTTTCATGGGTCTAAAAACGTGTAGTTTTTTCACTTCAAGGAGAGTATTTGCAAATGGTTTATCATTTCCTAACTAACTAACTAACACGCCGTCTGAACTTCCACATACTTCTTTCGTTTCCACATCATGTCATGCACGCACGTCGATTTCTCTGCCTCTTCACGTGGCCAACATTCAATGTTTGATTTATTTTATCGTGCCACGTTTTCCTCAATCTTCCTATATTCCATTTACATTGTTAACATATATTTTTTTTTTACCATTCTTTCTATGTGTCCTAACCATCTTAATGCTCTTATCATTATTTTGTTCATCACACTTTCATTCGCACCGCATTCACTTCCTAAATTGGTTATAAAAGATGTTGAAATCAGGCTAAGCTGGGACACCAGATATTTGAAATAATGAAATAAACACAATGAATTATTTGGAATTTCAACATTGTATATTATCATTATGAATATTAGTTTCACCCTTAATTGCTTTTCCAAGAAAAACATTAACCAGTTTAAAATTTTAACAGACTTTTTTTGTGATTATTACAATTAAACCTGAAAGGATTTTCATAGAATAAAAATAAAAAACGTATTTGTTTATTTCAATGTTTGAAACTAAAATATTAATGTAATTTTTTTGTTGTTTTTTCTATTAATAAAAAATTAAATAATAACTACATCTTCTTTTTTCATAAACCACTGTCGATCACACTATTGCAAACATTCTCCCCCAATGTGAACGAACTCTACCTTTTCTCCATATTGTTTCTGTTTTTTATTTTTTATTTTTTAATGTTGTCTTAATTTATGTTAATGTTTTCCAAAGTAGTTTGGTGTTTAACCCTTACCACTCCAATGACAAGCTAGACTCTACATTATTGTAAGAAATTTTTAATTAACGAAAAAATAATAATTACACATTTTACACTTGTCTAATATGACTTTTGTATTGAGATTCCTTTGTGTATTAGTAATAAATTAATCAAGCAGTTTGTGGTACGTAAAATAATGATAATTAAGGAATGCAAAAGGTTAATTATTTAGGAAGTAAAACAATTTTTATTACAAATTACCTTAAAATGTATTTAATGTAAGTCTGTTTTTTTTTTCAGATGAAATATTACAAAGAAAATATGAAAAGAAAGTAAAAAAAATAATTTCAGATACAGATGAAAAATTTTCTCAAAACACAAATAATTCAAATCAACCCGAAGTGCTCTATTACAATGCCTCTGAGAACAAGCCCCAAGATGACAACACTTTCTTCTGCAAAATTTGTGAAAAATCTTTTATGAATAATAGTAACTTCAGACGACACAAGAGAATACATTCCAGCTCCAAGCCCTACCGTTGTGACGTCTGCGGCAACGCTTACCGGGAGTCCAGTGATCTGAAGAAACATAAAAAAATCCACCCCGAATCTCTGGCTTACGAAGGATGCAACGATTCCCTTGTGTTTTTAGAAAATGGATCTGATGCGCAGCCTACGGTTCCAAAACTTTTTCCTTGCAGCGATTGTGGGAAAACTTTTGCTCAGTTAGATTATGTAAGAAGGCACAAACGGACCCACAATCAGGAGAGACCTTACTCTTGCGAGGACTGCGGCTCCTTATTTAAACATTCTTACAGTTTAAAAAAGCACACACGCTTATTTCATGGGGTAAAGTCTGATAAAAAAATTACACCCACAGAATGTAAGCTGCCACTTGATAATGAAAGTGAATCGAATGACCCCAAACCTCCAAATACACCGGTAAAATCATTTTATTGTGACATCTGTGGACGTATATTTGAAGAAGAGAATGCTCTTAACACGCATCGAGAAGTCCACAAAGGAAAACTATTCACTTGCAAGGAATGCGGGGAGAACTTCGCCCTTGCCGGGAATTTAAAGCGGCACGAGTTCATGCACACGGGACAAAGTTTCCTCCATTGCGACGAATGTGGACATTCCTTCACGTGTCAAAGTGACTTGGACCTGCATAAACTGCTACACAGGGGAGGCAAACCTTACAGCTGCAAGGAGTGCGGTAAATCATTTGCTATCGAGGCTCATCTGAAGAGACACAACCGAGTGCACACAGGAGAAAAACCTTACAATTGCCATATTTGTGGCTCGTTCTTCGTGCAAGCCCAGAATTTGAAAAAACACATTTTAACACACACAGGGGTAAAAGATTTCTTTTGCAATGTTTGCAGCCGACAATTTGCTGTGGAGAGTTCGCTCAAGCGGCATATGAACATCCACACGTGCACCGAGCGCTATCCCTGCGATGTGTGCGGAAGAAAATTCACTTTGATGGATAACTTACGGCGTCATAAAATGTTGCACACAGGGATACGTCCTTTCGCGTGCGATCAATGTGACAAAACTTTTGTTTTTTCCGATAGATTGAAAAAACATAAAATAGCTCATCACACGAAATCCTAAAGTTTTCGTGAAATGTGAAGATATTTAAAAATAGTACAGTCTATATAACTGTATTAATGTTTTCTGCGTCTACCTCTCGGTAAAATAGATTCAATGCTAAATATTGAATGTAATATTGAGGTAGCAAAGATCACATTTTTATGGACAAATTAAACAAAAATTTATGTTTACAAAATATTATTTATTCAGGGCGATTACAAAAAAATATATTTTAGAGTATATTTTTTTGTATTTATTTTAATTATTTGGCCCTTAAGAATGTTAAATGTATTAATTTTAATATTTAGAGTTATCGAAATATATAGTAAGTAGTAAAATGAACACTTTCCTATTAGTTTTAAAAACTCTATGGTATAATGGTTATTTGGTAATGCATCACGACTTAGTTATTAATTCATAAGGCACCATCATAAAATAAATGTTATGATAGATCTCAAAGGTAATCCAGAGTTGTTTATCTTACCTCACATTGTGTACCTGAAATATAATTGTTTTCACGTTCATTTATTTATGTTAACAGGTTATACAATACGCTTTCTTTTTCTAAATTCAAAAACATTTTTCTTTTTCTTTTGTTTTACATTTTCAAGCGCAATATCATTTATGCATTTTTTTATAACTGATTATTCTTCTTCTCAGTCCTATTTCTCATGATTGAGGGTCGTGTCCATCCTGTAAACTACTGACCATGGCATGCCATGCGCTCCTGTCACCCGTCAAGTTTCCAGGCTGCAGCTAATGAGAGACCAGTCAGCGCCCTGATTTGATCGGACCAACGACTCTGTCGTCGCTTTTCCTATACTTTGCCCATTATGATGAGCATTTCAAGGTTGTCCCGATTTCTCCGGGCTATGAGTCCAAAATACTTTAACTCTCTCTGAAAACACATCCGCGACGGTCTTGACCTGATACCTAGTTTTCTTGTGGTCCAGGGTATATGCAGCATTCGCCGCAAGCACCACTTCTAGAAAGCAGTAATTTTGGACCTCTCGGATGTTTGCGTAGTCCAAGACTCGCAACCATAAAGGAATATGGAGAAAACAAGGGTTGAACCAGTCTCATCTTGGTCTTGTTAGAGATATTTTTGTTTTGCCATATGTGGTGAGCTTTGTCATGGCAGTTTTAGACATTTCGGTTCTGCGTCGAATATCCCTCTTGCATTCCAGTTATTCTAGACCATTTTTTTACTGCAAATTATTATTATTTTGTTGAATCACTCTTTACATCATTACAGCGCGAGCCAAATCAATGTAAACGGTATAGCTATCGTATTGATTCTCATGACATGTGATAGGTAGCTAATCTATCGCCATTTTATTGTCTTGTGAATTCTACAATTCTACATCAAACCAATGACAGTGTGACAAGCACACTGCCATCGCCGGGAATCGAACCCGGGACCTTCGGGGTGGCATCCAAAACACACACCACTCGGCCACGAAGGTCAAATGAAGCCAGTCGCACAGTTGGGGATAACAATAAGTTGAAATTATATATTAATTTATAATAGGTCATCATCAGCCTGTATCCGCCCAATCCTAGACGAAGGCCTTCTACTGGCGTCTCCGGGCTTCTACCATCGATGGCTTCCATGTCTGTTCCTGGGCAACACGCATCCATGTCATACTGGCAGTATAATACATATATACAATAGATATACAGATTAAATGTTTATTAATGAGAATAGTACTTTGAAAGTACTATTAATTTCTTGAAAAGGTATACCACAGCCGCCCTCCTTGACTGCCTTAACGCCCCCCATTTGCCTCTGGGCCCACTACTGCCCCCACAGAAGGCTCTAGCGCTCCCTGGGGGACAGTACCTCCCCCGTTGGGAACCTGTTTTTTGGAATATTCAGCCACTTGAGAAATGCTATATTTATATTATCAAAGAACACTTATTTTTTAGAGTTTTATTTATTACTAGTTCTATTACGTATTTTAATTTGCTATGGCATCACCGAATTACGTTTGATAATGCCATTACAACGATTTATATTTCTTATAAACAACCGAAACTCTTATTTAAAAAAATGTTAAATATTGCTTCGATAGTGATATACACACTATCTCGGGTAAGTTTCATGAAATGTTGGTGCTCATGGCAATATACTAAATAAGAAAATTTCACCAGTAAATTGAATGCTCGACTAACAAAGATGATGAAATAATTTAACACTGTAGAAATGGCAAACATAAAAAATCGTTAAAAAGTTTTTGTTTTTTAAATAATCATAATTAAAATAAAAGTCATTTCAATTTGGAAGAAACATTTGTCTTTGTGTAAAACCACTTTTTATGTATTGTTATTGTTTTTAAAAAAAAAATGGAGTTTCAATGTTTCGGAATATCTGTCATTAATTTCAGAAGATATGTTATCAATTATTTGTAAAAAAAATCTTTTATATTCTGAATGAGCAAAGGAAATATTTCATCTAAGGCGAGGAGCTGAATTATTGTTTAATGAGTGGTTATATATTCTATCAAATTGCGATTGAAATTCTGTGTGTAGCCAGGTATCAAATTATTTTATTTTATTAACACAATAACCAATTATTATAACTGTTTTCACTACATGTTTCAGAGATATACTCCATCTTAGTGATAGTTACACCTGAAGGTGCCACCTTAACGCCATTCCCAACCCATACTTTCAAAGCAGCCAGATCTTAGGATATGCAGATGACCTTAACATTGTAGGAAAATCCCTAGCAGCCTTATAAGTATTTGAGCCTTTAGAGACAGGGATGGTCGAAGCGAAGGACAGGAGGAGTTGGAGGCGAAGAATACCGGAGGCTAAGGCTCGATCTGTAGAGCCATCGAAGAAGAAGAAAACGCCTGAAGGCGGAGTATATCTCTGATACATCTAGTGTTTTCTGTCACAATACATAACAATGCCAACAAACCATCACGAAGGGTAGGGCAGAGAGAATGGGCCGCCACATTACTTCAGAATGGGGAGACACACCTGCTTCCTCCACATTCATACAGTGAGTCATACATCCCCATTGATTTTTCCAGCATCTGTCATGCTATGCTTTCCTTGGTATTCATCGACTTTATAATCTATTCAAATTGTTAATGTATACTTAATGGATACTATCATTCTTTATTCATACATGGGTTCCATATGTAGAAACCAACTCGGTAATCTTTTCATAACTTTGTTCATAATACCTTCTTCGGTCTAATTCCTTCCTAATTGTCAGCATTTGAAATTGTGTCATACATTGTTTTACCACACATGTCTAAGTGATCTCATCTCTACCACATTGATTCCTCTGTCAGTTCCATGCTTCGGTTCCATACAAAAGGGTTGGGGAACCAGAAATCCATGAACGGTCAATTAAGCTTTCATTGATCAATTCTTGTTTCCAATTACTACTTTTAAAGCTGCATTCACTTTGTTACCCGCACCAACCCATCTTTCGACATCACTGTCTATTTGGTCATCAGTTGTAAACATGCTATTATTGTAAACATGAAAAATGTCAATAAAATTATGTATAAAGTGGTTTTAAACAGAGTTAAATTTTCTTTCCAAAATAACTTTGGAATTCCAGTGTTTTATTATTATCACCTTAAGTTTCAATAAAGTGTATTAAGTTATTTACATCAGGTTTTGTTTTATTCACAAATAAAATATATTTATTTTTACATATAATTTATTGTTATGCATTTATTTATAATATTATTTTGTGTAAATATTTCATTCAAGAATAACAAATCTCTATACAATACTATTTTATATATAAGAAAATGTGCAAATATAAAAATATCCTCTTACACTGTAGCGCCACCTTACAGTATATAAAATTAATGAAAAAATAAACTATCCACATCACAAAATCTGTTTTAATGCTAAAACTATTTGAATCCCTTATTTATTTTCTAAATTAATTTCAATTCAGGAGTGATATTCAAAACAGTAACACTAAAGGTACTCCATACATTTTAATAAAAAGTTAAGTTGGTAAAATTCCATAGGTTTTTTTTTTTATCATAATTAATTTTAGTATTTTTGAATTGAGTGGTATAAACAATAACTCACTTGCTGTTATTAATAACATATCTACCATCTCATCTCTTTGAGAACACGTGGGTATAATGGAAAACTGTTTTACCGACCAGTTTTGGAATTGAAGTTTGGCATATTGCACATAGGTGACTTTTGAGATTTGCTCCAGTGTGATATCAAAGTAATATTATTTTATACATCGCACGCTTAATAGAACACTGACTTAACTCAAAAAAGCAAGTTTTGCTCAATCTGACATGAGTCGGTGTTTTAACAAAAACAGTCGAAAAACACGTACGAATGAATAGCGTTAACATTGTGAACGATTATCGTATGTACGAATGGATAGCGTTAACATTGTGAAAAATAGATGGATAGCGTTAACACAAGCCTCTGTCTAATGTTAACTCAATTATGACCTAAACCATAATCGGTCAGTTTACTATTAAGCGTGCGACATATCTTTTAATTTATCAAATAATAATTATTATTTAAATATAAATATACGAAAATATATAATGTTTCAGTACATATATAGAACAAAAATATGTTATTATTTTTTAATTTAAAAATTGTGCACTGTAGGATTCAAAATAACTTTGAGTACAGTGAAGTGTAACTTTAAAAATGCTTAAAAGTGATTGTGCACACTTACAGAGTTATTTTTCAAATAGTGAAAATCAAAACAATTTATGAACTTATTGAAATCTAAAATGTTTATTTTATTATACCACTTTAATATTGTTCAACATACAAATTTAAATTTTGTTTTTTTCCACTTTTAAGTTTATTTTTCTTGACATGTTTCGAAGGTACGCCTTCATCATCGGGAGAACGAAATAAACAAAAAGATCTATTGTATAGAATTGCATTAAGTTGTTTTGTTTATATGGTGGGTGAAACGGGCATTTGCTTTTTGTCTTAAAATATGAACATTTCCTTAGCTAAATTAATAGCTTTAGTGTAAGGAATCACCCTCAACCTAAATCTCCCACTAAAAACATAAATAAATCATGTCCCTGGTACTCTTTTTAATTAGCATGTGTTAAATGTGTTCTAAGGTTCTTTAATAAACTCAAATGTGGAAAAAAACATCTTTACTTCATAAAAAAATCATCATTTTGGAATTCCACAGTGTTGCCTTAAGTTTATCAAAAAAATATTATTTAATATAGCTATTTGAATTGTGATTACACCACAAACGTAACAATTGTATTATTCTAAAACCAACATGTAAATTATTTGATCTGTAGATTATTTAAAAGCAGGAACCTATTATAACACTAATTTTCTAGAGCTGTTGGATAAACTCTTAACTCGTGTGGCAACACTGCTCAGAAGGGGAACTCGGGATGCTTGTCCAAGCCCTTGAAGAAAGCAAAATCAACCACGCGACCATTTTCTCCCTGGTCCAGGCTGTCCAACTTGGCCACGTCCTCGGTTGACAGTTCAAAATCAAACACAGATATGTTCTGAAAATAAATTAATATACGATCATAGATATATTAGAATTTATGAATCAGATCGATAAAACAGATTCTAGGAAAATTTGATTGCATGCATTGCTTTACAAAGCTGAAAAGTTTAGCGCTTGACGATGCATTATAGTTTTCCAAGAAAACCAGTGCAAACCAATATAGATGGTAACCCACCTAGCGTAAAATAACTATTTACGGGCCATAATAATATTAGGGGTTACACTTTTTGCAACGTTCAGGCCAATTTAACCAAACGAAGAGCTTGTCTATAGAAGTTAATTAATTAACTTACTAATCATCACGCCGTCTCCCTGAAGGGGTAGGTAGAATAATGGACCGCCACACTGTTCTTTCCTAACACACCTCTCTTGCTTCCTTAACATTCATACATTGAGTCATGCACTCACGTTGATTTTTCCAACTCCTTTTCGTGGCCTATAGAAGTTTTACTAAAAAAAAAACTTTTTGATATTAATTGTTTATTAAAGTAAGAATTGCTCTGGTCTGGTATCTACTTGGAGAGTAGGCAACCCTTTGTTTGAATTATAATTGTATTTCGGGCTAAATTAATGCTCATGTCTGCAAGTAGGACAGCGTCATCCGCATACTAGAGACAGCTTACTGACACTCCGCTCATTTTGGCACCTACATCCAACCCTTTCAGCTCTTTCATACACTTGTCCATATATAGATTAAATAACCACGGGGACATTACACACCCTGTTTGACACCTTTATTGATATCAAACCAGGCTGTAAGATCTCCATTTACTCTGACACTAGCAGTGCTTTCCGTGTATAGCGACTTAATTGCCGTGATCAGTTTTGTACTTATTCCATATTCAGAAAGTATTTCCCACAACTTTACTCTATTAACGTAATCATATGCTTTTTGCAAATCGACAATAGTTAGTTAGTTAGTTAGGGTATATAATATATGCATACCTGTTTTATTCTCTCCTCGTTGGTGCTCTTTGGGATGACCACAATACCCCTCTGGAGCGTGTGACGCAGCAGCACTTGGGCCGCCGTCTTCCCGTTCTTGCGGCTCACTTCCAGCACCACCGGGTTGTTGCACAGGTCTGGGAGCTCACGCCTGTCATAAATCATTCCTTCATTTACTATCAAAAAGTCAGTTAAACAATCAATTATTTGTTATTAAATTATTTTATGTTAAGATAATATTTAAATTTCATAAGAAGCCATAAAAATCCTTTTTTTATCATAAATGTATAAATCTTTTTTTCAATAATTTCATCAAAATGCTTAATTTGTATTTGGTGAATGGTCTATAATAATAAGGTAGATACTCCAACTCTAATTAAGCCTTATTATGGCGAGGCAGCACTTCAGCTAACATGACATTTACTAAAATGACCGCCATTAATTAGAATGTCGGGAATGCCAGCATGAAATTAATATGAAAAACAAATACAATGAACTGAATGTATTCATTTGTTTTTTTAACATATAATGTATAACAGGATAATATTTTATGTTTATCTTTGTAGCCGTAGTTTTATTGTTTTGTAATGGGACTTGACTCTGGGTCCCGCTGATTCACGAATCTCGTTATATAAACGCCTATTGGCTGTAAACATTCTGTTTTCCACACCCTTATTCAAGGGCATAGTACCTCCTTATCAATCGTCTTTATATAAGCCTCTATATCAGATTAGGTTTTAGTTCATATCCTAAATAAAGTCTAACAGATAATTTACTAAATATAGGAGACAAAAGAGCACTACAAGTCTTTATCGGTGAATATACAATAAGATTCTTCTTCTGATCATCCCGGGAGAGGCATAACGGTCACCGATCCAGACAACATCCAAACAAGATCCATGACAGTTTTTACATGAGAAGTGGTTGTGAAAATTTTGTTTTAAAATCAATAAATGTTGTAATATTCATTACAATGGCACAATGCAAAAACGTATTGTAGATAAATTTTGTGAGGTTTATTTGAAATCTTACTCGAATTCGAGTTTCTTCATGAAGGATCCGAGTCCGCGAGAGCCGAGGGGCGAGTAGGCGGTGACGGAGATGTTGAGCTGCCGACAGAACTCCACAAGCGGGCGCTGCTGGAAGTAGGCGTGGACTTCCACCTGCAGGTTGGCGGGCTTCACCCGAGAGTTGTCGTACACGCGGCGGATCTGCCGCTCGTTGAAGTTCGACAGCCCGATGGCCTTCGCCAGACCCTCGTCGGTCAATTTCTCCATTTCCTAAAGGACACACAGTTCACATTATAGACGTTTCTTAAGATTACAAAGCAAATTTATTTATTTAGCTATTTCAATATGGTGGGAATATATTGTCCCATTGTCGTATTGCTTGAGCAAATATTAAAAATGTCAAACCGTAATAACCAACTTAAAGATCTTTGAGAACTCAAATTTCGAAATATCTAATTTTATGTGGAGTTTACACAACTGCTTAGTCAACAGTGAATAAGTATTTTTCGATTGTTTGCTAGTTGCATGCTTGCTTAGTTGCACTATCCTTTTATTTCCATTAAACACCTGCACTGTTTCCATTAAACACTTCTACTATATGTTTGATTCCATTAAACACCTGCACTGTTTCCATTAAACACTTTTACTTTTTTATTGCGTCAAACACCTGCACTGTTTCCATTAAACACTTGTACTTTTTTATTGCATCAAACACCTGCACTGTTTCCATCAAACACTTGCACTGTTTCCATTAAACACTTGCACTGTTTCCATTGAACATTTGTACTGTATTTTTGATTCCATCAAAAACATTCCACTGTTAACATTTACACTTGTTCTATCTTTTTAAATAAATGATTAAAAAAAGTAATATTACGCGAAACATATCATAAAACATGGTAATGTTAAAAATAATTGTTTCTGTTAGATTGATCTAGGATGATCTAGGTTACAAAATCGACGGATAAAACAAATTCTAAACCAGGAGTAAAAACTTTAGAAGACAAATGTTATGTGTGTAGTTACCCTCCAGAGGGCGATGTGGTCCGTGTTGGGGTCGATGAGGAACTCTCCGTCCTCGCTGGTGGGGTGCAGGTTGCCCTCCACGAACTTGAAGGCCCAGGGCGCGTGCACCAGGTACAGGTCCACGTAGTCCAGCTGCAAGTCCTTCAGGGACTGCAGGAAAAACTTTCGCACCAGGGATGGGTGATTACCTGAACAATGAATTTATATAATATATTATATATTATTTATTATTTGAATACAATAGTTAAGTTTTTTTTAAGAGAGGATGTTGGATTCTTTGCCCCAGAAAAATACTTTTTTTTATCACAAACCTAACCTAACCCCACAATAAAAGACTCAAACACCTCCAGCCGCCACAAGCGCCCAAAATCGATCCTCCTTCAGAGACTCTGGGCCACACAAATCATGCCCCCGCATAAACTTACAACCCACCAAATCACCTTCCAACAATGTTCCCATCAGACAGAGGAATAGCCACATGAGCTGAACCTCTGTAAGCCAGAAGTTCCAAGTCCACAATTTCCACGTGTAAAGCCTCATGTAAAGGATCCTCATGTAAGGCCAATCGTTTTTCTTTTTTGCATTCCTAAATTTGTGAATGTATCTCCAAAAATAGATTGTCATTGTCGTTATTTGTAATTGAGTCTTCATTCATACTTGTTCCAGCCTAAAGCTCAATTTGACGCTTTAGCCGAAACTTGCAATCGGTCCTGGCACTCGGCTAAGCGGAAGCACGGCTTCCTGATGGTGCAGCACACATATTCCCACGTCACCTTTCCAAATAATCACACCGGTCTCGGATCGATCTATTTATTTCCGCCCAAAGCATTACGACATTCCACACTGAATGTCCAATACTTAATATGGATTCTTCAAAGTTCCGTTCAAACCTCCGTTATAAAAGTTGCGGAAATAGAAACAGTAACGGATGTCAAAAACGTGCAGAACTTCCGCAGTTGCTGAAGCTGAAGCAGAGGTCTGTTGCATCACTAGTACTAACCTCCAGGGGGCAGCTTGGTGACGATGAAAAGCTCCTCTCTGCTCAGGCGGCCGTCTGAGAGCCAGCGGTGCAGCACGCGGCCGATACTGGCTTCATTCTCGTACACCAGCGCCGTGTCGATATGCCGATATCCCGCCTCCAAAGCGTTTTCCAGCGCCGCCTCCAACTCCTCGTCTGTGGCCTGGAATAACCCACAATCAGTACATTAACAATGGACATCGCATTTGAACAGTCATTAATTAATCCACATTGAAAGAATATCCACATACAATTGTATATTCTAGCTTAAAGGCCGTGCCACACTGTTTGAAACAAGCTCTCCACAGGGGTGACCTTGGTGGAGAGCTGTGGAGCCCACGGTTGGTGTAGCGACTACATAATGTTGTAAACAAGCTCTCCACATGTGGAATGCGTGTTTAAACGGTAGATCCACACGCATACTATGCGCGTCCGTCCACAAAGTTTGTTGAAGGTCAAACGAATTTTGGTTTCAAACAAGTGTCTACACAGTTTTAAACCGCCGATGGAGACCGATGTGGAGAGTTTGTTTAAAACAGTGTGGCACGGCTTTAAAAATCGAAACAAACAGTGTTTTAATCAATACATTTACATAATTTCACAATTTTAGTCCGTTAAATAGAGGTCCGTTATATCGAGGTTTTACTATAGGTAGGTACTTATATCGTGTGAATACAAGCATTCAATATTTCAAGTTATTAAAATGTAAATTGATGGATTTACAGAAAAAACAATACTTTGTGTTGCCAATAATGAATTAACCAAATAATAAAATATGTTAATAATATTGA
Organism: Lepidostoma basale; assembly: GCA_022606425.2. Taxonomy (NCBI): domain Eukaryota; kingdom Metazoa; phylum Arthropoda; class Insecta; order Trichoptera; family Lepidostomatidae; genus Lepidostoma; species Lepidostoma basale. Next base: position 437,338 of record JAHDVF020001569.1, read on the forward strand.
AAATTTAATTCAATGTTAATAAGTTAACGGGTTAATAAGTGGTTCTTAACACGCGTGATACTAATGTGATTGGATGTTTATTTCAGTACAAAAATGAAATCATAAATATTTAGCATAAAGAAAAAACTTAACACGATTTTCGATCGATTCATTGTAGTCAGAGGAACCTATGTAAATTTAAACAAATTTGATTAATTTGTTCATGTTCAGGTACTGGACAGTTATTGGATCGGATGGATTTCGAATTTGGAATATGTATTATTTCCGTTGGCATCTTCCTGGGCCAGTCAGGCGCGGAGCGGAGACCCTACCCGACCGTGAACGGTGGACAAGGGCATTTAACGGATAAAAACAAAGCGCTTAGTGATTAATTAAAAATAGAAACTTTGATATCCATGGTCGTTTCAAGCCGCTAACTGTTCGACAACTGGCCATTGTTATGTAGGCCTAAATATCTCTATATTCTTCTTCTTCTTCCTCAGCCTATTCCCGTCCACTCCTGGACAAAGGCCTCCTCCATTTGCTTCCATGTCGTTCTGTACTGTGCAGACTGCATCCAGGTTATTCCGACGTGTCTGTTTAGATCATCCTTCCACCGTAGTTGCGGTCGCCCTGCACTTCTCTTCGCCGTCCACGGTCTCCAAGTCAGCAGTCTTCTTGTCAATTTTTCATCTGAGCTTCTGGCTACGTGACCCGCCCATTGCCATTTTAGAGTCGCCACCCGGTGGATGATCTCAGTGACCTTTGTTTTTTCTCTCACCGTATCGTTTCTGACTCTGTCTCTTAGGCTTATTCCTACCATGGCTCTTTCCATGACTCTTTGGGTCACTCGTAGTTTCTCGGCACTTTTTTTGGACAATGTAACAGTTTCAAGACCATAAGTACCAACTGACAGAACGCAGGCTTCATAGACTTTTCGTTTCAGGTTGATCGGTATTTACCGGTTTTTAAGGATGTAGCTCAGGTTTCCGAAAGCTGCCCAGCTTAGTCCAATTTCTCAATCCAAAGTCTCTACATTACCGGAGATTAATACAAAAAACAAGAGACGTTATTATAAACGTTTCAGAACAAAGCTGTGATTTTATTCTTCTTTTCGGCTTCCTCCACAACAGTCCTACACTTGCTCCTTTCACTGGCCATCCCTCTCCATTCTCCAGGTCTTTCCAGTTTCTTACAATCATTGGGCATTATGCTTTTGCCTAGGTCGCTGTTCATTGAGGAGCCTGAGTTTTGAGGCGATTGTGTTCGTAATCATGTGATATTTTACCATGCAGGGTGATTAGCCCTGCGATGAACTCTCCTCCTTTATCCTGGCTTGGAACCGGCAGCAGTTTAGAAAACAATTTCCTCGTCGCTGGTGAATTGTAAAGTATATACCTATACTTAAAACTAACCGTCATAAAAATGCATCTATAATAGCACCAAATATTAATTTCTCGATTATCTAATAAACTCCAATAAGAATTTGATAATTGAAAATCTATGAATAAATTTTAAATACATGTTTTGTTATTTAATCATCAAGTGCGGTGCGGTAATTATTACAAGTAAAAATAATTACAAAATATCGACACATTAAACAATTGAAAACTGATTCAAAACGTTGTGATTTTATGGTGAAGCTTATATTATGAATTGTTATGAGTCAGATAAAATAAGATAATAATGAAAAGCAAAGATAAACTATACAAATTCAATTCTAACCTGTTTAAAAATCATAACAACTATACAAAAAAAAAATATATCACTGGCGAGCAAATAATTTCTAAAGATGAGGGTAGTGTATCAGCAAATATATAAATATGTTCACATTCTATGGAATTGCATCTATATGTAATATATACTGCACATTATAGTAATTTGATTATACGATCTTCGTGGCAGAGTGGTAAAAGTTCTGACTGCTATACCGAAGGTCTCGGGTCGATTGCCAGCCATGGCAGTGTGACTGTCACACTCTCTTTGGTCTGGTGTTGAATTCACGTGACAATAAAATGGCGATAGATTAGCTACCTTTCACATGTCACAAGAATCAATATAATAGCTAAAAAAAAAATACGGTAATTGAGTTCAAACGACCTGTTGTATCCAAAAAAATAATTGAAATATGTATTTTTTAACATAAATATTAATATACGAGACTGACTGAAAGTGCCACGATGGGATATACCCTGCTGGAAGCTATCCCTTTAAAATGACGTGAAACTTCTAATAACAAACAGCAAGACTTTCGACTCCCTGACGTCCTAGAGTTGTCCTCGTGATCCCGCCAGACTGTCCTTATCATCAGGGTCATAGCAGACAGGGAAAGGATGTACGGCGTATATTCGGCTCCACAAAACCAAAACCAATCATTTGACACTTCTTACGAAATTACTGTGACGATAGAGTATTTACCACAGAGACCGCAAACGTCAGTGGAACCTGACTCGGTACTATAAGAAGATGATATAATATTGTGACTAATTCGTCAAACACTATGAAATTAATTTATTGTTTTCCGATATACTTCTTATTCGATGGCCCTACAGCCTATATCGAGCCTTAGCCTCCATTATTCTTCGCCTCCAACTCCTCCTGTCCTCCGCTTCGACCCTCCAATCTGACACTCGTAACAATTTCGCCCCATCTCTCCCAACTTCAACCTCTCATCGCAGTCTTGGTCGTCCAATTGGTCTTCTACCACCCGGGTGCCACTCCTTGGTTTTCCAGTGAACGTTTCTTGATTTGAGCGCTGGTAGAAGAGAGAAGAATGTTTTGTTGCCAATTGTGATTCTTCTTTCGATTTCCTTGTGATCTTCGTTTTCTTTTGTTATAGACGAACCCAGGTAAATTTTCCGATATACAGAAAAATTTATTAATTTTATAGTTGGTCATACATGTTTCGTAGAGAACGTGTCTTTGTTAATATCGATTATAAGTATCATACTTATTTTATATACCTATACGAGTATGTCGAATGTGTTTAAAAAAGTTAAGTGACTACGTAGGCCCGGAACAAGAATCGATATTACCTACCTACCTATTAGACTTATATGTATTATATAATACTAACAAATACTTTCCTTTTAATACACATTAGGTACACAGCCTTGAAAGATAGTTTTTAGATACATGTTTGGTTCAGGCTAGTATACCGGAATCAATAAAATATTTTAGAGATATGCTAGGAAAGATATAAAATTATCGTACTACAAAAAGTGACTTGAGAACTCATAGAATATACTTAATCATTTTTTTAAATAAATCCTTCCAAAGAATTAATAAAACTATTTTGAGTATTTTGATTGTTGGAAAATCACGTCGTAGGTACCTACATAATATACGAATATAGTCACGAAATTTCAAGACTAATAAGTATTCTTGTCAAATTACACAGCTATCGCTTTACCAAAATGGCTATACGCTGTCAAAGTTTGAGCTTGGCTGCCTAACCTCTCTACATTGAAAATTCTACATAATATTTCCAAAGAATGTGATGTAGAATTTTCCCCATTTGTAAAGTACCAACAATATTAATGAAATACTTGGACTTGGACTTGGATCTTCTGGCTTACAGAGGTTCAGCTCATGTGGCTATTCCTCTTACGTCTGATGGGAACATTGTTGGAAGGTGATTTATTTATGAAATAAGAATGTTAAAAATGTTTCGAAAATGTCACGATTTTATTTTACAATTAGACATTTGACAGCTGTCACATCAGATTGGCCCCACATTTATATTCAACATTACGGCCTGATAATACTTTCAAGACGGCATTGAAAAAATCTTTGTATTTTTAATTCATTTTTATTGTGGTTCGAGGGGTGTCCGTGTGACATGAAACATTATAAAGTATAATCGGACATCATAACTATAAATGATATTTCTCAACTATAATTATTCGTATTTCTATTGTTCGGCAGTAAAAAGGCTTGTCAATTATGATTCCCAGCAAGCTCGCTTGTCTTGATCACACGGTAAATGATTATTAGAGTGCATGGCAGTTCTAAATATTTCGCCACGAGTTATTTTAGTGGCGAAACACTGCGACATGCTCGAGCCTCGTATCGCTGATCAGATAATTAGCAAAGAGAATGTGAGAAACTGAAAGACATTTATTACATACTGACATTTTTCTAAATGCCATATTTCAAAGTGTCAATCTGTTTTGTGATCGAGGTCTGTCAGGGTTTCAGTAATTTATTTAACACTAGATCAACCGGCATTTATTGTATACCATACTCGTACATATTCTCCGTAAACATTTGAGGGTATTATTTGCAAACCCGGCAAACTCCACCAACAATCAAAAGTGAGATATGAATTGGGTCTTATTCATAATACATTTGCACACAATTTTTATTGATTTTCAGTTTCAAATTCGGCTTCATTCTGAAGAATTTTGTTATTAAAATATAGGGTTTGTTGCAAACATTCCAACCTCCACTTGAGTGTTGCAAAGCTGGCAAACTCCAAAATGAAATTCATTATTTTACTTTAATTATCAACATAATGATGATTATTTCATGGCTGATTACTTTTAAAATACTAACTGGTTGAGATGAAAAAAATAAATATCGTAAAAAAGCGCATTTTATTAGCGTATCAGTTTTTTGCGATTTACTCAAAACATCTAATAATGGAGTTTGCCAGGTTTGCAAATAACACCCTCATTTATTCTTATACATGTCCTTTCTTCTTGTTGTTTCTCTCTTCTCGGGGATTGGACAACATCATGGCTATTTCTACCCTTATTTTCACCGGTCCGCAGGCGAAAAGGGTTGGGAAACGCATATTTCAAAATACATAGTTGCTGTAATGTACTCGTAGTTGACGGAGGCCAAGGCTCGATATGGGCTGTAGCGCCATCGGAAGAAGAAGAAGAATGTACAACACAACTAACACTTTTTCAAATAATAAAGAAGTCTAAAAAACAGAATTTAAATAGAGATGGACACAAAATACTTAACAAAAGAATAAATTACAAGAACAGGTTTACATTAAAGCTTCACACCTTGATTTGTCTAAATTTAAACGGTTTTTTTCTCCTTTGATTCCAAACAATGACTCGGTTTTCTTGTCACATTAACCCTTTGCGCTCCTGAGTATTATTGTTTTGCGTGCCATCCACTGCTTTATTAATTGACAAAAAAGACAAAATACAGACACACAATTTTAAAATATTTTTGAATCTATTATATATATTTAATTTATCAGTAATAGTTTACTCATGAAAACAAAAATTTCAAAGTACAGTAAAACCTCGATATAACGGAACTCTATTTAACAAACTTCGAATATAACGGACGAAAAATCCTGTCAAATGTAAAAAAATTAAAAACGTTCTATTAATATTATTATACATATTTTTTTTCATTTGTTCCAATGACAATTTGAATAATTTTTTCAATATTATTTTTAATAAAGTGCCTAATTACAGCTAATTTAAAAAACGGTAGACACGTGTAACATAAATTAAATAAACACAAAAGTCCGGATCGTCCATGTCAACATGTGTAACATCGAAAAAAACATTACGTGTTATTACATTATGTGCTAAATTAAAAAAAAACGGTGGATTCGTGGAACATAAATTAAATAGACAATATGTGCACCATCTAAAAAGAACATTTTGTGTTAAATTATTTTTATTTTGTTATTTTATTTTATATCATTGTATTTTATATTATTTGTTTTAGATTTATTTTGTGGTGTTGGACGATCGAAGTGTGCGCGGGAGATGCCTATTGGTGGCGATGAGGTTCGCAACCCATCACACCGCGTCTCCCGCGGAGCGAAAAGAGAAGGATGGAGTGCCGCATCAAAAGTGTGACAGTCCATTCTTTCTGCCTACCCTTTCGGGGAGACGGCGTGATGGTTAGTTAGTTAGTTACATACTTAAATTCAAGACTCGCCGCATGTAAACATAAATTTTAGCGGCCATGATAATCACGTCATACATCTAGAGGATGGAAGTGGAGATAGCGAAGAAAAAGAAACAACACTGACAAAAATGAAGTTAAAGTGGTAAGATCACATCTCGACGATCTATTGTAATAACATTTATTGACTATTCGTCAGATAACGAAGTTCAACTACAATATATTATACTCACGTTATATTATACAAAGATCGGGAAAAAAAGGTAGCCAAACGTCAAACGCCAATGAGCTAATAAAAAAAAATAAAGGTCGGCAACGAATTTCGGCTTCTCTGTTGGGTACAAAATAGAAGAAATCTGGAAGGGGTCTACGGGACAAAAAAGTTTGGGAACCTCTGATCTAAAGGAATAAAAAGGCTAAGTCTTTCATTCACATCGTATTAACTTCTTATATTTGCATTTGAGACCCTAACATATACAGATTTACTACACATTCGTCTAAGAAATCTCATATCTACTGCATTTATTATACTTTCACCCTATTCTGTCAGTTCCATGGGAGTATTCACTTCCGTTCATGGGAGTCTATAGGTGCTCGCCACTTCTGCTTTATGGCTAATCCGGCCCTGATCACCCTTAAGATGAAGACTGCATCGATCTCGAAGAGAAAAAACCACTAGGCATAAACATACCCGAAATCCCAAGCATTAGCAACTCAACAATATCTTTAAATTGTATGTTGATGGCATTTGTCTTCGATTCGTATTCAAGGTAAATTCAATGACAACTTTATAATTTTAAAATAAAACCACTCTATTTAATTATTTACTTTATTCAGCCGTAGATTCAAATTGCCGTTTTGCTTAATAATGCATATATTTGTATAAATACATATATTTTTTAAATTGTGACCAGTGGTACTTACGTAGATTAAGGCAGCTGTATTTCTATACATAGTTCTTAACGATTCCACAAATTCCATAAAATACGAACATACCTCAATGTCAGTGGCGTGCCTAGGGTCAACTATTAGTAGAGGGTCTCAATAATGTATTTTTCAGGATTAAAAGAATTTAATCTTTCTAAATTAATTGATACCTTGAACTTGAAGTACTGATTAACCAGGAATCAGTAGTGAGATTCTGTAAGTCTCAACGCCTACGGTGGGCTGGCCATGTGAAAAGAATGCCAGAGGGTAGAACACCACAAATTATATCCAGATGGGTGCCCTGCGAAAAAAGTCCAAGAGGCAGACCGAGGAAAAGATGGCCGGATTGCGTGGAAGATTGGGATAAAATGGAAGGAGCTGGGGAATGGAGAGAGATGGCCAGGGACAGAAGTCAGTGGAGGACCGTTGTGGAGGAGGCCAAGATGTAGCGCCGAGAAATGATGAATGAATGAATGATGATGAAATTAATTTATTTTAAATCACATTTTAGGCGCTTTTTAAATGTATACAAAAAAATATTTTCTGCGTCACCAAACTCATGTTCTTGTATAATATAGAAATGTATTAACATATCGTCGGTTCAAAGGTAAAACTCATTAAGTGAAATTTTGTTAAAAAAATATATTTTTGCATTTTCTGTATCATACTTGTGAATTCTACGTCAGAAAAAATCACCAAGTGTATTTATTAAAGAATAACAGTTATTCTTTAATAAATACACTTCGTGATTATTTCCTGACGTAGAATTCACAAATCTGATACAGAAAATGCAAAAATACAATTTTTTACCAAAATGTCACTTAATGAGTTTTACCTTTGAACCGACGATATACAAGAAAACATATAATAAATATAAAATAAGCTGTAAATAGTCAATAATAATAAATTTGTTAACACCGAAATATGAATTATAAATAAATGTTCGTAAAGAAATCACATAAATGACAGATAACATTCTGACAATAGAAATGAAATTCGTGACACATCCAATAGTAACATACTTCAGAGTGATAAAGCCCGACTTCAAATCCATACAAAAATTGTAGATATCTTCTGGTATATAATATGCACCTAGCTATATGATTACAAGCTAAAAATAAATAAGTGCGACAAGGACCCTTTAACATTTTGCAAGCCCAATATGAAGCCCATTGAAAACATGAAACAAAAAATGTGGACGTAGGCGATTTCGCGGGCATCTCACTTACAGTACGTATGAGTGAAATAAAATACGGCGCGTATTAGTGAAACAAAACATAAACGTATGTCATTTCTGCGCATGTCAGCGGAGTCATTTGCAACGCAACGAATTAAATCGCCTAAACTCGCACGATATTTAAAATATTTTTTTATTCGTAGACGACTCAAACGATTTTTTAAGGCAAGCCCGGCTTTTCGGCTTGTATAGACGCACCGCCACTGTTTAATGTATGTATCCCCATTCCTCAATAGGGCGAGGCGTGTATGATATTGTAATTATGTTAATTAATGATTGACTTGTATTTAAAAAAATCTGAACATATGTACAGAGCCGGATCAGCCATACAATAGAAGTAGCGACTGCTACGGACCCTACGTTTCTGGAGCTCCTGCGCCTATAGACTCTCATGTATGGAAGTGAAGCATGAAACTAGCAAAATAATTGAGAAAGTAAAATTGAGATCTCATTATTTTGTGACCTATTTTAACTTAATTTATGGTAAATCTATACATGATAGTCTTCTTCTTCTTCAATCTATTCCCGTCCACTCCTGGACAAAGGCCTCCTCCATTCGCTTCCATGCTTTCGCTTATCGATGTACACAAAACAAGGAAAAGAGGAGGACCCAGAAAAACTTGGCATGATCAAATCAATATACAGGTTGTCCCAGAAGTCAACGTCAAACTGGAAACTGATGATAGGACAAGTCATGCTAGTGAGAAAAAGAAAAAAAAGTTTTGTATTTTTTTTAAATTTTGGACATTTTAATAAATCGAGAAAATCAACACTACTACTAACTAACCATCACGCTATTTCCCGGGAGGGGTAGGCAGAGAGGATGGATCGCCACACTGGCCTGTCCTGGCATACCTCTCGAGATTCCTCTACATCCATACATCGTACCATGCACGCACGTCGATTGTTCCGATTTCGAATGTGGCCGCCTTTTGGTAATTGATTAATTTGGTCATGCCATGTTTCCTCGGTCGTCCTCGGCAACAATCAGCAAATCAGCAATCAGCAAATCAACACTATTCTTACATTTTTCTCATAACTAGCATGACTTGTCCCATCATCCGTTTCCGGCTTGACATCGACTTCTGGGACACCCTGAGTTGATCAGTAAGTTATTAAAGGTTGTGTTTTATTTTGGTATATAATATTATATAATACACCTTTATTGATATCAAACCAATAATGTCTCCATGGTTGTTTAATTTATATATGGACAAGTGTATGAAAGAGCTGAAAGGGTTGGAAGCAGGTGCAAAAATGGAAGGTGTGTCAGTAAGCTGTTTGTTATGCGGACGACGCTGTGCTACTTGCAGACAACGAGCACGAACTGCAAGCCCTGGTGTCTAGTATGTATGAGGTATGCAAGCGATACGATTTGATGATGAATGTGAATAAGTCTAAGGTAATGATTTTCGAAAAAGAAGGAAGCATGACAGTCTGCAACATTAGTGTAAACGGTGAAAATCTGGAACAAGTGGATGAATTTGTTTATTTAGGAAGTATGTTTACAAAGGATGGGAGGGTGGAGAAGGATATTGAAAGAAGGGTTGGGGCAGGCAACAGAATAAATGGTGCACTTAAAGTTGTCATCGCAAACAAAAGCCTATCCAAAAAAGCTAAGATGGCAGTGCACAATGGTGTTCTTGTGCCGACCCTTATGTATGGAAGTGAAGCATGGAACTGGCAAAAGAAGGATGAAAGTAGAATAAATGCAGTAGAAATGAGATCTCTAAGACGAATGTGTGGCAAATCTGTATATGATAGAGTGACAAATGCAAGTATAAGAAGTGAATGTGGTGCGAATGAAAGTGTTATGAACAAAATAAGGAAAGGGTCATTAAGATGGTTTGGACACATGGAAAGAATGAGTGAAGACAGAATGGTAAAGAAGGTATATGTAAACGGCGTGAACGGAGCTAGAAATAGAGGAAGGCCGAGGAAAACGTGGCACGATCAAATCAATCAAATATTGAATATCGGTCACGTGAGGAGTCGGAAAAATCGACGTGCGTGCATGACAAGATGTATGAATGTAGAGGAAGCGAGAGACGTATGTCAGGACAGAACAGTGTGGCGTTCCATTATTTCTGCCTACCCCTCCGGGGAGACAGCGTGATGGTAAGTTAGTTAGTTAGTTATAATACAAAATCCAGGGTAGGTATCTTCGTAACATTTGCTACAGGACCCGCGCTGCCTAAATCCGGCACTGCGTATGTTGTAATTTATAATATGTAGGTACGAATTTGTTTAATGGCAGAGCAGTGCGTAACTTAATCTAGAATAATTAATTCCATTAATTAACTCGATTTCATTTTTAAATAACGTGTTTAGTGTATTGTATCACTCCATTACATTTGGTCACGTTCGTTTTTCACTTTGTAACCAATGTGATTCAATATGCAATAATTAAAAAAATAACATATTTTAATAAATACTGTTGTATGTTAGACCTAAGAAATAATATTGTATTAGGTATACAATGTGGATTTTCGACACTTGATCGAACGAAATGTGCGAATATTAGACAAAAAATTATCGATAAAAATGCGATTTTTTTGTTGGTAAAGTTACCTACTAAAGACATATCCAGGAATACACAGAGAAGTAAATCTCTACCTACCTCATAGCTATAACAGAGCAAGGGGACATATCTTATTTTATACTAGTGATGCAACGGAAGTGTCATGACGGAAGCAGAAACGGAAACAGATGTCAAAAGTATTTTTTAGCGGAAACAGAAACGGAAAAGGATCCGGAATCGGAAGTGTTAATACTATGAATACAAAAGTTTATTTTTTTACAAATACGGAAAAATCGACGTGCATGCATGTTACGATGTATGAATGTAGATGAAACTCGAGCGGTATGTCTGGACAGAGCGATATGGCGGTCCACCCTCTTTGCCCACCCCTCCGGGAAAACGGCCTGAATGTTAGTAAGTTAGTTTTTATATAAAATACAATATTGACTTCAACAAAGGGGCCATAGATTGTTTTATCTCCCACGATGCAGAACCAACCTGCCAATGGTTATGCCGGTAGGCAAAGCAATATCTTTGCTTAATCGTATCACCTCGGAGTTTGTCATATTTTGTGATAGTTTGGCTCATCTGAGGGAAGTACTATCTTTATTATAATTGTATGGTATATTTATTTTATTAATTTGTCATGCATCTTATGTTTGTCGCTCTTTTTATTAATCTATTATGTATTACTTATTATTGTGTATCTCTAACTTGTATATTTAGTGTATTGGAAAAAAAAATCTGTAATGCTTTAAATATGTTTAAAATAAATAAATGAAAATGAAATATTATTTTATAAAAAATGCTGATTTAAGAATATATAAAAAATACTTGATGGGCGCAGAATATGTATTTTATCGAAAATCGGCGAAAAAACAAATACATTAAAACGTTTTTCTAATGTACGCATGGTCGGATATTAAAATGTTCAGAGAAAATACTATACTATTGTCTCACACACACTATTATGTCTCACTCTCGCTATTTCTCTTTTCGCGAGTGCGAGGAACACAAGACAACAATCGTGTACCTACCATGTATCCCGCGCACACGATTTGAATATTGTGTTAGTCGGTTTCAGACCATTGGCACGGGTGTATCTTTCGCTGTTGTGAATGGTTGCAGATGGATATTTATATTTTTAGCAATTAAGTTTTCAATATGTAATCAAACGAACCAGCAGACTATGAAAATATCAATTTTCCTATTTTAATCTACCATTTTTATACGTGTAGGTACTATTGATGATGAAAATTGAAATGTATCTAGCTAACTAACTAACTAACCATCACGCCGTCTCCCGAAGGGGCAAGTAGAAATAATGGACTGCCACACTATTCTTTCCTGGCATATTTTTCTCGATTCCTCATACATTGCGTCATGCACGCGCTTCGATATGTCTGACTCCTCACGTAGCCGACATTCAGTATATGATTTATTTAATCGTGCCACGTTTTACTCGGTCTTACTCTATTTCTAGTTCCATTTACATCCTAAACATATACTTTTTACCATTATTTCTTCATTCATTCTTTCCATATGTCCAAACCATCTTAATGATCCTTTCATTATTTTGTTCATAACACCATCATTCGCACCGCATTCACTTCTTATATTTTCATTCGACACTACATATCATACAGAGTATCCACACGTCCGTCTAAAAGATCTCATTTCTACTGCATTTATTCTGCTTTCATTCTTCTTTTGCCAGTTCCATGCTTCGCTTCCATACATAAGGATCGGTACAAGAACTCCATTGTGCACTGCCATTTTTTTTTAAAGGTTTTTGTTTGCGATGACAACTTTAAGTGCACCATTCACTTTGTTGCCTGCCCCAACCCTTCTCTTAATATATCTAGGCACAATTAATAATACTTATCACATCGTTAACATAATATAATATAATATATTATAATATAAAGGATAAATAACGTGAAATATCTTGGTGTTGTCCTCGTGGAAAACCTTCATCCAAGTGCACAAATTAAATAAACAATATAAATTATGCGCGTGTCGTTTGACGTTAGGAGTCATGAAAATACACGATTAGAAGATGAAAATTAAAAACTAATTATTATTTTGCATATTCTTCTTCTTTGTGTACCATTTCAGGTCCCTTTGACAATGGCGATAACTGTGGCGTAATGTTTCTCCGTTCTGCACTCTTCGAGACACCGAGAACATTTCCTCCACGCTCTCTTATACTGCGCAGCCAGGACGTTAGCTTCCTGCCGACTCCTCGATGACCATCTATTTACCCGTTAGGATCCCTTATTTTGAAGCATAATAATAGCATACTTTGTCAATTTTCTACAGTAATACTGCTGGACTTAGACTTGGATCTTCTGGCTTACAGAGGTTCAGCTCTTGTGACTATTCTCCACTCGTTCTTTTGTAAACATGCTATCTAAATACTCGAACTCATCTACTTGCTCCAAATTTTCACCATTCACGCTAATGTTGCAGACTGTCATGATTATTTTTTTTTTTTAATCATTACCTTGGACTTATTCACATTCATCATCAGATCATTTCGCATGCATACCTCATACATACTATTCATCAAGACTTGTAGTTCATGCTCGTTGTATGCAAGTAGGACAGCGTCATCTGCATACAAGATACAGCTTACTGACACTCCACTTATTTTGGCACCTACATCCAACCCTTCCATATAAAATTTAATTAAACTTTTTGAAGACAGACGTTCTCATTTATATTAATTATTTGATATGGAGTTTCACATTCGTAATCATTATTTAATTTGGAGTTTTACATCAATGTTCAAGAAACAATAAATAAGTTGTTAATCTGTTGTCCATTTTAAATAATAATGATTATTCGAAATGAAAAATTAAACGACGATATTTCCATGTTGCTGTGCCGTGTTAAGTATGCAAATATTATCCGAGTTGAAGCAACAGGATAGATACGAGTAAGTATTATGTAAAATTAACATTATTGTATTTTCGAATAATCAAATAAATTATTAGCATTGGAACAACATTGTTCACCGCAAAGTACCTGTTACTCAGCGTCAGTAACCTTGTCCAGCCGTTCGATTATCCGTGCTAAAATCTGTAAAAGGGATTCAGCACCGCGAACTGAGCAGGCAGTACCTACCGTGATTATTTCGCGAAATGGTCAAGGCCATAGACTAATGTGCCCCAGAAAAAATACGATAAAAAACGCACGTTTCATATTTCTTACCGCAGTCACCTACCCGTTCAATGGTTTTTTGTTTTAAAATAACTCTTGCAATCTAGCGTACGTTAATTAACTACAAGTAATTCTATACGAGGAAATGCACAATGGGTATAAAATGTAATAAATTAATATTTTAATAGATTTATTTGATGTAATGTAGTCGCACATTCGGGGGTTCAAAAGGGTAGTAGGGCTACGATGGGGTATGCTTTGCTGGAAAGTATGCCTCTACAAAATGTCGTAAGGCGCCATGTTGCATTTACAACAGCAACACTACTATCAAGTCCAACTCTCTAGCGTCCACGAGAGGTCTTTTAAAGACCCCGCGAACCCCGGGCAATGTGGCACATATTACTTAGTGCCATAGCAGATAGAGAGAGGACGAATGGCGAGCTTCCAGGGCCATAAAACTGGATACACCCAGCTAAGGGAAGGTTACCCCGACAGAAAATCCTCCAGAGAAGGCAAGGGGATACCACTATGGATATTTTTCCCCAGGTCATCACTATGAGGCCTACTCAAGGGTGTCAACGTTAGGTCAGTGTTAGGGAGACCTGATAGGACACAGAAAGAAGAAGTCGCACATTGACATTTGACGACCTTCGTGGCAGAGTGGCAGAACCACACCAAAGGTCCCGGATTCGATTCCCGATGGCGGTATGATTGCCACACAGTATTTGGTCTGGTGTAAAATTCATGTGACAATAAAATGGCGGTAGATTAGCTACCTATCACATGTCGTGAGAATCAATAAATCTAAAAAGTTGTTTACTATAGTTAGGTTCAAATAACCTGCTGAATAAAAATGTGGAAAGCAACGGGAAACTACCCCATCAAAAACCCAAGTGGCATCCCAAGAATCAGCAAAAAATACACTTTACTGCAAACCAATCCCTTGGATCGAAACCAGCGTAGCGATGTATGGCGAAATGGGTAAATAATATAAATTAAACTCTTAAAAAACGTATCCCTTTACGTGAAATGATTTGCAGGTAAACCCTTTTCAAAAAATGTTATTGTGCTTTAAAAATTTTTGAAATTATATAATACTCTTCTATTTCAAGTGTCGTCTACAAAAATCAGCCTGCCAGTATCGCACAGTTAAAAGACAATATCCGATCTAAAATAAACGTAATTTCCAGTGCGTACGAAACAATGGTCGATATTTAGAAAATGTGATCTTTAAAAAATAAAATCCGCTTCTATTCATAGTAATAAATAGTTTTGATCTATATGTTTTAGTATTTTAAAATAAATTTTCAAAATCGGAAATCTGCCGCTAGACACCTTGTATAAAGTTTCTTTGGTCACATTGCCAAGAGATAGCTGGGTAACCTGGTAAAAAGTATTGTATCAGGAAGTGTTCCAGGCAAAAGGTATAAAGGCAGATCTACTGCGCGATCGTGTGACCAGATTAAGGAATCAGAAGATGACTGTGGGAGTCCTTTACTCAGCGGGGCGGATTGTGGAGAACAGAGATGATTAGAGGCGTTTTGTCTTAGCCATGGGCAGTTCCATGGCTCACGACCTTGAGCAATGAGGAAACGAAGGAAAACAACCTTATTTTGAAGGGTTCGCGTTAAATTTTGAAACACTTCGATTAAAATTTTCTATTATCGATTTATGGGTAAAATATTTGATTTTAGAACGGTTTCGGGGTCAATGCCGCGCTAAACCGGTTGCCATATGTTCACAGTTCACGCGTCCGCGGACTGCGCAGGTACTTATCAACTTGATCAAAATAATTACTTGGGTAAGTGAGTATTTATATAATAAGAACCCGAATTTTAAGAATTACAAACAAATCAATAAGTTATGCAAAACATACGGCCATTTTATTCAGATATGTTTTAAATCTTCGTAAACTACTTGGACACAATTTTATAATGACAGTATTTTATTTAAAGTAGTTTAATTAATCCGTAGATAATAAAATAATGTCAAATATACTGTATGATTGATGAGAGATTATTTTATTTAGACGCAAAATGTAAATAAACAAGAATAAAATTGTAGTTATAGGTATAGCGAAGTACTAAGCACATAAATCAAATCAAATCAAATCAACTTATTTTCTCAAAAGATATTACAAACAACAATTATAGTTTAAGGAATCTATTGATAACAGGTAAAACATAAATAAATATATAATACCAGGAACGCATGAGAGATGGTTCGACATTAGGAATACAAGATACTCTCCAAAGTCAAGAGTATTTGTCTTCTGAACGTACTTTCACGAATATGAAAGACGTTGATCTCCGAAGCGATCATGTTGAGCAGTTTAATTGCTCTCCCCACCGGCATTACCAGAGGCAGGTTGGTTCTGCATGCTGGGAGATAAAACAGTCTGTGCTGACGCTGTCGAAGATAACCATCTGGAACATAAAGATGGATAGCCTCCAAGATAACGGAGTTCTCAAAGAATCCCCTGATAAGTCTGAAGAAATGGGTAAGAGTGCACCCATCTCTTCTTATCTGCAAACTATTGGTCCTCAGCATGCCCAAGAGGAATGCAGTGGGATAAAGATAATAGCCAAATATTAAATTTAAATATTTGTAATATCAAATCTCTGTTAATTTTTCCAGGTAAACCTAAATTTTATAATTTTTCTCAAGAAGATGAAGGTGTAAAACCATCTGAGAAAATGTCGAGAAAAATAAACCAAAATGTGGAAAAAACAATGTTTTTAATTCGTGAAAAATCGACATTATTGAATATTGTAAATTCAATCAAATTTACAATTTAGATTGATTTTAGTAAAAATAATATATAATAAGACACACGTTTCTCTAACTTTAAGAATATTTAAACAGAATTTTCTCAAATTATTGTTAAAACTAATCAAGCTTACAGACTTTGAATGTCTTTTAAAGAGGATATTTACAGAAAAATGTCATTTGTGTTTAAATTAACGCACGATTCAAGAATTGAATAATATACTCTTATAGCACGGCATTCCTATAACAAGTTTTGTACAATGTATAAAACTGAGTGTGTTAAGTATGTTTTGCGAAAATACCAAATGCTTTTCAAGATTATAATGTCACGCGGTTGAATTGAATAGTAGGTTGAAAAGAAGTCCCAAAGTTGATATGTGTAACAGAAAACTAGCCTAGCGCAATAAATAAAATTGGAACACTTCCAAAATTAGGTCGTGGGTGAAGCATAAGAAATGAAACCTACCAAAAACCAAATAGCATTTTGTTAAAAAATCCAAAAGATCACAGAAATATATGCAAGGCATTGATTGTGTAATAAACGTAATTGAGAAGTTGAAAATGTATCGTCAGAAATTAAAGGACCTTTTAACTAACTAACTAACTTACCATCACGCCATTTCCCGGAGGGGTAGGCAGAGAGGATGGATCGCCACAATGCTCTATCCTGGCATATCTCTAGGGCTTTCTCTACATTCATACATCGTACCATGCACGCACGTCGATTATTCCGACTTCGAATGTGACCGCCTTTTAGTTATTGATTAATTTGGTCATGCCATGTTTTCCTCGGTCGTCCTCGGCTTCTTTTTCCACTCACGCTGCTTGTTTACAACTTTTTAACCATTCTACTCTCATCCATTCGTTCCATATGTCCAAACCATCTCAGAGATCCTTTTTTAATTTTATCCATGATGCAGTCATCTGCCTTACATTTCTTTCTTATTTCATCGTTCGGTATTCTATCATACAACGTTTTCCCGCACATTTTTCTTAGTGATCTCATTTCTACGGCGTTTATCCTGCTTTCATCCTTGTTTTGCCAGCTCCAAGCTTCACTTCCATACATGAGAGTTGGCACTAGAACTCCATTGTGTTCTGCCATCTTTGCTTCTGTGGATATATTTCTATTTGCAGTAATGACTTTGAGTGTGCAAATAAAGGACCTTTTAAAGTAATTAATATATATATTTTTTATTATTTGGGAACCTGGTGCTCTTTTTTAACTATAATTTGTTTTATTTCATTTAACACGTTCGTTCAAAGCGACATTTTGTATAAACCAACCTTGTCAAAGACAGTTGCATGCATAAAACAAATCAATCCTATGCGCTTGAATGATGAGAATTTAAAATGTTGTAAAGTAAATAATTGTCAAGTGAACAGGTACCTATTAAAACACAAGCACCTACTTACTCAAAACAGTTCCGTAAAATATTTCAATAGTCTATTGTTTATGGAATCTTGAACTACCGCAAATGTATTGAAAGTTGAATTTTATCTCGACTGTATTGAAATGGTGTGTTCCATTTAGATTTGAAATGCAAGTTGATTGCGGCTAGATTCTCGGCGGTGTTTCCCGCGGTAACGGGCGTGACACACGAGCCGAGTGAAAGTACCGATAAAATAATTATGTCCGTGAGTTGGAATTTTCAAAAATGGAATATTATCCATTCAACCTTCAACTAACCGCAAATTTACAGTTGAACATAGATAAATGTTATTTTTCCGCTTGAAAGGCAAAATCTATGTTCTCCTGTTAGATTCGTTAGTTTGTCGCAAGTCCACTATTTAACATAGAAGTTGACTAAAGACATCGAACGCAGGTAGGTATTAGGTCCTTACATATGAAATTGGCGTTTTGTATGGGAGGAACATAGAGTTGATTTTTTTTAAATATAATATATTTATTTAATCAAAGTATGTACCATTGCTATCTATGCACTTTTGCCATCTCATAGGTAGTTCATCGATCCCTTTACTAAAAAAACCATTCTGACGGGAATCAATAAAATCTTTGAAGTCGGTTTGGACTGCCCCATCGGAGTTGAATTTTTTCCCTTTGCAAGAAGTTATCCAAATTTCGAAAAAAATAGTAATCTGTTGGGGCAAGGTCCGGAGAGTACGGTGGATGTCTTAGACATTCCAATTGAAGCTCTTCTAATTTGGTAGCCGTCTGTTGTGCAGTGTGTGGTCTAGCGTTTTCATGAAGCAGCAGTGGCCTAGAGCGATTAACCAGCCTCGGTTGTTTAGCAGCTAGCTTTTTCATCATGGTTTGCAGTTGCTGACAATAGACATCTGCCGTAATCGTCTGGCCAAATTTAAGAAAGCTGTAGTGAACGACACCAGCACTAGTCCACCAAACGCTCACAAGTAACTTTTTTGGAGTCAATTTTCGCTTGGGGCATGGTTTGGCTGGTTCGGCAGGGTTCAGCCATTGCGATGAGCGCTTACGATTATCATACAGGATCCACTTTTCATCACAGTAAATGTTGAGTAATGCAACGCAGCAGTCAACGCGCGTTTGTTGATTTGCTTCACTCAATTCGTGAGGTACCCACCTTTCAAGCTTTTCCACCTTCCCAATTTGCTTCAAGTGGATTAAAACAGTTTTATCACTAACACCGCAGCCTGCAGCTAACTCGGACGTGGTTTGCGATGGATCCGCTTCCACAATAGCCTTCAATTCTTCATTATCAACTTTGGTCTCCGGCCGTCCACGGGGCTTGTTCTGCAGGTCGAAATTTCCAGAACGAAAACGTTGGAACCAAAACGCACTGTGTTTTCTTTTGCGGCACCGTCGCCATACACATCATTAATCCTTCGAGCCGTTTCTGCAGCACTGGTGCCACGGTGGAACTCGTACTCGTAAATAACGCGATATAAGTTTTCCATTTTGTAAACTGAGTGACGCAAAGAAAAAAAACAATTGAGGAAAAAACAAATGAATTATAATTTTCGAAACACAAATACTTGAGTAAATAGCTGTATAAATTTGAATTTGGAATTCCTAACCGAAGAGAAGATATTTGAGATCAAAGTTGCCAGTACGGCAAAACGCCAATTTCATATGTAAGGACCTAATATATAAAAAAAACATTCTGATTTAAAAAAAAAATGGAATTGATCTAATCAATTTCTAGTGTCAATGTATGTCAATGTATCAATTTTCAAAGTTATGCTTTCATAAATTTAAAATGGAAGATTAATTATTAATGACATTCTTATAAAATAAAAATACAAATTAGGCACGTGATTATTCCAAAAATTGCTTCTTGAGCAGAATACGGAAATTAATTTTGTTGATTAATTTTGTTGAATGGAATTAAATTAGTTTAAAAAGAAGTTTTTATTTGACTATAGTACTCGCAGAAAAAATATAAGAGCAGATTAATGCGGTAGATATGAGATTAGACTATTTGTGGTAAAACGATATATGACGACTTCAAATGGTGATGAAGATATAATGGTTAAGAAAGTATACGTTAACGATGGGAATGGAGTTCGGAACCGAGCAAGGCCCAAAAAAACATGTTATTATTTTTTTTTATATTATTTTTTTAAAAACCCATTTGGGTTATATGGATAAATTTTTAGATCTTACTTGTAATTATAATAATGTTTCAGGTATATTTTAAATTGATTGGTAGTGAGACTCCTTGTGTCTTTTGGTAGTTCATCGTAAAATTTCAGTCCATTGTTCAATATCCTTGATTGTCCTGTCTTAGTTCGTGCATACGGTAAGTGATATCTGTCACAGTTCCTGGTCCAGTGTCTGTGTACGTCTGAATTTTTAGTTAATTTGTGGCTGCTGTCTGTTGTCTCTTCCATGGTCACTCTGTGTACAATTTTCAAGGTCTCAAAATTAGTCTGTTCTGATATGTCCATTTGTTTGGTTTGTCTGTATACTTGTATGGTTGGGGTCAGATAGTTAATGTTATAAGCTAATTTTATTATTTTATTTTGCTGTCTTTGGAGTCTGGAGATGTCCTTTTGGTTTCCTGTCCCCCAGAAGGGAATCATATATGTCAGTCGGCTTTTAACATACGCTTCGTACATCATAACTTTTTCTTTTCTTGGTATGTAATTTTGTATTTTGTAGAAGATGGAGTATACGAGTAGTGATGCTAACTTGTTTGTTGGGATTATCAAATTAATAATTTTTTTTGCAAGGTTGACCATGTTAAAAGTCGGAAGAATCATTCCTTATATCAGCATTTGAAATTCTATCGTACATTGTTTTAACACACAAACGTCTAAGGTATCTTATCTCTACCGCATTTACTTTGCTCTCATCCATCTTCTGTCAGTTCCATGTTTCACTTCCATACACCAGGGTTGGTAGGTACTAATAATTGTGAACGGTATTTTTTTGCTTTCATTGGTGAAATTTTGTTTCCAATAACAGTTTTTAAAGCTCCATTCACTTTTGAGAGAAATTTGAAATAAAAAAACCCGACGATTATTTTAACTTACGAAGAATACTATTTTCGGATCAACCTTCATACACTTAATTCGCCATTAATAAAAATATCACTGGCCGTCACCACATATATGTAGTTGCCGTAGGAAAGTATTGTGGGGTTGTTTGTATCACAAATGATTGGATTATGAAGGCCACACCTTCCACAATAGATTGAAAGTAGTTCACGTCTTTGCGTTAGTAATGAAATGGCAAAACGTAATACGATTAGTAACAGGCAGTTTTTATATATTTCATTTTACACGCAAATACAAGATACATCAAGACTGAATGTACGTCAGAATACGTTTTCTCTGTGATTGTGTATTTAACTTTTAAATCGTAATTAGGTACTTGTATATTTTATTTAGGTCGTTTCTATGATTTCGTTGTATCCACCTAGAAAAATAATGATTTAAAAAGTTGTAACATTTTTGACAAATAACCGACAAATTCCTTATAAAGTCGAAACATATAATTCACATAAATTGGTTACAAATATTATTTATAAAGTTGAATTCGTTAATAAAGTAAATGCGATTATGGGTTGTTAATCTTAATTAATACGAATAAAAACGTTTTTTTTTAGAAGGTTTATTATATTTTATGTGAATTACATGTTTCATCTGTCTAAGAATCTAAGGCAATATCAAATGCCTTAGACAGCGGAACATGGCATTCGCATAAATTACAACAACAACAACAAACCATCACGCCGTTTCTCCGCAGGGGTAGGCAGAGAGAATGGACTGCCACACTACTCTATCCTGGCACACCTCTCTAGGTTCCTCCACATTCATAAAATACACGCACGTCGATTATTCCGACTTCTAGCATGGCCAACCTTTAAAATGTGATTAATTTGGTCATGCCATGTTTTCCTCGGTCTGCCTCGACTCCATACTCCATTTACATCATTAACGTATACTTTCTTAACCATTCTTTTTCCATCCATGCGCTCCATATGTCCGAACCAACGAGATATCCTTTCATAATACCTTCTTCCGCTCTACATTCCTTTCTTATATCAGCATTTGAGATTCTGTCGTATATCGTTATACCACACATACGTCTTAGGGACCTCATCTCTACCATAAATTACAATATAATAAAATTTCTAGAAAACAGACGTTTTCATTCGTATTAATTGTTTAATACGGAGTTTAACATCATTGTTCTAAAAACAATAAATATGCGTAAAAAATATTTTACGATAGTACAATAAAACAACACTATAATTATTTTTAACAGACATGTTTCAAATGACCAACATCATTCTTGCATGTAAAAATCAATCAATAAAGCATGTCAAAATGATGAGTGTTATACATATAAAACAAAATGTTTAAGATTATATTTTAAAATATATTTATGTATAAATGAAATTAACTTACTCTGATTGCGAAACATTATAAAAGTAGTTAGATTTTATACTTAATTTATTTATTTTAGGGTAACAAACAGCGAATAAATATCTATCTATCTATCTATCTATCTATCTATCTATCTATATAAATAAAAGGCAATCTTCCGGGTG
The DNA here is from genome assembly GCA_022606425.2 of Lepidostoma basale. Classification (NCBI taxonomy): domain Eukaryota; kingdom Metazoa; phylum Arthropoda; class Insecta; order Trichoptera; family Lepidostomatidae; genus Lepidostoma; species Lepidostoma basale. The sequence goes on from JAHDVF020001569.1 coordinate 459,821, forward strand.
TGTGTGGACTGATTCCGGGGTTATTCCTGGGCAGATCGTTTTCATATTGATACACTTCCTTAATAGATAGACATAGGTGGGCATAGGCATATTTTTGTTATTAATCGAGCTCTAATTAACTTTGTAAATTTATAAATTTTCGTAGTGCGAGCGAGTATAGACCTTCATGTTCGTATCACCTGAGTATCGATCTTTAGAGTCTATATTCGCTTGGCGTGATAAGATGCAAATTAGTGGCTTTTTTGACTCTTTGCGTGGTCAGATATGAAATTAGTCGCTCTTTTGAACTGAAAAATATACGCACGTATAGGGATGGGCAAAACGACTCATCTCAGGGATCTGATCTGAACGGTTCCGCTCAGCAAAGTGAGCCGACTCTTTTTAACGATCCACGGTTCACCATTTTGAGTCGTTCAAAGTTTGAAATTATTTTAGTGACCTTTTTTTGTTGCTCCTCGACCAACTCGATAATTATCAAGAAGAATCGGCTCACTTTACTGAGCGGAACCGTTCGTCGACTCTTTTGCAATAATATATGATTCACCTAGCGCAGAGGTCGGCAAAATGCGGCTCCGGAGCCGAAGGGGTTTGTTGAAAGAAAAAATAATCGCGAGATACTTGCTTACCATCGCATCATTCATCAAGAACGCTCTGTCCGCAGACATTTCCAGAAGAAATTTGTAAAGTTATGGAATTGGTGATTACGATTATCAATTCCGGTTTAGCTAAAACTCTTAATCATCATCGCCAATTCAAAGATTTTTAGTCATCATCTTCAACGCCTGAAATAGTATTACTGACTCTTGCTGATCTTTCGCTTTTCGCTTCTACATATTCATGCGGACAATTTTATTCAAGCATGAATTTTAACAAGAGTAAACTACGAAGTCGTCTTATTGATGAGAACATGGAATTGTGGCTAAAATTAAGAATAACAACAAACAAACATGCATCAGGTCCATAATAACATACGGAATCAAAGCAAGAGCAGACACTGTCAGAACCAGACTGCGACCTATTGTGGGGAGAACCGTTAGAGATAGGATACCCAACGAATAAATTCGCAAATCCTGCAACATTGAAGACATAGTGAGATGGAGTAGGCAGAGACATCGAGAGAATGGATCCAGCAAGAATTCCTAATATCGTGATACAAGAGACTCCAGAGGGCCGTCGACCACCAGGATGACCACCAAAGAGATGGAGAGAAGGCTGGTCGCCTTCATCACAGGAAGAAGTATGAAATAATGTTTTATTCAGTGTACCCGTAATTGAATGAAGTGCAAAAATTATAATAAAGGTTATCTAAATTAATAAACATATTTGGCTCTCAATTTTTTTTTAAATCGTTGTAAAGTACGCATTTGGCTCTTTGGCTAATAATTTTGCCGACCCCCCTGACCTAGCGGATCATTGAGCTGCCGCTCTTTTTTTTATGGATCATCGCTCACCCGCTCACCAAAAAGATTCGAATCTTTGAGTCGACTCGTGAGCGGATTGCCCATCCCTATCTCTGAAATGTCAAATTTGAAATGCGTGTTACAGTTTCGTAAGTAAAATATTTATATTTCTAATTCATATATATCTTCAGTTTATTCTATTTTGCCGTTGAAATGAATACAGATTATATTTCCGCATTACATATTTCAAAGTTTTAGTTCTAAATTAGGTATATCGAATAGAAATGAAGTTACATATCGTTTTACTTACGTATTATTTTAGGTTATGTTATGAATCTACATGGAAAAACGTTAAATTCTAAGTAACAATTCTATGAATTGGTATAATCTATTTTAATAATGTTATTTTAATGTAAAATTGTTCTGGCAGGGCGATAACCTATAATATCTTTTGGATTAGACGATTTACTTCAGCTGTTTTAGTTTTTCTCTGTTATGCTGTGATAGGTAAACATATCCTTACATACAGCATTAGCTGCCTCAGTTGGAAAAATCCAGTAATATAACATTTCCAAATGGTCTGACGTTCCCACGCCAGTGTTTTTTTTTTTAATATACTGCTCATTTTAATATAATTATTTGATTTTTGCAGAGATGCCGACGCTAAGGATGATACCAGGAAAGACTCTTTGAGATAGGGTGAGGAACACGGCTATCCACGATATCTCCAAGGTGGAAGATGTCGTGAGATGGGGCACGCAACGCAAGATACTGGCATGTATGGATCCCACACCTCACAATTCTATGAATTGGTATAATCTATTTTAATAATGTTATTTTAATGTAAAATTGTTCTGGCAGGGCGATAACCTATAATATCTTTTGGATTAGACGATTTACTTCAGCTGTTTTAGTTTTTCTCTGTTATGCTGTGATAGGTAAACATATTCTTACATACAGCATTAGCTGCCTCAGTTGGAAAAATCCAGTAATATAACATTTCCAAATGGTCTGACGTTCCCACGCCAGTGTTTTTTTTAATATACTGCTCATTTTAATATAATTATTTGATTTTTGCAGAGATGCCGACGCTAAGGATGATACCAGGAAAGACTCTTTGAGATAGGGTGAGGAACACGGCTATCCACGATATCTCCAAGGTGGAAGATGTCGTGAGATGGGGCACGCAACGCAAGATACTGGCATGTATGGATCCCACACCTCACAATTCTATGAATTGGTATAATCTATTTTAATAATGTTATTTTAATGTAAAATTGTTCTGGCAGGGCGATAACCTATATCTTTTGGATAAGACAATTTACTTCAGCTGTTTTAGTTTTTCTCTGTTATGCTGTGATAGGTAAACATATTCTTACATACAGCATTAGCTGCCTCAGTTGGAAAAATCCAGTAATATAACATTTCCAAATGGTCTGACGTTCCCACGCCAGTGTTTTTTTTTTAATATACTGCTCATTTTAATATAATTATTTGATTTTTGCAGAGATGCCGACGCTAAGGATGATACCAGGAAAGACTCTTTGAGATAGGGTGAGGAACACGGCTATCCACGATATCTCCAAGGTGGAAGATGTCGTGAGATGGGGCACGCAACGCAAGATACTGGCATGTATGGATCCCACACCTCACAATTCTATGAATTGGTATAATCTATTTTAATAATGTTATTTTAATGTAAAATTGTTCTGGCAGGGCAATAACCTATATCTTTTGGATTAGACAATTTACTTCAGCTGTTTTAGTTTTTCTCTGAAAAAAAAAAATGCTGTGATAGGTAAACATATCCTTACATACAGCATTAGCTGCCTCAGTTGGAAAAATCCACTAATATAACATTTCCAAATGTTCTGACGTTCCCACGCCAGTGTTTTTTTTTAATATACTGCTCATTTTAATATAATTATTTGATTTTTGCAGAGATGCCGACGCTAAGGATGATACCAGGAAAGACTCTTTGAGATAGGGTGAGGAACACGGCTATCCACGATATCTCCAAGGTGGAAGATGTCGTGAGATGGGGCACGCAACGCAAGATACTGGCATGTATGGATCCCACACCTCTCAATTCTATGACACCTCACAATTCTATGAATTGGTATAATCTATTTTAATAATGTTATTTTAATGTAAAATTGTTCTGGCAGGGCGATAACCTATAATATCTTTTGGATTAGACGATTTACTTCAGCTGTTTTAGTTTTTCTCTGTTATGCTGTGATAGGTAAACATATTCTTACATACAGCATTAGCTGCCTCAGTTGGAAAAATCCAGTAATATAACATTTCCAAATGGTCTGATGTTCCCACGCCAATCTTACAATGATCGAGTGTTTTTTTTTTAATATACTGCTCATTTTAATATAATTATTTGATTTTTGCAGAGATGCCGACGCTAAGGATGATACCAGGAAAGACTCTTTGAGATAGGGTGAGGAACACGGCTATCCACGATATCTCCAAGGTGGAAGATGTCGTGAGATGGGGCACGCAACGCAAGATACTAAGATACTGGCATGTATGGATCCCACACCTTGATATGTGCAAGACAGATTGTTATATTTATGAACTAATTTTGAAATGGTATGTACAGGTTGGATTAATTGGTTTAATTCCACTATTAGAGGCAGAACAGGAGTGTCGGACATCATCGGAAGAGTGGCAGCGCTAAAATGGCATGCCGCTCGCAGCCCTGATGATAGATGTACTGTAACCCGAAACCCAGGACGTCCTCAACTTCGATGGAGGGACGACATTGGATGCGTGTTGCCCAGGATCGACAGACATTGAATCAGATGGAGGAGGCCTACGCCCAGGAGTGAACGGATATAGACTCATGATGATGATGATACAAAACATTGAAACACCTACATTCAACATTTTAAATATTTCTGGAATGGGTAAAATTCTGCAACAATGAAAGTTCATTGTATGGAATGAATGCTTTAAATTATCAACTGATTTCTGTAGAATCACACTCCAAAGGAGAATTGATTCAATGTATATTTCCAGACATCACACAAATTTACAAATTTCGTCATTGGTTAAGTGAATGTGCATTATTAGCTTCATCTAATGGACATCAAAATCAAGAGTTTTGTTTCTCTAAACATTGTATTTCTAAGAGCATTATTATGACCTTGAATGGTATATGTATGAATGTTTTATGCAAATGTGATATAGTATATTTATTTGTTTTTTTAATTTCACTTAAAATATTAAGGAAAAAATTAAGACTGGACGTTACAAAAATGGTTTAAAAATAAAGCTGAAAAAGATAAATATTAACTTTTTTTTGGGTGGCATCTTTAGGGTAACGTTTTAACTACACTATATTATTAAATCATAACGCGCTTTTGCACAGCTATGTTTAAGACCAATTGGCATCAAAAACTCATTTCAGACTTTTTGTAAACTTGCCACCTTGGTAATGCCCAGCCTTCAATTATTCAATTCACATTAGTATTATTCAAGTTCACAGCAAGTTTGCTTGGATTAAACAAATGTTTTAAAGATATGAACTGAATTAGGATACACACATTCTTACACCTATACACATGTCATTTTATCCAATAAAATCATTGATATTGAACTTTAATTGTATTTCTTTAATATATATTGGGTGTATTTATATACTCTAATATAGCAATAGCGAAGCGTTGCCGGGTCAGCTAGTACATATATAAATACACAAAGAAGTACTTAAATAAGGCCAATTACATGTTACCACAAATATAAATGAATGAACAGAGTTAACATTATAGACTTATGAAACGAGATTTAACTAAACTAAAATCAAGATAAAACTAACTAAGGTAATAGTATAAAAATTAACAAAAAGATAATAATAATAATACTTGTGAAGGAATATAACATTATAACACTATACACACCGAGAAGTTGCCGCAACTATTTTTTTTAAATCATAAGCGTTTAGGTGAAAAACATAGATTGCATTAAAAGATTTGTTATAATTGTCGCATATCCGGTACATTGCCGCGCTCTGAGCGTAATTGGTGCGATAAGCAGAAAGATGGAATACTTGGCTCGCGGTGTGTCTTGTACGAAACATAGGGGTATTAATGGTCAATTTGCTAGGAAGTTCGGAGTTATCAATTCTGAAATGTATGATTTTGTGAAGTAGCATCATATCATTTTGTGTTCGTCTATCTTCGAGAGAGTCTAAGGAGTGAAAAGCAAGGGCAGACCTATAATCAGGAAAAGACCTGCACAATTTGAAATTGATATGTTTGAGGAATATTTTTTGAACTCTTTCTATGCGTTGGATATGTTAATAATATTTTAATTGCAGTGAATTATTATTTATTTCGTTTACTTGCATATTCGTATTTTTGTCGTTATAACTTATTCTTCTTCTTTTAATAGATCTGACGATTTGTGACACGGAAATCATATCTCGTGGGATGATGAGGTCCAGTTTTTCCTCGATCTCTTTTGTAATATAAGTATTTAATTTTTTGTTATACACTCTGGTGGAAGTTGAATACTTTATTAATCTTAAGTAATTTTACAATATGTTATTAAAAATATAAATGATATACATATTTTTTGTTTTTAGGGGCGCTCATTGTTAATGATTGATAGCCTCGAGAAAAAAAAGAAATATAAAGAATAGTTCTGAATAATTCAAAGCTGAATTTATAAACAATCCTAGCAATATTGTATCATATTGCATCACCATTTAATAACCGTTGTGCATAAAAAATAATAGAATTCTAAAAAACAATGCTCTCTATATACCAGCGGTAGACAACCAGAAGCGTTCGAAAGCATTCAAATAAAGATGACCAAAGAAATACGTAAATAAACTAAATACACTGAGAAAAAATCTTTAATATTCGCCATCACTTGGTGTTGTAGATTCACATTTAAATAACTTGTGAAAAATATACACTTTTCACAAGCATGTTTTTGACAGTTTACGCCCTCAGCGTAATTTTTTTAAATATATGTGTATGTTTTAAAAAATATTTTGAGGAAGGACGATTGTGGTGTTTTAAATATATTTTTTTAATCTAGTATAATTGACAATTGATTTATATAATTATTAATGGGTCAGAAGCTATTATATCCACATTTATAATAAAAAGAAACTATACTCGTGAATACATTTTCTTCATATTTTATTTTTAATATTTTATATTATAATTATTCAAATTTTAAAATATAACAAATTATAATGGTCTCCGCAAAGCACCACTTATGAAACAGGGTCCAACAAATATGGCGATAGCTTCATATATACATTTATTGTTTTTTGAACAATGATGTAAAACTCCATATTACTGTAAATAATTAATACGAATGAAAACGTCAGTTTTCTAGAAGTTTTATTATATTTTATGGGAATGACATGTTTCGCCCTTCTAAGGCATTATCAAATGCTTGATAATGCCTTAGAAGGGCGAAACATGTAATTCCCATAAAATACAATAAAACTTCTAGAAAACTGACGTTTTCATTCGTATTAATTATTTATATTTTTTTTTTCAAATTTGGGCCTAATCAAGTTAAAACATAATATAATAATTTAGTATTGTTGGTTTTATAAAACAAATTTAATTACTGACAAAAAAAAATATTGAAAATACTTGTTTTTTCATATCTCTGACTGCCCCTAACTCCTTAACCCATTTTGGCAAATAAATGTACGAAATATTAAAAAATAAATTCTGTCGTACGTGACTCAAAAGGTTGTGGAGACCTGTTTTAATAACTTGCCTATAATGATGAGGTGTTTCATCATATATTTTTTAACGCTGTTTTTACAATAATTAATGTTGTGTATCAACCAAGGCAGACATACCCAGAGCCGCACTCGACATTATACAATATTATTGTTGTATGACAGTGGTGTAGAAAATAAAAGGAGAACACTTTGGTGTTGTTAATTGTGAATATTTGAACTTGTGTATGTGGACTTTTTTGGGGAATGGAGGTGGTGTGTGTCATAAACTCCTAGATTCTTTATAAAGTTTCCAAGGAAGAAAACAACGAAAAACCGATGACACATTTGAGTTTCAGGCGACAGCTGTTTCGACAGCCTATGTTTTAACATCATCGGGTGATTGATATAAACAACCAATGATGATGCCAACATAGGTTGGCGAAACAGCTGTCAAACTCATTTAAATAAATCGTGATACATAATTACAGTGTTCTAAATTTAAACATTATATTATAATGTTTAAGTATCATAGTATTTCGGCCAAAGCAATGGATTATCTACTAATATATAGTATATTATGACCTCGGCCCCTTTCCAAGGCCATCCCCGACCCCTCCACACTCCTCCCTACCCGGGTGTTCAGGTCCAAATGCCGGACACAACCCACTACATCCTCCAAGAAACCCTACCCTCACCATCCAACAATATCCAATATCCAAGAAATAGGGACACAATATTCGATTAGGCCGAGATAACCAAACCGCAGAGCTCAAGAGAAGAATTGGACTAAACTGGGCAGCTTTCGGAAACATGGGTTACATCCTTAAAAACGGAAAATACCGATCAACCTAAAACGAAATGTCTATGAAGCCTGTGTTCTGCCAGTTGGTACTTATGGTGTTGAAACTGTAACATTGTCCAAACAAAGTGCCGAGAAACTACGAGTGACCCAAAGACCCATGGAAAGAGCCATGTGATGACATCATCCACCGGGTGGCGACTCTAAAATGGCAATGGGCAGGTCACGTAGCCAGAAGCTCAGATGAAAAATGAACAAGGAGACTGCTGACTTGGAGACCGTGGACGGCAAAGAGAAGTGCAGGGCGACCGCAACTACGGTGGAAGGATGATCTTAACAGACACGTCAGAATAACCGGGATGCAGTCTGCACAAGACAGAGTGACATGGAAGCGAATGGAGGAGCCTTTTGTCCAGGAGTGGACGGGAATAGGCTGAGGAAAAAGAAGATAGTATACCTACAATTTAATAATTATAACTGTCGATGCTTGCTCGCCCAGACTAATCCGGCTCTGGTTACAAGTAGCAACATGGTTATTTAATTGTTGCATTGGACCGTTGTTCAAAACTTAATACACGTAGGTACATTAACAATTATATTATTTTCAGAAAAACATTAGTCAAATGCACCTAATTATAATCCTCGACATTGCATATTTGTGGTCGATACAAATACTCGTAATGTCATTGGAATATAATTCGCTTGGGACACGAAACAGAATTGATCACTTACTTGTGAACAAAGGCGCACAATATTATATTATAAGCCACACTAATATGAAAAGAGTGCATTAAAATAAAAATATATAGGTATTGTAAAAAATAATTGGACACAAGCAATCATAACCTAATAAACAAACAGGTAAACATTATAAATATTTATGTCTTTTAATTTTCTGACCTTGTTCACTATGGCAAATCATTTTATATTGTGGTATATTAATACATTTATTTTTATTATTTCACTAATTGTACCCGACAACGCGTTGCTGTGACTCAATCTAGTAAAATTGAATAGCTCACACAGTATTCAAAAATGCTTAAACCTTCAACGAAGTACCTAATATTAATGAACAGTGAAAGCAGCGTCAAAATCTGTCAATTGGATCCCGAATCCATTGAGTTCAAAGAATATAAAATGAGGAGATATACGTCTAATATCAAACATTTTAATTATTTTTATTGACAAACTCCAAAAGAAAGGCGATTTAAAAAACCCCACATTTACATTTTTCGTGCAGATTATTTTAAAAACATCTCCATAGTTTGATCTTTCAAACGAGGTATATAAATTAAACATCAGTTTTAAGATTACAGAGAAATCAACATTACACTAGAAAAAAGTAGAAAATCGTCCAATTATACAAATACATGTACAAATGTGTGCAACCAAGGGGGACCCAGACCACATTTTAACTACGCTACTATTCCTCGATGTCCCACTGTATATGCATGATAATACAACAGCATGAAAAAATACAAGGCAATGATAGATAAAATAGATATCATGTTACAAATAGAAAGAAGAAAAAAATACAGCAGGAGGCACAGGAGGGAGGGGGGAGCCAAAATGCAGGATGGGGGGAAGAAGGAAGTTGATACTAAATATATAAATGATAACAATTAATTACAAATAATAAGATGCAGAATAAGAAAACGATGGGCGGGCTGCGTGGCAGGGAACCGGAGAAGACTGGGAAGATGTAAAGAATAGAGAGGAATGGCCAGGGACAAGAGCCGACGGAGGACTACAGGTAACCTCCGTTCAACGCGGTATTTTCAACAACACTTGTCCGGCTTGATATTCAAAATATTGTCCAAGATATTACTCTTATAGCCAATTCCGGAGCCACAGAAGGTGTTGATTGATGTAGATGACATTCAGACTCTGTTAAAATCACACGGTGAACCCTTAACTAATAAAGAGCTGCAGGAAATGGACCGTTATACTATTTCACAAGTAAATGACGTCTCGACACCTGTTCCCGTGCGAAAATGTAGTGTTAAAATAATCGAAAAGGCCATTTCTGTCACAATCAATGCATACAGTTGTTAGAAGAAAATTGCGAAGATTATGAGCGAGTGAGTGCTATAAAGCGTGGTTGTAATGGAGTATAGACAAATTGTACACAATAAACGTAGAGAGGGCAAACAAGGAAATCTAGACTATTTTTAGAAAAGCGGAAAAAATAATGAATTATATTTTATATGACATTGTTATTTCATTATAAGGATTAATTGTATCTCAATAGAGACGATGATGTAAATTGTTTTTTAGGAACAGAATACGGTGGCTGAGGCGCTTACAGGACTTATGACCTGTCATTGGTTGGGTTGAGCGATCGCTTTATGTTTAAAAACATTCCCCATTCCTCCCTTCTTACGACCACCACGTCTGACAAATTTTTGGAAGATGTATATATGCTAGAATTCTGCACTTATCTTCACATTTTTTTAGTTCACTCTACACTAGCGTCATCTATTAAGATTGGGGAGCATTAAATAGAAAACCTTTATTAATGCACTGTGAAAGGCTCTGCAAATCATAGAGTACTAGATTACGCCTGGAGATGTCTCTCCAATTTTTATGCCTTTAACTTGGACCAGTTATTTTACGCAACATTTTGAATGTATATAAATTCTTGTAGATAATTTATCCGCAATGGGTAAAATCCAGTTTTCGTCTACAAGAATTTGTATACATTCAAAATGTTGCTATTTCATGTTTGTTTTAAAAATAAAACGTCTTTAAGAATCTTAAAATGTTTTTTTTAATCCCCCATTGAGCACGGAATTTCGCTTATCGCGATCAACAGGGGTTACCTGTATTGTAGAGGAGGCCAAATCTCACACTAGGATGTAACGTAGAGAAGAAAATGATGAAGTAAAAGTTATGATCAGTTGTCACTGGCCAAACGAAGATATTTGAAAAATTTATGAATATTCGTACTTTACAATCGTCGGATTTTATTCTCACGCAATATAATCTTAATAAAATTAATATTAATAATTGACAGTATTCAACAACAACAAAAAAATCGTTTTATTACGATATTTAATTGACTTAAATTTAGTTAATTGTGCTTAATACAAACTATGTATGGCAAATAGTTATGTATAATTTACTTATTAATATTTATGACATTAATGTTAGCACAGAAATTTCCTTTCTGACTTGATAATAATATATAAATATGAAATATAATTTTAATATGTAAATACAATATATAACTATGGTACAATGAAACGCAATGGGCACATTACATTGTATGGGGCTTAATCTCGCTTTTATCACAAGCTAAACTAGTTTTATAATTAATTCTATATACCTATAAGTAAATACCAATGTATAAATTATGTCATTGAATATTACATTATAATGTTTCGTGAGGTTATAATGCTAAATAATATTATAATAATTAATTAACGAGAAGTTCAAATTTAAGAACGATGTGTTTAAAACAGGTGAATACTTTGTACAAACTAGTTAATCGAGGCTTATTTAAAAAAAATAAGCCTTAGGTATTTTCGTCAACATTTAATTTTAAAATATTTTATTTTGATGTCGCGCGATTTGTATTCAAGTTTATTTGTAAAATATATTATACAAAGTAAATCACGTCCAATCGTCATCTAATATAGCATAGAATCCAGAGCCGACACTGTCAGAACCAAAAGTCTTCTTTGAATCAGCGAAATTAAGATGCTTGGAAACATTGCTGTCAAAATCCTTCGTGACAGAATACGTTCTGGAATGAACATGTGACCATAATGGCAAAACCAAGTTCCGTAAAAAACAGCAAGACACAGTTTACGTCAAAGAGACCTTAAAGACAACCCCCAAAAATATGAAAGAGCTGGCAATCCATTTCTTTAAGAATGAACTTGACGCAGAGAGTAACAGCCAAGAAGAAGATTTGGATCAAAAAAATATATTTAGTCATATTTAAATAGATGTTAATTATTCACCACAGGATAAACTCAAAGTAGGACCTTTTATTATTAGATTCTAAAGTTCACAAAAAGTAATCGCTGAAAAGAATTCGTTAACTTTATTCAACACAATGAAACTACTTAATGCGTAGGTTATCATGTACTTACAATGTTAATTATATATTGCGCGGAGTTTTGTGGAGAGATGTAGGTAAATATTCAAATTCATTTAAAGTGTTTAAAAATAGTTATTAAATATGCCGTGCCTACTGGCTACCTACCTGAATTCCTATTAGAATCGTGCTTGAACGTGTGTAAACATTGAAATCATTTTTAAGCAAAAATCGATATTCCTATTTCAAATAAATATATATCAAAACAACGGAATATCGCCGACAATTCAAACTGTAGTTTTCACGAAATCAATTAGTTATTTTTTACAAAACTAATTTCAAAATTTTGTTCGGTTTCTGCAAGTTTGTCGGCGTATCAAAAAACTATTTTGACGTTTATACTCGTAGCTCAACTATTGAAAAAAAGAATATTGGTGAATTAAAGAGCGATGGTTATTCCTACCTGCCACGTTCCAAAGCCTAGAGCTGGCATTACAGCTCCATTCGGCAGGGTCACGTTCATTTTGGACATTTTAACGTTCACCGGTTAATTAAAATGGAAATAATTCAATGTTAGGGTCCACGGAAGGCAACTCTCGCGCGGCCGGTTCTCGACAGACTGACAAGACAATCGCAAAGAGAATGCAGTCTGCAGGTATTCCAAATATACCGAACTAAAAAACCCATTTAAACTTAGCTCTGGCGGTCGAAGCGGTTAATAAATCTTGAATTAAATGCATAACGACGTCTTAAATATATAAACTTAATTCTAGCAATGAAGTCTGCAGTTGAACACTTTAGATCGAGTCTGCATTACCGCGAAGCTAACAGTTTTGAATTAAATTGGGTAGTTTATATTTTACTCGACGGTAAGCGGTATCAAAGAAGTAAGCTTGTAAGAAATCATTTTACCTGTATTAAATTACAATACATACTAACGCTATCATCGTATAAAATTCAGTTATTCAATTAAGTTTAATGCACTGATGCTAATAACGTAAATTTACCATAATAATGACTAAATATAAGTTTGAAATTAGACTTTTTCTTTTTCTTCGATGACCTTACAACCCATATCGAGCCTTAGCTTCCATTAGCCTTAGCATTCAACTCCTCCTGTCCTCCGCTTCGACCCTCCAATCTGACACTCGTAACAATTTCTTCCCATTTCTCCCAACTTCGCCCTTCCATAATAAATATAAAAGTGAAAATATTTTTTCAAACCGAAATTGACAGTTGATAATGATTGGATCTGTGGTAGAAAGAATTTAAAAATCGTGATTCTGATAACCGCAATTATTATGTAAAAGTACCTACTCTCATTAATGCAGGGTTGGCACAAAAAACAATAAATGAAAAAACATTTAATTGTATATATTTGTTATTGCCTCATTAGTATAAATACATAAAATTTTTTTTTTAATTTAGACTAAAACTTTTTTCCATTCTAAACCTTAAAAAGCCAATGGTTCCTGTCGTATATTATTTCATTACTTCTTCTTCTTCTTCCTCAGCCTATTCCCGTCCACTCCTGGACAAAGGCCTCCTCCATTTGCTTCCATGTTATTCTGTCCTGTGCAGACTGCATCCAGGTTATTCCGACGTGTCTGTTTAGATCATCCTTCCACCGTAGTTGCGGTCGCCCTGCACTTCTCTTCGCCGTCCACGGTCTCCAAGTCAGCAGTCTTCTTGTCCACCCTTCATCTGAGCTTCTAGCTACGTGACCTGCCCATTGCCATTTAAGAGTCGCCACCCGGTGGATGATGTCAGTGACCTTTGTTTTTTCTCTCACCGAATCGTTTCTGACTCTGTCTCTTAGGCTTATTCTTAACATGGCTCTTTCCATGGCTCTTTGGGTCACTCGTAGTTTCTCGGCACTTTGTTTGGGCTCGGTACTTTCATTACTATGTGTTTTAAATACCCAACCGTGTATTTAAAATACAATATTAATCATAACTAATTGCCCATCACGCCGTTCTCCCGGAAGGGTAGGCAGAGAGAATGGACCGCCAAATTGCTCTCTTGAGTTTCCTCTCTCGTAGATTTTTCCGACTTCGAATGTGCCCGCCTCTTAGTAATTGATTAATTGGATCATGTCATGTTTTTATCGGCTTCTTTTTATTTTACCTTCATCATATCGCACCGTGAGGGTAAAACCGACGCAAGTGCAAATATACATTTTGGAGATATGGGAGTTTAAAGATTTCATATTGCTTGGAAAAACTGTTTTTTTTTAAATAAACCAATGATTTTCGGTTTATATGTACCTATATTACTATAAACCGAAAATCATTGGTTTATTTGAAAAAAAAAACAGTTTTTCCAAGCAATATGAAATCTTTAAACTCCCATATCCCCAAACTGTATATTACACTTACGTCGGTTTTACACTCACGGTGCGATATCATCATCACGAGCCTGTATCCGTCCACCCCTGGACGTAGGTCTCTTATCTTCTCCTTTAACCTTCAATAAATTGTTTTACATAATTGTTCACGAAACAATAAATAACATGGACGTTTTATAAAACTGTAAGTAAAACCCAACCCTGGGCGGCTATAAGCTATAGGTAGGTAGTGCCGAATCGCTCAAGACACAATCTCCGCTGCCAGTTTTGACTTTCCAATTTGTCAGTCCGTATTCGCGAGATATGTACGAGTAATAAAACCCCGCCGATACATCTCGATAAATGACAGAAAGGGACATAATTCTGTCATTAAATTGTTCAATATGCTTTTGCAATAAAATAAACACGTGTTATTTTACCATGGATGCATATGTAAGGAAGTGAAGCTTGGAGCTGGCAAAAGAAGGATAAAAGTAGGATAAATGCCGTAGAAATGAGATCTCTGGGAAGACGATATACGATAGAATACCGAACGACGAACTAAGATGAAAATTCCAATAAAAAAAAACACAAAATATGCCAGAAAAATAAGAATTTCCAGACACCATTAACCAGGATACTAGATATTTAAAATAATTAAATTTAAAAAAACTAATTCCTTTCAATAGTACAGTATCATTATGAATATTAGTTACCAACTTAATTGTTTTCCAAAAAAATCAATATGTAATACAACATAAAAAAAATAATAGACTTTATTTTTGTGATTATTTACCATTGAAGCTAATAAATTTAAAAAAAAAAAACATATTTTTATTTGTTTATTTCAATATTTGAGTATAAAGTATTATTGAAATATTTTATGCCTTTTCTATTCATAAAAAATTAAATAAAACAGTGTGTAGTTTTTTTGTAATCTTAAGATTATTCATTTAATAATGGCGTTGAAATTTTGCATGTTAGTAATAGAAATATAACTTTGGTCAATCTCGAAATTTTAGAAGAAAAAAAAAGCAACTAAAAATAAAGAAAATATTATAAATAATCAAATAAATTTAACGTCAAGTTCAATCTTTAATTTATTTCCTTTGTTGTAAGTTAATATCTGAACCCCAATAATATTTGTTAAGTATAACAAAAGCATAAACGTTCCAAAATAAATCATTATAACATCTGTCAAAACTGACCATATTTGTAAACAATTTTATAATATTTTAAATATTTATATAACATCACTGATGAACGGCTGGTTAGTCCGAAACATGTTTGATATTTAATTATTATTTTTTTAATAAATGTGTGTTGTAAACAAAGTATATAAAAAAAGAAACATTAAACATCTACAACACAAAGTTATGGCGAACATAGAACAAATAATTTTTGTGTATTATAACTGTATTTTTGAAATAATTGCCTTTATTTATAAATAGCTACTAATCATTTGTTCTTTTTAATACCATTTTCACTTTGATAAAAACAATTTGAATTCCATTTCTTTCAAATTTCAATCCTAAGGATTGGTTTGCAGCAAAGTCTAATAACATCTTTGCTGGTTCTCAGGATTGCACTTGGGCCTTTTTGCTTTAGATTCCCGTTGCTTTCCACATGTTTATACAATATACGAGTATAACAGGTTATTTGAACCCAATTATTGTATAATTTTTTTTAGCTACTGATTCTCATGACATGTGATATATGGTATAGCTAGTCTATTGCCATTCACGAGAATTCTACCAGATGAAAGACAGTGTGTAATATAATAAGTGCAAATAATTTTACTAAAAATAATATAGATCATAGGTTCCCCATGGATTTGGTTGACTCATGGCTCCCCTTTCAGACACAAAGTAACACAAGGGCCCCCCTGGAAATTTACCTTTTTTAAATTAAACAAAACAGAAAAATGTAGTGAACCTATTTTTTATATACTTACTTATAGTGTTATAAATAAGATACGCCGGTTATTAAATTGTTGAGTAATTAATATTTATTACATAATCCTAATGAGAAAGACGAATCTGGTGTACTGTCAGTAACGAACCTGGTGTGAAATCATCGAAAAATATATTCGACTACGAGAGTATATTTTTTAAGTTATTTTGGAAATAAAACAAAATAGATTACGAAGGTAATTATTATTAGTATCAGAGAAAATATAAAACTAAAACATGTGTACATACGAGTATATGATTATTTGATACATCACAAAATCATAGATATTTATCAAAAACTTTTAATATGTAACAAATTATATACAAATGTACATCGGTGATAACTGATTTTTAAAATTCTATAAGGTAATACACCTTAGCACCTCATGGCCCCCTTTTTACTTATCAGGGCTCCCCTACTCCCCTAGGACCAGAATTACCCCCTTAGCTCTCTCCAGGACCCCCTGGAGGGACAGGGGGCTCACTATGGGAACTTATGATATAGATTATCTGTACCCCACTCATGTTATTTTAAATTAACAAATTAAATAATTTACTTTAACCCATTCATCGCCACATGTTTGTAGAAACAGCGCACCGGTACGCCATGTATTTTCTCCCAAACTATTACCCTTTTTGGTTTGTTAATATTTTTAAATATTCATAGATGTTGTTATGAGAAAATCGGAATTAATTTTGAAATACATCTTACGAATATTGCGAAGCGCGCACAGCTGCGCTTATGGCGATCGTCTACGTAGAGTGCACATGTGTGCTTACGGCGATCGTCAGGTTAAGCATGTGGTCTGTGAGATAGAGCTCATGGTTCCTAATCCAGGGAATTTGGGTTCAATCCTGAACACAACACGATTCCTTCTTCATAATAATGAGCTATTTTTCTTACATTGGAGATTATGTAACATATTACCATTGATTTAATTCCTGCCGAGCTAGCAGAATATTTAAAATAATTATTCAATACAACAAGAAAGGGTTAGAAAACAGTGGTGGTAAATAAATAAAACAATTCCATTTCCAAAAATTTATTAACCTTTCCACGTCACAACCGGAATACAAAAGAATATCCACTTACTTATAAAGTTAAATAAATATTTTATTAAACTCTACTTTATTATGTTATATTGCAACATTACCATCAAACAAAATTGGCAGAACAAAGCATTTATGTATTACATACTTGAGTGATACCAGAATTTTGATTAATTAACATTAAAAATATTATTAATCAAAATAAAAAATAATGATATAATTCTGTTGATTTTTTTAAATATTGTGCTTTTATATATATAATAAAGAATGATTTTGTTGTATAAAAATGTAAAAATAAAATATTATTAAGTTATGCAAGATGTACTTAAAGGGCTAATGAATGAGATTTCTTTCCACGAGGTAGCAAAAATAAAATCTCTTAAAAAATGTATAATTGATTATTGGTGGCGATGAGGTTCGCAACCCACCACATCGCGTCTCCCGCGGGGGCGAAAAGAGAAGGACGGAGTGCCGCATCGGTTAAAGTGTGGCAGTTCATTATTTCTGCTTACTCCCCCGGTGAGACGGCGTGATGGTTAGTTAGTTAGTTATATTTATATTTTCTGATAGGAAATTAAATGACATCCTACAAAAAAACATGTACTCGTACATGAAAGACCTTTAGACATTGATAGAAATAACAACTCATTTTTGTATGTACGGATTGTATGTGTATTAATGATTTTAATTAAAAATCTTGGTAGAAGTTCATTGTAAATAATGAAAATAATAAAAATTGTTTTATAACATTTGAAGGCTGGACATTGTAAAGGTGCCAAGTGTACAAATAGTCAATAACTGTGCAAAAGTGCGTAATGATTGAATAATATAGTGTAGTTCAAAAGTCACTCTAAATATGTCACCAGTGGTACATGACATATGGAACAAAAAACAGTTTTTGCATATTTTCTCTGCTTTATGTTTAAACCACTTGGCACCTTTGTAATAACCAGCATTCATTTATTTCATTCTACTTGTTTATTGGTTGTTCTGATATCTATATCTATGTTTGTTAGGTTAAAATAATATATGGAATGCTAATGGTGTGGATTGAAATATATTTCTATTTTATCTTCTTCTTCAGCCTATTCCCGTCCACTCCTGGACAAAGGCCTCATGCATTTGCTTCCACGTCACTCTGTCTTGTGCAGACTGCATCCAGGTTATTCCGACACGTCTGTTCAGGTCATCCTTCCACCGTAGTTGTGGTCGCCTTGTACTTCTCTTTGTCGTCCACGATCTCCAAGTAAGCAGTCTTCTTGTTCATATTTCATTTGAGCTTCTGGCTATGTGACCTGACCATTGCTACTTTAGAGTCACTACCCGGTGAATGATGTCAGTGACCTTTGTTTTTTCTCTCACCGTATCGTTTCTGACTCTGTTTCTTAGGGTTATTCATAACATGTCCCTTTGTGTCATTCATAGTTTCTCGGCACTTACTCAATAATCCATTAGTGTAGTGCATTCCATATACATAAACCTAACAAACTTTGATGTGGGTACGAGAAAATGGCAGCGAGGTACTGAAAATGACCGAAATTAAAAAACAAGTAGAATAAAACTAAATACATATTATAAAACGATTTCATTATTGTTAATTTTTATTATTTACATACATGTTTTCATAAATGATCTGTAAATCACAGATCTCAAGTTAAAATAAAGTATAAGTCCAGATTAATGGCAATCATTTATAATTTTAAGTTTATCGAATGATCAATAAAAAAAAAGAATTCTTAATAACCCAATTAATATATGATTTATATTAAATACAGGGGATAAACTTAGAATAAGATTATTTACAAATTAATATTTGACCATAATCCTTAAATAAGACGCGCTACTCGAAGTGATTGGTATGGATAAAAATTCTTAAAAATAAGAACCGCCAAATGAATACATAACTGCACAATATATCATTAAAAATCACCCGCGACACTGCGTGTAGAAGCTGCGTTTGGAAGCACTAATTCTATGAAGACGTTAATAGTTAAACTTTATAATATTATAGAGATTAATATATTAAAAAGCAGTATTAAAAAAGGTATGAATGATGCACCATCATAGCCACACCAAATTCAATAATGTACCCTTTTTGAAACGATTAAGGCAAAACACAATACTTGCATATTTCCCGTCGTTAAGATAGAGACTACACCGTATATTGCACAACCACCTCTCTGGAATATTCCGCCATAAAGACAAAAATAATTTTAAACTCTACAGAAGAATAATATCAGCGCCAGGTATATTTTGACACAATTATTTTCATGAAAACTTTTAAACAATTCATCAAAAAACTATTTACATACTTCTCAAATAATTCAATAAATAGAGTATGTGTTATAACTATAGAACAGATTAACACGTTGAGTGCTGATGACGCATATCCGCGTCAAAATATAGTTTATAGCTATGCTGAGGATATGTGTTTGTGTCATGCTCCTATAGTGTGTGGATCAACAGATTTTTATATACTTTGGTACAATTTCCGCCATTACCTACCCAGCACACTGCAAGGCTTTAGTTGGAAGCTAAATTCTTGTTGCGTAGCATTCAGCATGCTCAAAATTATTAGGTATTATATGCAGCAGCGAACGTGTTAAAGAAAAGACATATCTCTCTTTACCGATTATTTCTACTGCTAGTTCCCTCCTGTTAGTTTCAATTAGCTGCAACATCTGACATATTGATAATGATAAACATTAAATCATCTTATTCTATCTCTATTCTGTAGATACAAAAAAACAACTAGAAATAATCACAATGACGATTTCGATGTGTAAATAAAATCCATAATTAAAAAAGCTGCCCTTAAGTATATTATATTTCTGCAAGAACATGAAAAGAATAATGCAGAATAAAACAAACATAACAAAGATGCGAGTATTCAATTCAACAAAGCGAATAAAGAATTGCTCCTCTTGGTGAATAGATTTAAAAAATAATATATTATAGAAGCTTTAAAATAATCACAGTCAAAATGGAATAAGAAAGATAAAAATATAACTTTATATATGTATACATAAAAAAAGATTATCTTCACACTTAAAAACATTTACCACTGACGTTCAAAAATTCATTCCGATACAAAAACTTTAATCATGTATTCATCAATATAACATGTCCTACAACTACAAAATATTACGGTTGTGAAAGCCAACTTCATTACTATCCTTGACTGTTTCGGGAGCAAGAAACCTTTTGAATAGGCATAATAGAGTGGATGTTTTCTGTAGAAATAACTCAATAGTAAAAATTTACTACATTTATAGTATCAAATACATACTATTTATTAAGTATAAAAAATGTTGACAAATGCCTTTGTAATCAATGTACTATCAAGTCCAACTCTCTAGCGTCCACAAGGTCTCTTTAAAGACCCCGCGAACCCTGGGCAATGTGGCACATATTACTTAGTGCCATATCAGATAGAGAGAGGACGAATGGAGAGCTTCCAGCGCCATAAAACTGGATACACCCAGCTAAGGGAAGGTAACCCCGACAGAAAATCCTCCAGAGAAGGCAAGGGGATACCACTCTGGATATTTTTCCCCAGGCCATCACTATGACAAGGGTGATAGTTAACGTTGGGGAGACCTGACAGGACACAGAAAGAAGAAGAAGAGGGCACTGACAGTCTGACAGTATTAAACGTACCATGGCAGTATATTAAACATTCATTCAAAAAATTCTGGATTATTTTGTATTATAAAATACAATACAACCATGCCTTTGAGTCTTGCAGAAGACATTGTTATATAATATCAATTTATTAACAGATTGTCTGCAAGAAAGGTTTTAATACCCATTTGATTTAACTGGTGGTGGTTAAATTACCCTTTTTGCCCGTATTTTTATATGCAATTTTAGTTCAACATATTTTTATCACACTTCGAAGCCCACATACCAGTTAAATTAGTCCCCAAATCAACCCGCAGACTATTTATTCATAAAACAAGAGATGTATCAACAAGTTCTGTTTTAAGAATGTACGTAGACATTTAGTTTAAATCAGATGAAAAAATCACGAAATCATATTCAAATAACTGCTAAAATATCCATGATACAAAAAAAAGAATTATAAATCTCTAAGCACGATTCTAATATAAATAATTGTAAAAAATCAATAAATCTCATCTCTAGTTAGCAGTAAACACCAGTAACATCATCAAATCAAATCATATGAGAGTTCATTAATTTTTAATGTATAGGGTTTTTCAAAAGGGACGCTTGAACTTTGACAGCGTATAGCGGCTATTTTAGTAAAGCGATAGCTGTCAAATTTGACAGGAATACTTATTTAGTCTCGACATTTCACCATGGAACGCTACACGCTTCAACAACGCGTTAAAATTGTTAAAATTTATTATGAAAATCAGTGCTCTGTTCGCCACGTTTCACGTTCCGTGGGTTGCGTCCAATTTGTGGCATTCATGGCCGTCCTGCAGGGTCCACAATATGTCGTTAATGCATAAATATGGACAACTAGATCGGTGGTCGATGAAGCAGTCATTATCATCGGCTGTCCCTCGTGTCCGAGGAAGACTGTCCTTCACGGTTGTGGGTCCGCATGTGGCTGAAGAGCCCGATCCTGGACCCACATATTTTGGGGCACCTGGGGCAGGGGAAGGCGCCTGTAGTGGAGCCGTACATGAAGCAGTACATGTATGTCAAAGAAACGCAAGATTGTTGGAGAATATTGCTGCCATTCGGGACAATATGCGAGAAAAGACAGTCCATTCCGCGTTGTGTGCAACTAGGCGGATTTTGCGTCGAGATTTGGATTTTCATCCGTACAAAGTTCAATTAACTCAAGACGTAAAGCCTAACAACCACAAACAGCGCCGATTTCAAAGTTTGAGCGCTCTAAATGTAAAACCCTTTACAAGTAAAAAGTAAGGTTATGTACGAAGCTGTTGATGCTATTGCATTTATGTTAAGTCGATTGATTAATGTTAATATCTACATACAAAATGTGAAGAAGATTAAGCTAATTGTTAATAGATTATCTGCATATAATAGAATTATCAGTAAACAACATAAATACGGGACGCTACAAAAATGTTAATATCTGTAAGAGTATTATTACTTTGTAAAACAACCATTTGCAGGAAGTTAATCAAGATTATCTTTGGCTCGTATAAAACGTCTTGTCTCCGAGTATATTATACAGTACAAACACGATTTAACAAAACATTAGCAGTCTGAAAATATAAAAGAATATTAAACAATAAATAATTAAATCCACAACAAGTTGGCTGCCCCCGAAAGTCTCCATTAGCTGCGAGTGAAACCAAAAATGTCCGTTGTAACAGAAGAGTGATCAGTGAACGGAGTGATGAACAACATGGTGACGTGAATATGTTGATGAGACAATAAATAGACTCGACTGAGCGCGGTGATACTAGATCTAGAGTTCATTTTTACTTGGTACAGTCTTGGATTCTGTCTTGGCTTTCCGGCCCTGATCAGCCGGCGGCATGGGGATCTCCATGGGCCCCTCTTTCTTGATCACCTTCAAGTTTTCCTTCTTGGGTGGCTTGGTATCGGAAGGAATCTCTTCTACAACTGGGGTAGCTACTGGTTTTTCTGCTTCTTTAGGGGCCTCTTTTGGTATGGGTTTAGGCTTAGTTTCTTTTTGTTTCGGTGCTTGTTTAGGAGGTTCAGTCGGCTTGGGTTTGGGGGCTTCTGTCGGCTTGGGTTTAGGTGCTTCAGTTGGCTTGGGCTTAGGAGCTTCTGTTGGTTTAGGTTTTGGAGCCTCAGTCGGTTTTGGCTTCGGGGCCTCTGTTGGCTTGGGCTTAGGGGGCTCGGTTGGTTTGGGTTTCGGTGCTTCTGTTGGCTTGGGCTTAGGAGCCTCTGGTTTGGGTTTAGGAGCTGCCTGTTGCGGTTTAGATTGTACCTTCTGAACCAATTCCTCCGGAACGGGAACTCGGCCGATGTAAGTGTTATAGGGGCTTCCAAAATAGAGATTGTTTTTGTGGACGTGAACCTCGCTGATGCCTGTCAGAGTACTATCCAGATTGTGCCATGACTGCTCGACCTCTCCCTTCCAGTTCACTTTGAGGAGAGTAAAACGTTTGGGAGCCAGGGATTGGACGGATTCAAAATGACCAATCTGAAATATTACAAAGTACATAGTTAGTTTCTATTACATAGGAAAGGTTTTTATTTACAAATATCATATTAATATTTTTGTGAATGTATACTTATACTTGTATACGAAATTCTGGATTTTCACCAAAGGGTGGTCAATTCAAATTTAATTGTATCTCAATAGAGACGAAGACGCAAACTGAATATGGATGACCTTGATCATCCATATTCAGTTTGCGCCTTCGTCTCTATTGAGATACAATTAAATTTAAATATCATATTATTACTTCAAATCACGTGGTAGTCCTAAAGCAACCTAAAGTAAAAATTGTAAGTATTTTTTTACTCTGAAATCTACAATGTGATATCTAAATTATACATTTATCATCACAAGTTAAATAAACCTACTATAACCCCAAAAGATTTATAAGTACAGAACACTCCTGATTTTCCGGGGTCAGGTTAACCGGGAAGCGGGTTATCCGGGACACTTGAGTCATTGAAATTTTTGATATAAAACAAAAATATTTCAAAACAGTGCTTATAATGCATATGTCACAATGACATTGGGGGTTTAGTTCACATTGGCGCCACCGCCAACATTCGCTTGTGGCTCTAAAGTCGTAATTTTATTTTACTGTGAAAAAGTGTCTATGGTATAATGGCTATGCCTATGGTATAATGGATAAATGCAAACAAGTCGTACTTTCAATTGAACAAAAACTCGAAATAATTCAAAAGTTTGAAAATGGTGCAACCGTTAAATATTTATTGAATCAAAATAATGTTGGTGATCAAACTATACAGGACATCATTCATAAAAATAGAAAAAAATTGTTTTCGGATTAACCGGGAAATCGATTATACGGGATTTTTTTTCACCATCCATCCCGGAAAATCGGGAGTGTACTGTAGTGTTTAAACAAAATATTGAAGTCTTCATACAAAAATTCAATAATGTGTTATTACCATATGTTTGGCCTTCTCGAACACATAGTGTGGAACGATCTTCTGCATAAAGCCGATGGTCACCTCAACCATGACCAGGGAGCGGGCCAAGAACTTGCGGATCCAGGGGTACGCCGAGAGCACCTGGAAGATCACCGGGTGGTTGTCATCGCGGGGGAATACCAACGGGACCAGGATACCGTTAGTAGTCGCCTTCAGGTTATCGGGAAGGCCTGGAAATAAGAAACTTGTTAATCAATTTACACAATATATAGCTGTAGGGGAGCACGGGTAGAAGTGAGCCACGGGGAGGAGTGAACCATTTACCATATTACTGTGAAACACGATTCGAAACATGTTCAAACTTGACCAACGTGTCGCATACTCGTGCTCGTCCAGCACATCCACTTGCCGCCTGAATCTCGTCACGGGTTCACGTGCTGACAGTATCGCTCGCGCTTTTCGGCGCTAAAGTAAAATTTCCGAACTTTTTATGAAGGGTTTGACACCTTGCTGTTTAGTTCTAAACAACGGAAAGTGACTCAAAAGTAAGTACTAAATTATATAGTACCTAGAACTGTGTGTTTGTGGTGCATATTAGACATATATATATTTTTGGAAATTATTTAACTTATTTTGGGTGCTTGGGGAGGACTGAACCAACTTCGATTGGGGAGGATTGAACCATGGTTTATTCCTACCCCGCAGTCACTAAAGTGACTGCGGGGTAGGACAATAAAAGGAGGAAATTATGAACAGGTCATGTAATGAAAAGCTGGCTAAAAAACCCAGAAATATTCATCAAGATTTGATGATCAGCGAAGATGAATCAGAAGAAGAACCAGTATTACAGGATTCATCAGATTCAGATTGTGAATTTGAAGACTTAATTATTCAAGAGGACGATTTACGACGAGTTTCGTCTTAGTTAAATTTACTATTGCTAAAAAGTCTGATATACTCGTATACTATGTTGGTAAGGTATTAAGTTTTGATAATGTAAGACAAGAGATTATCATTAATTTTCTGCGTAAAAGGGTATTTTTTATGATGTCAGACATTCCTGATATTTCTACGATAGCTCTAAATGATGTTAGATTGACACTTCCCCAGCCAAGAAAAAGACAACACTGCCATTTCAAATTTCCGGTTCAATTTGATTGTATTAACGTTCGTTGATTTTTTGTCTTTTTTTATTACCTTCATTAATTTGTTATAATATTTTAATACTTATTTCTCTTCATTTTTACTTTGATTACATTATTTTTATATTACCTTGAGTGAAATAAATATTTAGGCTAAACATTGTTATACTTTTAGCTGGTTTTATATTAATAATACCACCATCATGTAAATGTTTCAACTCAACCCACTACTTGGTTCAATCCTACCCGTACACGGGTAGAAGTGAGCCAGTAGGTGTCTTGCTGTATTTACTCAAATTATAAAGAACTTAAACATATTATCAAATTTGTTTTATTACCATCACATAAACAATAAACGTAGCTAACATAGGGAGCTTACTCTGCTGGTTTATCTTGTTTCCTTTCCCCAGAACAACGGTTTTAAAAAAAAGTGGTTCACTCCTACCCGTGCTCCCCTATATATCTTGTTCTGATAATTTTAAATTATTATAAGAAAAAGTGTAGAAAATAACATATATAATTACAAAAATTATATTAAATTTTTATCTTGAAGCCTAACTATAACTATTTCATTACTTAATATGGAGTTTAACCTGATTGTTCAAAAATTAATTCAACATTTCATTTCTTGAACTAACAGTTAATGTCTATTGAACTATCTCAAACTTATTTTAACAGTAATTTATTTGAACAGGAAGTACATATGGTCTTGAAACTGCCACTCTGACAAAGCACAGTGCAGAGAGACTAAGAGTCATGCAGCGAGCGATGGAGAGAGCCATGCTAGGCCTGTCCCTTAGAGATAGAGTCAGGAACGAAACGGTGAGGGATAAAACAAGAGTCGCAGACGTGATCCACCGGGTGACGACTTTAAAATGGAAATGGGCAGGGCATATCGCTAGAGCTGCAGACGAAAGATGAACCAAAATACTGCTGAATTGGAGACCGAGAGACACGAGAAGAAGAGTAGGAAGACCACAAATGAGGTGGAGGGATGACCTGGAACGATACGCTGGGGTGCTATGGATGCAGACTGCGCAGGAGAGATCAACATGGAGGGACATGGAGGAGGCTTTCGGTCACGAGTGGACGGCGATAAGCTGAAGAAGAAGAACTATTTCGCCAACCGATGTTGGCATCATCAGGTGTTACAATCAACTACATCATAAAGAAAACAGGAAACACATACCTGTTTTCTTGATGAGCTTGAATAGCAAGTGAGGAAATCTTTTCCTTTAGTTCAATTAACGTTTAACCCTTATTTTCTAGATGGGTACATTTCAAAACCAGCCAGCTACAAGTTCAAAACCAATATTTTTGGACTCCAAACGTAGCCCATCCAGACAGGGGGGGTTAAGCTGCTTTAGTTCTTCTTAATGGTTACAATCCTGAGGATTGATCTGCAACAAGCTTCACTCGTTACCTCCTCTCAGTCGTCTCCAGCCAGTCTCTTATTACCTAGTCAACATAGGCATCCCTTGGGCGGCCTCTGTAATTTCTGCCCTCAACCATTCCCTCTGCTTTAGCAATAAGCAGGCCCAAATGCCTACTGTTATGGTCTATTCAGTTTGCTTGTTGCTGGGCAATCCTATTGAGCATTTGACTTGTTTCTTCGGCCCTTCTCATTACCTCGCTGTTTTGGATGTGTTCCGACCAATGGACACCATCCATCCAATCCAGCTTTAGTTAGCTTTGAAAAATTAAACCTTTAATCAGAATAGGTTGTTATAATATACAATATACAAACCGATAAGTCCATCAATGAAGATGTCGTCAGTTCCCTTGTTGGGTCCCTTGAGATGGTAGCGGCGCAGCTGGCTGCGGCCAGTCTCGGAGACCACCACAAACTCCTCCCCCGGGGAGAGGATCACGCCGTTGGCGAACCACAATCCGTCCAGGAGCACGCTGCTGCTGTTCTTAGCGGCATCGTAATGGAATAATCTGCCAAACGCAAATTTAATAAATGAATAAATAATTATATAAATAAGATGGCAGCACACAATGGTGTTCTTGTAGTGAGCCAGCTTGCCAGCTTCAAATTCCCTACAAAAGTCTATCTAGTATTTAGGTATCTTAATATACGCAAGAAAACATAAGTGCGAAAGAGAACATGCCCTAATATTGCAAGCCCGATAGTAAACCAAACGTTTGTAAATGAGATGCCAATAGTTTACGTACGTGATTTCAGGCGCATCTTACGTACAACGTGGACAAATGAAATGAAAAATGAAGACGTAGGTGATATCGGACGCAACTTATTTACGGCGGAACGAATACTCTACTCTACGCACCCGCAAATTTCTATTATTTATTTTGTTCGTAGATTGCTCAAACGCACGGAAGCGTCATTTTTATTTGTGCGGTTTAAATTGGGATTTCTTAGGCAAGCTTAGCTTTTGGGCTTCTATGGCAGTACCAGTAGACGAATGTGTGGTAAATCTGTACATGATAGTGTAAAGTGCAAATATAAGAAGTGAATGCAGTGCAAATGAAAGGAAGATGGTTTGGACACATGAAACGAATGAATGAAGAAAAAGTGACAAAGAAAGTATAAATAAACGATGTAAACAAAACAAGAAATGGAGGAAGACTAAGAAGAATATTGAAATAAGAATATTGACCACGTGAGGAGTCGCAGAAATCGGTGTGTGAATGTCGAAGAAGCGAAAGAACAGCGTGGCTGTCTATTCTTTCTGCTTACCCATTCGGAGAGACGGTGTGTTGGTTAGTTAGTTAATAAATAAACTAACTAACTTACCATCACGCCGTCTCCCCGAAGGCAGAAAGAATGGACTGCCACACTTTTCTTTCCTGACATATTTCTCTCACTGCCTTAAAATCGTACATCGTGTCATGCACGTGCGTCGATTTCTCTGACTCCTCACGTGGCCGACATTCAATATTTAATTTATTTGATTATGCCACGTTTTCCTCAGTCTTCCTCTATTTCTAGTTCCATTTACATCGTTAACATATACTTTTTTTACCATTCTTTCTTCATTCATTTTTCCATGCGTCCAAACCATCTTAATGGTCCTTATTTTGTTCATAACACCATCATTCGCACCGCATTCACTCCTTTTATTTTCATTCAACACTTAATCATACACAGAGTATCACACATTCGTCTAAGAGATCTCATTTCTACTGCATTTATTACTAAATAATATCATAATAATCATTAGTTTTAACATTAGTAATAATCGCAATAAACATAAATAATAAATTATGTTAAAGAAAAAACGTTTTAAAGAGAATTTGGAATAATTGTTTTAAACACTAAACTTAAGTGACTGCAAACATTCTGTGTTTGAGTTTTTCTTTAACTTGAACTAAATAGAAACAATAGAATGTGCACTTGTTAGTGCAAACACTAACAACAAGTGTGGGTATTTATAATACAGAATAATATTATAATATTTGTGATAAAATATGTTTTTGTAATGTGTCTGTTGTCTGCTGGTAAATAATGTCCTTATTTTTATTTATTTACTTAGTACATAAATGTCATGTCATGATAATGTAAGTATGAGATTGTTTAACCCCTATTGCGCGGCTACATTTGCAGTAAAAAAAAATGGTTTCAAACTGCGGCAGACTACATTTCATACAGACGACCTCCGTGGCTGAGTGGTAAATGCATTGACTGCCACCCCGAAGGTTCTGGGTTCGATTCCCGGCGAGGGCAGTGCGATTGTCACACTGTCTATGGTCTGGTGTAGAATTCACGTGACAATAAAATGGCGATAGATTAGCTACCTATCACATGTCACGAGAATCACTACGATAGCTATAATAATACCTTTTACATCGATTTGGCTCATGCTGTCATGATGTAAAGAGCGATTCAACAAAATAATAATAATAATAATTTGCAGCTCCCGTATGAATGTATCTTATAAACCTTTTTACTTTTGTTCCTTACTACTAAATTATTATTATTATTTTGCTCAATCAATCTTTACATTATTACAGCGCCAAATCGATGTAAAGGAAACAGCTATCATATTGATTCTCGTGACGTGTTGTAGATAGCAAATCTATCGCCATTTTGTCGTCACATGAATTCTACATCAGACCAGACGTAAGACAGTGTGACAATCACACTGCCGTCACCAGGAATTGAACCCGGGATCTTCGGTGTGGCAGTCAAAGCATTTTCCACTTGGTTACAAAGATCGGCGTTGTGGGTAATATTTTAATGAACTGGGACAATCCAACTTAGCAGCAAATGTAGTTATCGCAGTTTGAAACCATTTTTATTTTTTAAACATATAGATATAAAATAATAAAAAACACTTCGTATTAATTTAATTGCAGTATGGTTATTACAATTGATGCCAACTAGATTCACTTGGACACGGACACAAGCTTAATAACAGCTATCATTTTGCCCTGATGAGGTTTGATCCAAGCAAAAAAGAGATAAGAATTAATTGTATCTCAATAGAGACGAAGATGTAAATTATTTAGAAACAATATGGTGGTCGAGGCGTTTACAGGACTTATGACCTGTCATTGGTTGGGTTAAGCGATCGCTCAATGTAATACAACATTCCCCATTCTGCCCTTCTTACGACCACCGCGTCTGACAATTATTTTTGAAAGATGTATATATGCTACTTTGTTGAGAAACATTTCACATATTTTAGTTCAATCTACACTAGCGTCATCTATAAAGATTATATGTAAGCATTAAGCAGAAAATCTTCATTAATGTAATGTGAAAGGCTATCATCAACCCAATTATCACACATTACTAGACAACGCCTGGAGAAAACTCTCCAATTTTTATATGCTTTTTAACTTGGACCAGTTTTAATAAAACATTTTGTTTTGAATGTATACAAATACTTGTAGACAAATACTGGATTTTACCCATTACGGGTTATTCATTAAGAATCAATCTTGATGATTGACCGTAATGGGTAAAATCCAGTATTTGTCTACAAGCATTTGTATACATTCAAAACAAAATGTTGAACTAACTAACTAACTAACCATCACGCCTTCTCTCCGAAGGGGTAGGCAGAAAGAATGGACTGCCACACTTTTCTTTCCTGACATATTTCTCAGGCTTCCTTAACATTCATACTTCATGTCATGCACGCGCGTCGATTTCTCTGACTCCTCACATGGCCGACATTCAATATTTGATTTATTTGATCGTGCCAAGTGTGTACAAAATGTTGAATTTTTTTTTATTTGACTGCAAATGAAGGCAGCCATGCAATGAGGGTTAAACTGCGCAGTAAACTATGACTATTCGATTATAGTTAGTGAGCATACCGGCCAGTTCCATCCATCAACATCCCGATGACTCCATCTTCCAGTCCCATTGTAGTGCAGGAATCGGTCCAGTAGAAGTCTCCGTTGGCAGCAAGGGCGATGCTGTTGAACAGTCGAGGCTTACGGCCCTCGATCTCCAGACCGGGAGGCACCAGCACCTGCTTCTTGCCGCTCTTGATGTCCACGGTCCAGATGCCATAGTAAGCATCCATCACATACAAGAGGCCGGCCTGGTTGAAGGCGATCCCCAGAGGACGGCCGCACTTGCTCTCCTGCCAATAGCCCTCTGTGTAATATAAAATATACACATTATTCAATTTTAGAAACTAAAAAAAAATTAACTAACCATCACGCCGTCTCCCCAAAGGGGTAGGCAGAAAGAATGGACTGCCACACTTTTCTTTCCTGACATATTTCTCTCGCTTCCTCAACATTCATACATCGTGTCATGCACGCGCGTCGATTTCTCTGACTCCTCACGAGGCTGACATTCAATATTTGATTTATTTTATCGTCCCACGTTTTCCTCGGTCTTCCTCTATTTCTGGTTCCATTTACACCATTAACATATAATTTTTTACCATTCTTTTTTCATTCATTCTTTCCATATGTCCAAACCATCTTAATGATCCTTTCATTATTTTGTTCATGACACCATCATTCGCACCGCATTCACTTATTATATTTTCATTTGTCTAAGTCTATTTATTCTACTTTTATCCTTCTTTTGCCAGTTCCATGCTTCGCTTCCATACATAAGGGTCGGTAGAAGAAGACCATCAATTTTAGTATTTTAAAAACTTATAAAACAATCACTGTGCTGGTTTGGACACATAAAACACATGGATGAAGAAAGAGTTGTTAAGAAAGTATACAATAACGATGTGAATGGAGTACAGAGGCGAGGAAGAATGAGGAAAACATGGCATTACAAAATTAATGAAATTTTAAAGGTCAGCCATGTTAGAAGTCAGAAGAATCAACGTGCGTGTATTACTCGCCGTATGAATGTGGAGGAAACTAGAGATGTGTGTCAGGATAGAGTAGTGTGGTGGTTCATTCTCTCTGCCTACTCTTCCCGGGACACGAAGTGATGATTTATTAAATATGAGAATAATATGAAGAATAGAGAACTGGTATCGGTACGCTAAATCTGTTTCCCTATTTGTATATTACAATAAATAGAAAAAAAATTTAAATGGAATAGAAATTAATTGGCATTATATTATAGTGTTGTTAAAAGCTAAAATGGCAATGCCCAATGGTGTATTGTACCGTACACAAACTGTACCGACCCTTGTGTTGGAATGTATGGAAGCAAAGCAAGGAACTGGCAAAAGAAGGATAAAACTAGAATAAACACAGTAAAAATAAGACTCTTGTGAGGAAAAACTGTGCATGACAGAAATCGAATGAAAATGTAAGAAGTGAATGCGATGCGAATGAAAGTGTTATGAACAAAATAATGAAAGGATCATTAATATGGTTTGGAAAGAATGAATGAAGAAAAAATTTATAAGTTAACGATGTGAATGGAACTATAAATAGACGAAGACCGAGGAAAACGTGGCATGATCAAATTAATCAAACGTTGAGTTTGATGACATGACACGATGTGTGAATATTGAGGAAGCGAGAGAAGTATGTCGAGAAAGAAGTGTGGCAGTCTATTCTGCTTACGCCTTCGGGAAAATGGCGTGATGGTTAGTTAGTTAGTTAGTTTAGTGTTGTTAATTATGGCCATTATTAAAAATTAACCTTCCGTTTAGTAGATCTAAATACCATTATTTGGCGTACAATTTTCACGTCCTTTTAAAGTTGCACAGCCAATGTCTTTTGCGTACATAACCTTCAGAAAAATACAGGGAACATTGACTGCAATTGCTGTGAAGTTGCAGTTGTGTGATTTTAGTCTGTAGATTTTTTAATTATCTGTGCGAGTAAAATAATCATACAGAGAAATCAAATACTAACCACAAGGCTGTCCGATCTTGGTGACGAACGTGACATGCCCCTCGGGTGTTAGTTTGACCACCTCGCCCCCGTGCACAGAAGTGTACAACTCTCCGTCCCATTCCGCGAAGCATTCCGGACCCCGTACCTTCCCCTCCCACAGGTGCTGTGCATTGTTTAAGAGAGGATTCAGCGCCAAGGGACCTTCAAAACTTCTAGGTGGGGTTACTCTGTAAACAAATATGTAGTCACTTTAGATCCTGAAGGTTTACTTAAATAAAAATTTCATTGCATTATGACAATTTTTAACATTTAAACGCTCGTGCCATGCGCAATAATGGTAGCCCACTGCCCAAGCATTTTTT
Organism: Lepidostoma basale; assembly: GCA_022606425.2. Taxonomy (NCBI): domain Eukaryota; kingdom Metazoa; phylum Arthropoda; class Insecta; order Trichoptera; family Lepidostomatidae; genus Lepidostoma; species Lepidostoma basale. The sequence continues at coordinate 492,899 of JAHDVF020001569.1, forward strand.
TATGAAATATTCACGCGACTTGCGACCTACGCGTAGCTATTATAAAAATAATTATATCTCTAAAATTAGTCATCTTATTTTGGTAAAATAAAAAGCATTATCAAAATAAAAGATAATTTATAATTCACAAAAGTTTATTTGTAATTTTTCACATTTTATATAATTGCACTTTAAAGTTAAAGAATACAAACATAGCAATTTTTTATGAATTAAAACACTTTTTTCCACTTTTGAGTTTATTTTTCTCGGCATGTTTTTAAGGCTTACACCTTCATCATCGGGAGAACGATATAAACAGTTTATATCGTTCTCCCGATGATGAAAGTGTAAGCCTTCGAAACATGTTGAGAAAAAGAAACTCAAGTGGAAAAATGTATTTTAATTCATAAAAATTCGTCATTATGGAATTTGTGTTAACGCCTTATTAAAAAATTAAATTTAAACTTTTTTTCGAATGCCAAATTTTATAACATTTGTCTATGCATAGACCTATTTTAGACAGTGGTCTAGATTATGTGCTTTATAAGGCGGACCGTAATAAATATCATATATCCCAAGCGTCGACCTTGTAACATAGGTATAATAAGGTATAATCAGAGTTCTATACAATGCATTGGTTCGGAGCAGACTCGAAAGTGGTTCTGTGATATGGAGTCCTCACGAAGCGAGATATTCCGTTATGCTGGAGAGGGTTCAGAAAAAATTTGTAAGGTATCTCTACATGAGGGAGTACGGTAGTTATCCGTGGCTCTATCCCACGGCATTTCTTCATTTCTCTACAGCTTCGAAGAGATGGACATCTAATAACGCATTTCTTCAGATTAATTAGGGGATACTTCGAGAACTCGGCCGTACTGGAGGATGTTGGTCTTTTTGTCCCCGATAGATATCTCCGACAGCACAGATTGTTTTACCTACCGGCCGCCAGAACCAATCTGCCTCTGGTGACACCGGTGGGAAGAGCAATTAGTCTGCTGAACGCTCTTTCATGTTAGTGAAAGTACGTTCAGGGACAAATACTCTTGACTTTGGAAAGTATCTTGTCTTCCTAATGGCGAACCATCACTAATGCATTCCTGGTTAAAAATACCTGTACTCAATAGATGCCTTAAACATTTGTGCTGTTTGTAATGTCTTTTGAGTAAATAAACTGATTTGATTTGATTTGATAAACACTAATAAAGGGTCTTCCATTAGGGACTTCTGAACTTTGACAGTTAATAGCGGCCATATTATTGAAGCGACATATGTCAAATTGACTATCATTTATTCAGTCTATTTTGCCCAATCGTCATGAACGGATATAGCGTTCAACAACACGTGCAAAAGATAAAATTGTTTTATCAAAATGGGTGTTCTGTCCGGGCAAAGTTCTGCGCGCTTTGCCCATTTTACGGTCGCCATAAGCGTCTTACCGAGAGGACTATTCGCAGTGTGGTGGATAAATTTGAGTCCACTGGTTCAGTAATCAATCAACCAACACCCGTACGTCGACGAAACGCAAGATCTGCCGAAAACTTACTTATTACGCATCATGTCAAAAATATTTATCTGAACCGAAAATAAAATTATGGATCGGTATCTCAAAGACCATTCCTTCCTGATATTATTATTCACTTTTTTTTTTAACTAACTAACTAACTAACCATCACGCCATTTCTCCGGAGGGGTAGGCAGAGAGGATGGATCGCCACACTGGCCTGTCCTGGCATACCTCTCGGGCTTCCTCTACATTCATTCATCGTACTGTTATTGTTCTGACTTCGAATGTGGCCGCCTTTTAGTAATTGATTAATTTGGTCATGCCATGTTTTCCTCGGTCGTCCTCGGCTTCTTTTCCCACTCACGCTGCTTGTGTACAACTTTTTAACCATTCTACTCTCATCCATTCGTTCCATATGTCCGAACCATCTCAGGGATCCTTTTTAATTTTATTCATGATGCAGTCATCTGCCTTACATTTCTTTCTTATTTCATCGTTCGGTATTCTATCATACAACGTTTTCATTCTTCTTAGTGATCTCATTTCTACGGCGTTTATCCTGCTTTCATCCTTCTTTTGCCAGCTCCAAGCTTCACTTCCATACATGAGGGTTGGCACTAGAACTCCATTGTGTACTGCCATCTTTGCTTCTGTGGATATATTTCTATTTGCAGTAATGACTTTGAGTGCGCCATTTATTTTTTTAATTTCTCAAAAAATAATTCACAGATTTTACTAGAGAGTATGTATATTATTTCTAATGCAGTGAATATGTGTGTGGTCAGTGAGTTTAATTTGTGAACAATGTGTTATTAAAATTAATTATAAATAATAAAACAATAATTATGGGGTCAGTACCGCCAAGGAAACTACACAAAAAAGGTTATTCAGACGATAAAACCATCGACATATTCTTGACATTTATTTTCAAATATGATTAAGTTTGTAATGTTACTCATTATATTTATTTTAAAATATTGTCATAATTTGATGAGCAGAATAAATGCGGTAGAGATGAGGTCCCTAAGACGAATGTATGGTAGAACGATGTACGACAGAATCTGAAATGCTGATGAAAGGAATGTAGAGCGGAAGAAGGTATTATGAACAAAATTATGAAAGGATCGCTGCATTGGTTCGGACATATGGGGCGCATGGATGGAGAAAGAATGGTTAAGAAAGTATACGTTAATGATGTAAATGGAGTAATGAGTCGAGATACAGAGGAAAACATGGCATGACCAAATTAATCCAATTTTAAAAGTTGGTCATGTTAGAGGTCAGAAGAATCGACGTGCGTATATGACTTGTTGTATGAATGTGAAGGAACCTAGAGGTGTGTCAGGATAGAGTTGTGTGGGGGTCCATTCTCTCTGCCTACCCCTGCGGAGAAACGGTGTGATTTTTTTGTTTTGTTTAATTTAAAAGTAATTAAAAAAAAACAAGCACATAAACATCCATTATTCATAATATCTTGTAGAAGATGACAATTTTTTCAAATGATTTATTAAAACTTTTTTTTTATTCAAACTTATACGATACACATAACCCGGAGAGATTAGGACAACCTTGAAAAGCTCATCATCATGGGCAAAGTGGAGGGAAGGCGACCACAAGGACGACCATCGAGCCACTGTACTGATCAAATCAGGTAGCTGACTTGGATAGGTGAATGACATGGTTCACATTTGATAATGTTTTAGATATAAATTATAATTAAACTTCTAGAAAACAGATGTTTTCATTATTATTAATTATTTAATATGGAGTTTTAAATCATTGTTCAAAAGATAATAAATGAATTCCAAAGTGTTAACGCCTTAAGCTTGTCAAAAATTAAATGTATTTTTTACACAGTTTATATCCAAAATAGAAAAAGTTTCAACAAAATACATCGGTGAATTTATATTTATGTAACTGACCTTTGTTTGATATTGCCAAACACTTGACTTGCTAATCAACAGAGTTATTGCGCTGGCGAATCCAAATATACAAACCAACATGATCCCTATATAAGGACTACTCTTTCATCATTGAAAATGTTATCAACAATAAGATGCATCTTCCAAAGTTTAATATTTTATGTATTAATAACAAATTGTTATTAATGTCAATAAGAATTACAATATTTCAGATAAAACTTATGATTCAATCATGGTTAGTAACTTGTGCTTTATAAATAAACTAAACATGGCTTTGAATATTGAGGAAAACATTTGATAATGCCCTAACAAAGGGTAAAATATCACTCGCAATATGGTGAAACTTCAACAAAATTTCCTTAACATTCTATATTTAATAAGGAAATCAAAGAATATTGTTTCACAGTGAAAATATTTCATGCGTTTATCCTTGTAATGGTGAGCATTTCTAATACTTATTTAAATTGTTATTGTAACCACAACAATAATAAAAAATCAAGCGATTTCTCTGGAAGTTTAAGCAGAGAGTATGGACCACCGCTCTGCATCCACCCGGTTTATCAAAAGCGGTAGAGCGGAAGCTTTGTAGACTTCACGAGGAAGTGGCAAAAGTAGGTCTCAAGATTAACATGTCCAAGACAGTAGACCTACGAGTGTCCACAAATGACTCCACCCCAATCTTGCTCCACGGTGTCCCCCTTGTGACCACGACCAGCTTCTGCTACCTCGGTAGTATGGTAGCAGGCTCAGGAGGTACGGAGGAAGATGTAGCCAGCAGACTTAACAAGGCAAGGGGAGCTTTCGTTATGCTTCGCCCTGTAGGCGCTCCGGTATCATTTCGAGAAAGCTCAAGCTCCAAGTGTTCAGCAGTAGCGTTAAAAGCGTACTGCTGTACGGATGTGAGACTTGGAAGTCTACCGCGGACGTTATTGGTAAACTCCAGGTGTTTATAAATAGGTGCCTTCGATCAATATTCAAAATCTATTGGCCCCAAACAGTGTCAAATGCCGTTCTCTGGATCATTGCAGGCGAAAAGCCAATTAGAGAACAAGTCGCTAGACGCAAATGGCTGTGGATCGGTCACACTCTGAGACGGAACCCAGCCTGCATCGCTCAGGGTACACTAGACTGGTCCCCTATGGGGGGAAAGAGAAAGCGAGGCAGACCTAGAGCCGCCTGGAGAAGAACCCTGCAGGACGAGTTTAAGGCAGCAGGCCTCACTTGGGATGATGTTAGGCATCAGGCATGCGATAGAGTCGGGTGGAGAAGATTCCTCGAGGCTCTATGCACCACGGAGGTGTGACAGGACAAAAAAAAGAAGAAGAGATGGACCACCACTCTAACCTGACAACCTTCTAGCTTCCTTCACATTTGTACAGTGATAAAAGCATGTCGATTCTTCCGAATTCATTTATTTCTTTTCCCATATGCGCAAACCATCTTAAAACATCAACTACCAAAAGCTGACTAGTCAGCTTTTCTCTGCCAACCGTAAACGACCAGACATCTATTAGTCGGTTTATCTACCTTATGTACTGGAAATAATTCTCACAATTACGTAAATCACTATATCGATTTCAAATTTGAACAATTCATTTAAAAAGGATATTTACTACAAACTTAAAATTTAAAAATTTGTTGGTAAATAAAGTGTTAATGACCATTTCATTACTTTGTTCTTAAACATATTAAATGTCGGCCACATGAGGAGTCAGAGAAATCGAATTGACGTGCATCAATGACACGATGTATGAATGTTGAGTAAGCGAGTGAAGTATACCAGGAAAAAACAGTGTGTCAGTCCATTCTTTCTGCTTACACATTTGAAGAGATGGCACGAATTCTACCAAACCAATGACAGCGTGATTTTTTTCACACCGTCATCACCGGGAATCGAATTCAAGACCTTCGGTGTAATAGTCATAGCTATTGCCACTCGGCCACGAAGGCTGTATAAATACAAATATTAATGTATAAATACAAAATATATTTTAAAACAAATTTAAAATACATAACCTTCAAAACATTATTATCAATCCATATTTTAAAATTATTTATCTATAATGTGATTGAACAATTTTATATTCTAAATATAATATCGGAGTGATCAAGATCTCCTTAATGTAATATAAAATGCATGTTTATGTAACAGATAAAAAAATATATACTAAAGTGTCTCAAATTAGTTAAACATCAATAAATTCATACAATAAAAATACCAATAAGCAATGATATCAACTCCATCGATAATAATTATCAAGAAACAAAATAATCTTAGGCTTACAAACTGGATAAAAAAAATAGGATCTCAAAAACGAATGTGATAACTTGTTAAAACTTGTGGTCCGTAAAGGTGACACTGATAAAAGACCCAAGTTTATATTTATATTAAATAATATCAGAAAAAATAGGTGACACACTACATGTCCGGACAGGTATAAACAAGCTGATTTGTGATGCTAGCCTCTTGAAAAATTCTACGAAAATATGACTACAGACTGGCAATAATTGAAACTGAACTGTGACATCACTTCCGCATACCGTAGTATTTTGATAGTGATAATTCCTATTAAAGTATGTTAACTAATCTATTTGGAAAGATGTATAAAATAACATGTTCTAACTTGATACCGGAGAGTTATTAGCATGTCGCACGCTTAATAGAACACTGGCTTAACTCAAAAAAGCAAGTTTTGCTCAATCTGACATGAGTCGGTGTTTTAACCAAAAACAGTCGAAAAACACGTACGAATGGATAGCATTAACATTGTGAATGATTATCGTACGTACGAATGGATAGCGTTAACATTGTGAAAAATAGATGGATAGCATTAACACAAGCCTCTGTCTAATGTTAAATCAATTATGACCTAAACCATAATCGGTCAGTTTACTATTAAGCGTGCGATGTATACTTTATGAGTAAGGGTCATGTGGCGAGACAGAGTGAGGATAGATGGACCCAGAAAATAATAAGGCGGAGACCATGGGAGAATAGGAGAAGCGTCGGCAAGCCGCAAAAAAGGCGGGCCGACGACATTGCTGTCGTGGGGGGGAAAATGTGGTTGCGGCTGGCAGGAGATAGAGACGAGTGGAAGGGAAGGGAAGAGGCCTATGTCCAGCAGTGGACCGATGAAGGCTGACGAAGAAGAAGAAGAAGATACTTTATGAGATACATGTTTCATCTTGTTATTATAAAATGTGATGAGAATTAAACGAATAGCCATTTATATATTATATTATACAATTTCAAAGCAATCTTATTTTTCTTTCAAAAGATGAAGAAGAGGATTGGATTTCATTCAAACAACTCTCAAAACCTTCCTGGGACAAATAAGAACAAACTGTGAAATTTTCAGCGAAATTAGTTCAGTAATTTTTGAGAAAAGCATAGACAGACACACAAACATTCATTTTTATATACTCATATATAGATAGAATATAGATAGATATATAAATTATTTTTGATACATAGCCCGGAGAGATCAGGACAACCTTGAAAAGCCATCATCATGGGCAAAGTGGAGGGAAGGCGACCACAAAGACGACCACCGAGCCGCTGGTCCGATCAGGGATCTGACCGGTCTCTCATTAGCTGCAGCCTGGAGACTGACGTGCCATTGTCGCACATGGCGTGCCATTGTCAATAGTTTACAGGAGAGACACGACCCTCAATCATGAGGAATACGACTGAGAAGAAGATAATACTAGAGGAATGGCGCAAAATAAGGTATCCATATTATGTTATACTAGATATAGTCTGCAATCTCCAAGTCTTAGTATCAACAATGTATTAAGCATGCAATAAGAGTGACCATGTAATGAATGTGTCCAAGTGTAAAGTGATGATATTCGAGAAGGAAGAATGTATAACAAACTTTGGCATAAGTGCGAAAGGTGAGAAATTGGATCGAGTAAGAGCCCGTTCCCACTTGTCGGGTGTCGGGTCCAGTTTTTAATCGGATGTTCCAGTGGCAGAACATTTTATATGGAGCTATTCACACTTGCCGGAACCCGATTTTTTGTCGGAGCCGACAAGAAATGTCGGGTGTTTTGCCAGCCGTCTACGTCCGGAAAAAAATCGGGTCGGATCTCGCTCGCCTATGAGTGAGTATGGAGCTGTTCACACTTGCCGGATGCCGGGTCCGACAACCCTCTCCCCGCTACCCCTTGTTCCGCCCGTGCGTGCGTTATTTCTTATTAAGTTATTTCTTTAAATAAATACGTGTGAACTAAAAGTGACTTTTTATATTTTTCTTTAAAGAAATTAATTGGTATAATTATCTTACCATAGAAATATCGACAACCTTTCTTCTGTACAAATGCAATCTCTAAATCTTGTAAGATAATCAAATGATTTTACTGAAATCTCTTGATGGAAGTTCATTTTAAATAATAATTAAATAAAACGATGTTATTTTTAACTACTTCCACTTTTGTCTTTATTTAGACAGCGACCTCGCGTAGTGTCCAGCTTCGACCGTGGCCGGCAACCGATTAATAATCGGTAAGTGTGAACAGAAGGCGCCGGCATCCGATTAAAAACGGATCCGACGTCCGGCAAGTGGGAACGAGCTGTTACCAAATTTATTTATCTTGGTGCTGGGAACAAAATAAATGGTGCTCTCAAAGTCATCACTGCAAATAGAAACATATCCACTGAAGCAAAGATAGCAGTACATAATGAAGTTCTAGTGCGAACCCTTATGTATGGATGTGAAGGTTGGAGCTGGCAAAAAAGGATGAAAGAAGGGTAAATGCTATAGAAATGAGATCACTGAGAAGAATGTGCGGGAAAGCGATAAATTATAGAATACCGAACAATGAAATAACGAAGAAATGTAAGGCAGATGATTGCATCATAAGTAAAATTAAAAATGAATCCCTGAGATGGTAAGGACATATGGAACGAATGTAAGAGAGAAGAATGGTTAAAATGTTGTAGACAAGCATTGTGAGTAGAAAGAGAAGCCTTGGAAGACCAAGGTAAACATGGCATGACCAAATTAATCAAATGCTGAAAGGCAGCCACATTTGAAGTCAGAAAAATCGACGGGCATGCATGTTACGATGCATGAATGTGGAGGAAGCTAGAGGTGTGTCAGGACAGAACAGTATGGCGCTCCATGAAAAACAGCATGATGGTTGGTTAGTTAGTTAGTTTAATTTTAACATTTAACATGATCAATAAGGAATATGAATCTCAAATTAATCAAAATATGATAATAATGATTATTTTATAAGAGAAGCGGAATTCAGACATCTATGTTAATGTTATCAGGGATAATAATATAAATATTAATACTTTATTAATAATTCTGATTTTCAACTGTAAAAATTTACAAACAAAGAAATGAACACATTGTGGATTTGTACACGTTATGTAATTTCTTATCATACACAGTCCAGGTAAATATACCTCGGCTACTTCATTCAGTTCAAGAGTCACAAGCCAACTGGACTTTGAACCACAACATGTATTATTAATGCATAAGGCAAACGTCTTATCCAGCAACGAGTACATTTTATCTTTAATCCAAATCGAAAAGAGAAAATAACATTATTTTGCAGAATTTCTCGCACAATTTTCATTCAAATTTTGACTCTATGAGTAATCAAAAAATTATCACTAGCACGTTGTGGCAATGAACAATCTTAAATGTGGTGACTAAACCAAATTACACAAGCCGTCTCCCGAAGGGGTAGGCAGAAAGAATGGAGTGAAGGTACGTTCAGGAGACAAATACTCTTGACTTTAGAAAGTATCTTGTCTTCCTAATGTCGAACCATCTCTAATGCGTTCCTGGTATTATGCAGTATTTTTATAATATTTTTTACTTGTACTCAATAGATGTCTTAAACATTTTGCTGTTTGTAATGTCTTTTGAGTTAATAAACTGATTTGATTGATTGAGTGCCACACTTTTCTTTCCTGTCATACTTCTCTCGCTCCTCAACATTCATACATCATGACATGCATGCACATTTTATTTCTTTTCATTTCATTTAATTTATTTTAATAAAAATCACAAACATTACTGACATATCTTTGCAATTACATAATAAGAATTTATAAGAGAAACATAAAAATAAAAAAACCTAAAAAGTAAAAAAATTAGAACATTGAAATTGCATCCTTGAGGCAACTCACACAATCACGATATATGTCGACCTCCGAGGTGACCCGATTAAGCAATGAGATTGCTTTACCCACAGGTATAACCATTGACAGGTTGATTCTGCAGCCTTGCAAATAAAATAAAACAGTATGTGCTGTCTTTGACTAAGGTCAAATAGGTCTAGTAGGTCTAATAGGTCAATAGGACTAAGGTCAGGGACAAATAGACCTACATCACTCAGGACATCCGACATTGATTTCTCTGACTCTTCACGTGGCCGATATTCAATATTTGATTTATTTTATCATGCCACATTTTCCTCGGTATTCCTCTATTTCTAGTTCCATTTACATCGTGAACATATACTTTTTTTTACCATTCTTTCTTTCCATGTGTCCAAACAATCTTAATGTTCCTTTCATTATTTTGTTCATAACACTTTCATTCGCACCGCATTCACTTCTTATATTTTCATCCGACACTCAATCATAAGCAGATTTTCCACACATTCGTCTAAAAGATCTCATTTTACATGAGTTAATTTTTACAAAGTCGGAATTTATAATAATTAAGTTAAGAACTCTTCATTATTTTCACAGCTTTACTTTTGACAAGCAAACAGAAGTACACAGCATTAAAAAAATAAAAACAGCTAAGTCAACAGTATTAAACTCGCATAGATACGGCAGTTATTATTTGTTGTATTAAATAATATAACCATTCTTTCAAAATCTCTGAGAGTTTTCTGATTTTCAGACAAGACCTACCATGCTATTTCGAATCAATGTGAAGGCCGACACAATGCTTTCTGATTCGATTGTGCTGATATTTTCATAATAATAAGCAATCAATCTTATCATTACATTTTTCATTATAAAATGTAAATACATATAAAAGCTTGTATTTAGGAGCAAGAGTAAGTTGGATAAATCATTACGTTCAATATTGGTTATCTTTTATCAATATGATAAATGTAAAATATACCGAGCATACTAATTACCATTCTATAAATAAAAAAATTTCCTGCAAAACAAGGTCATCCGGCTTGCGCTGGGTGCTCCCTTTTGAACCAGGATTACACAACTTCACCTAGAGGCGGATCTCCCCACTCTAGACGAACACATCCACACACTGGCCGAGCGTTTCTTTCAGGGGGTCGCCACACACCCAAACCCCTCTATACAAGAAACCTCTAACTACACCCCCGACATTCACTACCGTCACAAGCGCCCAAAACACATTCTCCTTCAGAGATATACACCACGGGCCACACCTCACAGTCACTTCCCTCTTTCCCACCAGAACCCCTCCCAACCATCAACCCCCAAGATCCACTATAGACGTGTAAAAAAAAAAAAGTACAAATAATGTACTATAACTATTTAATGTCCTCCTAATCCTTCCCTCATTACCCCATCCTACATAACATATCCTCATTCCCAACAAAGTCACATCCAACAGGTGGGGGAGCAATAGCCTCCGGGCTGATACTCCCGAAAGACAAAATCATAGATGGAAATAAAAATGAATCAACAAATTAAAATCATGCATCACTTTAAGGAATAAGGAAGAACACACAACATTTTTTTTAATTTCAAGTACTTTTGGTAAATAATAGCTTGGAGCTGGCAAAAAAAGGATGAAATTAGGATAAATTCCGTAGAAATGAGAAGAATGTGAGGGAAAACAATATATGATAGAATACCTAACTAATAAAAATAAAATTGCAAAAAAATCTTTTTAAAATGTATATCTTCTGATCATTCATTATTTTGTTCATAACACTTCCATTTGCACTGCATTTGTCATTCTATATTATAAAGATTCACTACAAGTTTGGAAAAGAGATACCACACTTAATTTAAATTGAAAATAGTAACTGTGTTGTAAAAAGTAATAACATTTTACATAACAATTGATTTAATTTCTATGAAATTGTCTTGACAGCTGTTTCGCTAACCAATGCTAGCATCATCAGGTGTTACAATCAATTTTGAATCAAGTCTGTTCTCGAGAAATTGAGAGTTGTGATAAATAAAATTTTAAAAAGGCTAATATTTCAAGACACCGCTAGAGTTACATTGGTTTAAAATGTTTATAGATAAAACTATTAAAAATATATATAGTGTTTAGCATTCTTGCTCACTTTCTTCAATTTAATACACTTTTGATTAAAAAAATGTAACATGTTCACCTTTTGAAATATTAGTAAAATTATATTTTAATGTAATATATTTCAAATGATTTGATTAAGGTATAACTATTCAAAATGTATCGCAATTGCGATTTTAAAACTAAGCAAGTTTATTTTCGTGTCAAAAAAAAATCCCACTGTTTACCTAATAGGGCGCAGCGGTACCCTTTCATCAGCATTGCTCGAAACATCCGGGACTTACATTAACATTTATTTTTTATTAGCAAATCAAAGCAATATAATTGAAAGAGAACATACTTAGTTGCAGTGAAGGAGCCCTCTGGAGGGAGGCCAGGAAGGAAGACAATTGCCAGGAAGAAAATTGCAAATTTTATTAAGTTCTTCACTAAACACCGCAATACTCCGGTTATTTTCCCCATAGTGTCCTGAAACAAAGTTAGATTATTCAACATTAACTTATTGTCTGTGGGAAGGGTAATAATACCAGTTATATTGATTGATGGTGGCCAGCGGGCAAGGTGTAAATACCTCTTTCTAAAACTAGGCGTGAACTGTTTTTGAACACATTTTAAAGTATTATATATATAAAATGCTATAATTGTATATCAATTTCAAACTACGCGTGTTAATAGGCGCGAAAATCTACACGCAGACAACGTGTTAATTTTAAACCAAGATTTGCTAAACCTCAAAACAAAAGAATATATCGAAAATGGAAATAATTTAAAAACACCTGAAAACAAATATTCATTTTTGCTTGTTTTCGATGACCTTTTATCAGATACGAAAGGAAACTTATTGAAATAACATAACGGATACTTTACACGGTTTACTTAGGTTAATGTTTATCTTAAAAACAGTGACAGGTGAGATAACCTTGCCGTTTGCTCCCAGCGTCGAGGGAACAGGTTAATTACTAACATCTACAAAACGATTCAAATAACACAATTGACATGTCATTCGAATACTTTATAGGCCGAACACGTTTCTACACGTAAGCCGCGTTGTTATAATTTAAAAAAAACCATAAAAGTACACTGGTAAAATTGTACTGGGTTAAAAATCCACACTGCAATTAAACAAGCGATAATTGATAATTAAATAGAATACCAAAAGCGAAAAAGTTTAACTGTTAATTCATTAAGAAAAAACACAATTTTAAAATCTTACAAGAATCTGAATTGAAAATGAACATTATTTATACAACAATTTTTTCGACCTAGAAACACATGAAAATTGCACTTTCTGGATTGAAAAAAGAAACAACAGAGAGAAAAACTATTTAATAAATAAATAATGTTCAAAAAAATTCTCACGATTTTAGCGATTCCAGTCTAAAATTCTGGCCGGTGACGTGACAGCCAACGACAGCTGCGATATTCACAGAATGATTTTTTTTAGAAAGATGCGATAATTTTATACCCCGTACCTACCGAAGTACTTATTTTTTTAATGCGTTCATTGGGCAACATTAGTTTGAATGGCGGATATTTTAAATACCTTTAATGAATTACTATTATGTTTTTGACAAAAATTACAAAAATGTATTAAAAGAAAAAACATAAATAAACTACAGTCCGATCGATCACTCGCGGATCCGGATTTTAATACTTCAATCGTCTATGCATTATTTTTAATGTTGAATGTTTATCAATACTACAGAATCTAAAAATATATTTTCAATTTGATCATCTGCCAATTTTCATAATACTTGAGAGTTTTGTAATTTGTTTGTGTTGAGCGTTTTGTTTTTAACGCTTTAAAAATGAAATCAATTGTCTTAAACGGCCCCAAAGCAGAAATGCCATTAGTTGGTTTAGGCACTTGGCAGGTAAAAATAAATAAAAGATATATGCGTTTTTTTTTTGGCATCTTGGGTATATCCGTTGTAACCTGTCTTACTCGGTAGACTTTTCGGAGATCGAGAGTAACAGTTGCACAGATTTATCCAAGATCCTAAAATAAATAATTCTACCAACCGTGAAAATTTACGAAATTAGCAATATATGTATACTATAATATTATTAATCTTGTTAGTTCTTTCTATAAATTATATTTGAATAGTGTGTTTTTACATACATATATAATTTAATTTAATATACGACAAGTTCCCTCCTAGGAAGAGGGTTGAGCGTTAGGCCAACAACCTTACATTGTACAACAACCAAAGTTACGAACACTTCAAGAAATTCGTTTCTCAGAGGAGGCTGAGACCCATCAATGGTTGTTGAGCCGAAAAAAAATATATGTTACTTACTTTTTGAAGATTTATTATATATTTATTTTAGGCCAAATCTGATGAAATTGAGCTCGCGGTGGAAACGGCATTAAATCTTGGTTACCGGCTTATAGATACTGCATTTAACTATAATAATGAAGAGGCTATCGGACGTGCTCTGAACTCGTGGTTGCAACAGAAAAAAGGGCAGAGAAATGAGCTGTTCATCACTACAAAAGTATTAAAGTTATTAAATATTTTTTCTAATTAATATAAATAAAATAAACGAGAAAAACGATCTGCTGCACCTCTTCATGAAAGGGAAGATTGGGGGTAGGCGCGGTGTGGGAAGACCCCAGATGTCCTGACTCGAGAATATCAAGGAGTGGACCGAAATTCGGAGGGTGGGGGATTAATTCCGTCTGGCACAGGACAGAGAGGCCTACGCCAAAGTGATAACCGGCGTCGGGGGGACCTGGCATGGCACTCTATCAAGAAAAATAATTAATATAAAATTTTTACGGGCTGTTAATCATGGAGAAAGGTGGGATATAAATACGACATTTCTTGTAAATGAATTACTTCTGAAATAATTATTTTTCAGCTTCCACATATTGCCAACCGCGCAACAGATGTGGAAAAATTCTTAAGACTCTCCTTGGGCAAATTGAATCTCTCTTACGTGGACCTATACCTGATACACGTGCCATTTGGATTTGAAAATGATGAAAAAACGATGGCTCCAAAGATTAATGAAAATGGAGACTTTGAATTAGATCTAAAAACAGATCACATCACCCTTTGGAAGGTGAGTCCTGTATATATGTTAATTTTTTAGCAGATGATTTTATCCCCCTAATGAGCGTACTCGAATTAACTAATTAGTGACTAATACCAGAGAGAAAACGCACACTCGAGTAAATTTGAGTGACCTTTTTTATGGTAGGTACCTTAAATTCACAAGTCCAGCTTAGACAAATTCAGTCACAGCCAAGTGACTTTTTTATGCCTAATTTTATGTAATAATAATGCAGACATTTTTTTTTCAATATATACTACCCGTTTAGGGGTTCTTGTAAAAAAATATATATTAATCATGCTAAGAATTAATAATTTTTTCCAATGACATGTTTCTTTCATCTTAATGTGTGTCTCAAGAGAATCCCTCTTGTGCAGTCAATTCTTCTTTTAGTTGATCTGCCCGGGGGTCGTCTACTTTGGGGTTGGCTTAGATGGATGCTTTCTTCTTACGTATGCATACAAATCTTTGTAAGGAGTATTTCGTCGTCACGGGGTGAAAATGGATTTTTCGAATTTCACTCCTAACAAATGGCGCCCAACGTGGGGCGGAACCCCGCCCCCAAAGTGTTGCCACTCCCAAAATTGTCACTCACACTATTATTGTTTTGCACTACTTATCTTAAATTATTATCACTAAATAAAATTAATCTTGACTAAGATTAAACAAGCCTCCAGAGATAAAACGTATTTTTTGTCATGTAAAATTTGTTTATTGCAATCTCACCGAGTATACCATAAAACATGGCTACATCATCTTCTTTGTCTCCCACGTCTAACAACATATTCGACCTCACATACTTCCCTAATAATTGAATTCCTTATTTTGTCATGTAGTGTCTAGCCATATATATTCATGACAATTTTTATTTTTAAAATATCATTTGGTATCAATTTGATATATTTTCTAGGCAATGGAAGCTGTTAAAGAATTAGGTCTAACAAAAAATATAGGCCTCTCAAATTTCAACAAGTCTCAGATAGAGGCTATTTACAGTGTTGCCAGCGTGAAGCCACAGGTACTGCAGGTGGAGTGCCATCTTTACCTTCAGCAGGGAGACTTGCGGGAATACTGTCGGGAGAAAGGCATTGTGCTCATGGCTTACAGCCCCTTGGGTAGTCCCGGAGCACCGACACACTTCGCTACTAAATATAATTATGGGTTTGTATCTTTTTAAAATTTATTTTATTCCCTCAAAATGGCACAATTAGCTTTTTATTTTTAACTTTGAAAAAAATCTGGATTTTTCCATTTTGAATGTCTAATATAATATTGACCCAACATAATCAGAGACGGATGTTTTAAGCTTAGGAACACCCACATACCGCATGTTTTTAATTATTTAAAAAAAATAGGGCTAATGGATTTTATGCATTATGTTTAAAGTTCACCCGTAAAATGATATATCAACTTTAAATTTTTCAAGTTGCATATCAATTTGATATATTATCAAACTTTCGTATATTTGATTTTTCTTTCAGGGTTTCACAAGCATAAATAAATATAATTTTTACAGTTTTATAAAAAAAATATTTATTGAAAGCAAACATTAAAAAATCAAAGTATGTTGTATCAGTTCTTGTCTATTATCACTTGAAATTTAATTCTTTCAAGTTTGATCCTTTATATCAATCTCACCATAAGTGCCCTAGCGCTCGACTTCTACAAAAATCCCTTTTTTAATAAGATCAACCAACGTCAGAAGGTTCATTTTTCTTGCAGAGATGAGTGTATAGATGTCGCTAGCCACGCAATTTTTTTTTTGTTAAAATTCCTACTGGAATCATTTTTAATGCAGAGTGGCCTTACGGTATTGATGGTGCGCCTACGTAGCGGCCTTACGGTATTGAAGTGGTTAAGGGGTAAGTGAACTTAGCAACCGCGTAGGGCCCCATAATACGAAAGGTTTTCGAAGTCATGAATTTCTTGAAGAAATAAATATTTTTATCGAGGTTCAAAGATATTAATATTTTATTTTCATATCATAACAAGTTTCACCAAATATATATATAATATTATAGTCAAAATATCTAACTAATCTTCACACCGTTTCTCCAGAGGGGTAGATAGAGAGGATGGAATGGAACACTGCTCTATCAAATGAAGAAAGAATGATAAAAAAGAGTGTATGTTGACGATGTAAATGGAACTACAATTAGAGAAAGACTGAGGAAATCCTGGAATGATCCAATAAATCAAATATTTAATGTCGGCCACGTGAGGAGTCAGAGAAATCTTCGGCGACCTTCTTAGCAGAGTGGTAAGAGCTCTGACTACCATACCGAAGGTTCCGGGTTCGATTCCCGGCGATGGCAGTGTGATTTCACACTGTCTTTGGTCTGGTGTAGAATTCTCGGGACAATAAAATGGCGATAGATTAGCTACCTATCACGTGTGACGAGAATCAATTTATCCACTTAAAAACAAATTGCATACAAGTAATTGGGTTCAAGCGACCTGGAAAAAAAACGATTTGCGTGCATGACACGAGGTATAATTGTTGAGAAAGCGAGAGAATTATGTCAGGAACGAAGTGTAGCAGTCCATTCTTTCTTTCTGCCTACCGTTTCGGAACACGGCATGATGGTTAGTTAGTTTATCTTTTTATGAAAATATTATACACAGACATTTTTAATATGTATATTGTTTTTACATTTTCCAGACTACAAAATTGCCCAAACCTGATGGAACTATCCGCGGTTAAAGATTTAGCTTCCAAATACGACAAGTCTCCTTCACAGATACTCCTGAAGTATCTTGTCCAGCAAGATATCGTGGTCATACCAAAGAGTTCCAACGCGCAAAGAATTAAGCAGAATGGAGAAATATTTGATTTTGAATTGAAGTCTGAAGAGATGGAATCCTTGAGGGGGCTGGACAAAGGCGAAGACGGAAGAATTATCGACTTTCTCTTTTGGAAAGGTGTACAAAGGCACCCACATTATCCGTTTCCAATAAAATCATAAAAAATATATTCTTTGCGTGCAAATACACATTTATGTTATATTTATTTATTTATAAAGAATTTTGACAGGTGTAAAAATAAATTTTTCATTTGTTCCAATGACAATTTGAATAATTTCTTACGACCTTACGACCTTCGTGGCAGAGTGGTAAGAGCTCTGATTCCCATTCCGAAGGTTCTGGGTTCGATTCCCGGCGATGGCAGTGTGATTGTCACATTGTCTTTGGTCTGGCGTAGTATTCACGTGACAATAAAATGGCGATAGATTGGCTACCTGTCACATGTCACGAGAATCAATATATCAGCTTAAAAAAAAAATGTATACTGTAATTGGGTTCAAGCAACCTGTTGTATACGTAAAAAAATTATTTTTAAGTTCTTGCTGGTTAAGTGCCTAATTACAGCTAATTTAAAAAACGGTGGATACGTGTAACGTAAATTAAATAAACACAAAAGTCCGGATCGTCCATGTCAACATGTGCAACATCGAAAAAAAACATTATGTGCTAAATTAAAAAAACGGTGGATTCGTGGAACATAAATTAAATAGACAATATGTGCGCCATCTAAAAAGAACATTTTGTGTTAAATTATTTTTATTTTGTTATTTTATTTTATATCATTGTATTTTATATGATTTGTTTTAAATTTATTTTGTGGGTGTTGGACGATCGAAGTGTGCGCGGGAGATGCCTATTGGTGGTGATGAGGTTCGCAATCCATCACCCACGTCTCCCGCGGGGCGAAAAGAGGTGGATGGAGTGCCGCATCAGTAAAAGTGTGACAGTCCATTCTTTCTGCCTACCCTTTCGGGGAGATGGCGTGATGTTTAGTTAGTTAGTTAGTTTATTTATTTATTTCATGACCCTTTAATATGACCTTGTGATGAATGTGTCAGTCTTAAGTTATGGTAATTAAAAAGGAAGAATGTATGACGAATTGTGGCATAAGTGCCAACGGTGATATAATAAATTAGAGCAAATTAGCGAATTTGTTTATCTGGGAAGAATGTTTACAAGAGAAGGAAGAATGGAGAAAGATATCGGAAGAAGGGTTGGAGCTGGAAAAAAAATAAATGGTGCACTGAAAGTCATTACTGCAAATAGAAATATATCGACTGAAGCAAAGATGGCAGTGCACAATGGAGTTCTAGTGCCGACCCTTATGTATGGAAGTAAAGCTTGGAGTTAGCGGGAAAAGGATGAAAGTAGGATAAATGCTGTAGAAATGAGGTCACTAAGAAGATTATGCGAAAAAACAATGTATGATAGAATATCTAATGATGAAGAAAGGAATGTAAGGCAGATGAATGCGTGATAAATAAAATCAAGAAAGGGTCACTAAGATGTTTTGGAACGAATGGATGAGGGAAGAATGGTTAAAAATATATATACAAGTAGTGTGAATGGAAAAAGAAGTCGAGGAAGGCCAAGGAAGACATGGCCTGACCAAATTAATCAATTACTGAAAGGCGGCCATGTTCGAAGTAGGAACAATCGAGGAGCGTGCATGTCACGATGTGTGAATGTAGAAGAGCTGCGAGAGTTGTTAGGATAGAACAATGTGGCGATCCATCCTCTCTGCCTACCCCTCCGGTGAAACGGCGTGATGGTTAGTTAGTTATGACCCTTTAAATTTGATGATATTTGTGGCAGAGTTGTAAGAGATCCGACTGCCATACGGAAGGTAACAGGTTCGATTCCCGGTGATGGCAGTGTGATTGTCACACTGTCTTTGGTCTGGTGTAGAATTCACGTGAAAATAAAATGGTGATAGATTAGCTACCTATCACATGTCATGAGAATCAATATAATAGCTAAGAACAAACTGTATACAATAATTGGGTTCAATATGAAGAAGAAATGTAAAGCAGAATATAATATTATGAACAAAATTATGACACTGCGTTGGTTTGGACATATGGAAGGATGGATATGTGGTAATGATGTGAATGAAGTCGAGGAAGACCAAGTAAAACATGGTGTGACCAAATTTAAAAACGGCCGTGATAGAAGTCGAAAGAATCGACGTGTGTATAGCTCGCTGTTCGAATGTGGAGAAAGCTGGATGTGTGTTCGAATAGATTAATGTGTTGGTCCATACTTTCTGCTTACCACTACGGAGAAACGGCATGATGGTTTGTTATTGTTTTTCAAAGCAAATCAAATCAGTTTATTAACTCAAAAGACATTACAGACAGCAAAATGTTTAATAATTATAAAAATACAACATAATACCAGAAACCCATTAGAGATGGTTCGACATTAGGAAGACAAGATACTTTCTAAAGTCGAGAGTATTTGTCCCCTGAACATACCTTCACTAATATGAAAGACTCTTACCACCGGTGTCACTAGAAGTAGATTGGTTCTGGCGGCCGGTAGGTAAAACAACAATTTTTGCAGTATATGTTAAGAAGTATGTTAATAGACAAAAAAAAATCAGGAAGTTTAATGAAATTATCAAATTTCAAAGCATGTCACAGATTTACCAATATAATAAAATTCACAGTCAGAGAAATCGCGGTGCGTGTATGACACAATGTAAGAATATTGAGGAAGCGAGAGAATTATGTGACTGGCAGTCCACTCTTTCTGCCTACAAGATGGCGTGATGGTTAGTTAGTTAGTTCTTCTTTTAATACATCTGACGATATGTGACACAGAAATCACGTCTCGTCGGATGATGAGGTCCAGCTGTCCTTCCATCTCTTAGGCGGTCTTCCAAGTGGCTGTATAAGCAAGTCTGTCACCATCCATTTGGGCTACATGGTCTCTCCAGTATCTTCTTCTGGATCTACTCCACTGAACGATATCCTCTATTTCGCAAGTTTTTCTTATGTCTACGTTGCGGACACGATCTCGGAGAGTTTTTCCAGTAATTGATCTTAGTACCTTCATCAGTTAGTTAGTTAATTAAACTAAAACTGACTAATCTTGTGGAAGAGGAAATTAAAATATTTTCATATTAAATGCAGCATTAAAAATGTTTACTTAAAAAATATTTATTAAAAAAAAAACTCATACATCACATAAGAAAAAATGCAAAACACTTCACGAGAGACGTGGAGAGGAAAATTATTTATGGTTTATATAAATAATACATTATCAATGGTCAGATACTAATGCAAAATTCTAGGATAATAAAATAATCAAGATGGCTGAAGAGGCTTTATTGACACAAATAAGATAATATTTGTAATGTTTTGCATTTAACCTGATCTATTATATGTAAATATAACATTACAAAACTAGGCTTAACCCCCATTGTGCGGCTGGCTTCATTTGCAGCTCAGAGAGATTCATAACAAGTTCATAATTGTTTAGCCAAATAGACATTACAAATATAAAAACAATACAAACAACACAAGTCGTCGATTTTGAAAGAACGCATCGACATTGTAACACATGAACAAGTTGGTTCTGCATGTTGGGAGATAAAACAGTCTGTGCTGGCGCTAATATGGGTTCTGGAATTTAATCGGATTTAAAAATCGAATTGTATCTGACAAATCGTCACCTGAGAGTAAGAGGGTTCCAACTAAGATAATTTCACATTTGGCATTTTTTCGTGAAAAGGGTTTTTACTAACCTTATCTATACGTACAATTTAAAAAAACATGTAATAGTATCGTCATTTTGATGTTACGAAAAGAATCAAGTTCCATCTGATCATTCAAAACACACGATTCACTGAAGAAGGATTCATTGAAACATAGAACTTTATTATTCCAACTGTTGCCAGACAAAATTTACACGTTTCTCGATAAAAGAATCTCTGGAAATTGGAATAAAACCCTTTTATTCCAAGATACACACCCGAAACCAACAAAACTTTGACTTCATTTTTCTCAGCTTTTTACTTTTGTCAGTTGGAACCTTCTTAGGCAGAAACATACTATTAACACGCCACACCACCCGATGCCACGTGATGCGTGTTGAGTCGAATCATGCGCGCACACGCCACCCGATCCAGACGAGCTAGATCGACGTATTGCCGGTGGTGGGAGTAAACACGCCACGTCGCGTGTTAATAGTATGTTTCTGCCTTTACTCTCAGGTGACGAAATGTCATTACTATATTCACTCATTTGTTTTCTCTATGCGTTTTAAATTGACTGAATGACAGTTCGTAACTTTACAAAACCTACAAAAAACAGATTAAAAAATTTCCAAGTTGATCGCCATTTATGTGATGCCTCCTTCATTTCCAAAATAGGCCGCCGTACTCAACACGCAAATGCAGAACGTCAGAGAACATCAAACCGCACTAACCAAGAAAGTTTAGGCGATAATGAATGTGTTAGAGTCACAACTATTCAGAGGGGAGCAGAAGAACTGGCAAATCAGCGGGAAGAAAGACTTAAAACTTACGAGTAGAAGCGCGTAGAAGAGGAGCAGGACATTCATCTTGCAGATAAAAAAGAAAGATGCCGTATTCAAAGAGCCGTATATAACAGAGACAAGAGAACCTCTGATTAGAGAGCAGAGCCCGGAAGCGCCAAATGGCTGGACAGAGGTTAACGAAAATGAAATATATACAGCCATAAGAAAAACAAAATCAGGGAAAGCACCGGAACCGGACGCAATACCACCGGAGGCTCTAAAGACTCTAATGACACACAATATGGAGTTCTTTCGAAACATGTTCACAAGGCTTAGTAAGGATGGAAAATTCCCAAATAAATGGAAATGCAAAAGCATAATAAATAGAATTCTTATTCGAGAAATAAAAAGGGGAGGGGACTTCAGCAGTGGTCAATTCGGATTCAGAGAGGGAAAATCTACAGTGGATGTAGTTGACGAAGTTATTAAACTGGCTAACATGGCGAGCAGCCAAAAGAAGATCAACTGTCTGGTACTCGTGGACGTAAAGAATGCATTCAACACAGCCTCTTGGGACCTGATTATACAAAAACTCAGAACTAGAAGAATCTCCACATACTTGGTGAATGTTATTATAGACTATCTAACGCACTGAGAGATAGCTCTAGACAAAAAAAAACACTAGGAAGATAACGGGTGGTGTCCCACAAGGATCGGTGCTCGGGCCCACGTTATGGAACGTTCTCTATGATCATGTCATGTCGGTTGATGTGGACGAGGGGATCGACATGGTTTGCTATGCGGACGACCTGGCTATATCAGTGACAGCAAAAACGTGCAGGGAACTGATGGTCAAGGTAAATGGGGCGCTGCATGCAGTGCAAACATGGATGAGACGAAACAGGCTACAACTAGCACCAGAAAAGACCGAAGGCGTTATACTCAATAGAAGAAAGGAACTGAAAAACGTTGTTTTCGAGCTGGACGAAATAAGCATAAAACCAAAAAAACATGTGACTTACTTAGGGGTGGTGCTAAATTGTGGATTAAATATGGGGAAACATATCAAACATACCTGTGAAAAAGCTCTAAAATCAGCGCGAGCTTTAAGTGCCTTATTACCAAACATAAACGGGCCAGCAAACAAGAAGCATACGGTGTTGACAATGGTAGTTCAGTCTATCATAATGTATGCCTAACCCGTCTGGGCAAGCTCTTCAAATAGACAGAACCATATAGAGGCACTTATGAAGGCCCAAAGACCTATGGTCCTAAGGGTGTGCCGGGCATACCGCACAGCGCCGACAGATGCGGTACTAGTACTCGCAGGAATAATACCGGCGAATCTCCTGGCGGAAGAAAGAGCGTGCTTTTACCGTCTCGGAAGAACTGCAACCCCAGAAGAAAGGGCAAGGGAAAAAGCAGACTCAATAACGAGATGGCAAGTAATGTGGGACACTTCCCAGACTGGTAGGTGGACCCATAGACTGATAGGACGTCTGACTCCGTGGCTAGAAAGAAAGCACGGAGAACTAACGTTTAGAATGACGCAGTGCTTAACTGGTCACAGAGTATTCTACAAATACCTCAGAGGCATTGGAAAGACGAGCGCAGAGAACTGCAGATACTGCGACGAACTGCAGGATGATGCGGAGCATACCTTATTTGGATGCCAAAATTGGGAGGCAGAACGAAGAGTGCTGGAGGAAACATTAGGGAAAGACATCCGACCAGAGAACCTCATGAAAAAAATGGGCGAATCACCGGAAAACTGGAGGGCAGTCGAAGACTTTATGGAGAAAGTAATGACCATAAAGGAGACCAATGAAAGAGAGGAACAAAACCTTGCTGATAATGTACATTTAAACTAAATAAGACAAATTGCAGACGCGGGTAAGACCGAAAGGTGGGTACCGTTCTGCAAAGACGAGGGGTTTTAGCCGGTAAGAGTCCGGCACTACCCGGTCCACTAGACCGGGTGTCCATGATGGACTTCCCCCCAGAAAAAAAAAGGACATTCATCTCAGCAACGTCAAGAAGAAATAGATCAACGCCGAAAACGAATGCAAATTCAACATTTGAATAACCAAGCTTCATACCATTGAATTTCTTTTTCATACGAACCAGATATTCAATACCAGAACCATCCAGAACATAAAGATGCATACCTTCCATGGTGACAGAGTTCTCAAAGAACCCCCAGATAATCATGATTAGCAGTGAGAAAGTGAAGTAAAAAGGTTTATGAGATATATTCAAGTGTAGCCAGCCGCACCATAGGGGTTAATCAAAGGAAAGTTAAGACAGTCGGTAGAGCATTTTCCTCTGCATACGGTGCTGCAACTCTCCGCGCCGGATCATGGTATGGATGACCTTAATCACGGAGCGCTCGGGATACTTCTGGCGCAGGAAGTCTTGCAGGATGTTCTGTTCCGACACCTGGGAGCCAACAGCGAAGCGTCGCTTTAGCTGCTTCTCGATGCGAGACAGCGTTTCGTGGTCTTCCTCCGTTGTGAAGCCTTCCGCTCCTAACAAACAAAAAACAACATTCAAATGTGATACAAAAATATATTATTTTAACGACATTGGAATTAATACAAAAATGATTCAAATACACGCTCGTAAGCTAGCGCTATATTGGAACATAACAAATTTTAAGGGTGAAGTTAGTTGGCGTTACAAATTTATCAAGCGTCATGGACTTAGCATGCGAACCAAAACCAAAATATCTCATAAATGTAATAATAAAAATGGTAAAATGTTTTTTTTTGATTGTTTAAAAATTAAGGTGCACCTTATAGTCCGTAAAATACGGTACATATATTTTGTTTTTTTCTCTTTACGATATATGTAATAAATACATACCAGGTGTATAAGCTTAACAATCACAAAAAAATCAGTAAACTTACCCGCTAGACTTCCTGACATGGCGGCATCCAGGGTGGAGACCTGGAATAGGCGGAGCGCTTCGTTGACATGCACCTCTGTTGCAAACGGCTCCAACTGCATCTTGGCCAGGGACTCAGATGTGCGGATAATAGCCTCCAGTTGTCTGATTAACCATAAAATTTGATTGACATTTAAAAATATACCTACAGTTTTATTAAACCAGAGCGAACAGTTAAATTTTGTTACAATAAGAGCCCTAGATTTGAATTTGAAATAAAATATAGTTTTCATATAATTAAAAATAATGACAGGTTGTTGAATAGCGTAATGCTCCATGTTTACTAACTACTAGCCGTCTCTCCTATCGACTGTCACAATTATTGGCATATCAAATCATGACATCTATTCTGAAAACCTTTATTTTATCCTTTTTAATATGTATTTCAATATAGTGTGTGTTATTATGTTCATGGTTTATATTTTGGGCTCATTTTTTTTTTTAAATAGAAGCATCTCATTTATGCCATCCATAAATGTAAAGTTAACCTTGTATAAACCGTGTGCATGGAATAAGTTTGCCTATTGTATCTAACCAACATTATAAAGTTTTCAGACACAATACATATGGATATAGTCCATTGTTTTGGCCGAAACACTATGATACTTCAACATTATTACTGTTAAAATTTAAAACACTGTTATAATATCACAATTTATTTTTATTTACTGAATGTCGCGACAGCTGTTTCGCCAACCGATGTTGGCATCATTGGTGTTACAATAAACTTATTGTAACACCTGATGATGCCAATATCGGTTGGCGAAATAGCTGTCGCGACACTCTCACTGAATTAAAAGAAATTCTGATATTATACAATAACAGTGTTTTAAATTTTAACAGTAGGAATGATATATTGTGCCTTACAAAGGCATTATGAGGATCATTTTTCATTTGTCAAACATTCTATTCCCATAAAATAAAAGTTCTAAAAAATGGACAACTTCATTCATACTTCACACTTCTATATACCAACTGCTGAGCGAGGTGCATAAAACAAAATAAATGATAAGAACATTAATAAAAAACTTATTTGTTTATAAAATTCACTGTTGTTAATTATAAATATCAAGATGATAGTCGCTAAAAAGTTTAAATAGAATCGATTGGAAAGAATACACACCTAACAGTGATGGGAATAGTGAGCCTCTTCTCGGTGGCCTTTTCCTGGGCCAGGGTGCCGCTGCGCATGAGCACGTAGCGGCTGCGAAGCTTCTCCCCAGCGGAGGCGGAGAGGCGGGGGCCACAGCGGGTCCGGCAGAAGCCTACGAAGCGCCGCAGTGTCTGCAGGGAGAGCTCCCCCTCGCGCTGCTCCTCCGTCACCTGACCGGCTGTCATGTGTACTGCCATTATGTGCTTCGCCAGAGTCTGAAATAGAAAGTAATAAGAACCTTATAACTCCTTAGTCTGCAGCAGGCTCGAGGGAACTGCCGTGATATGGAGCTCTAAGCAACGGCGTGCCCTAGGGTCAACCAGTAAGGTCTTTTTGGTGTTATAATATTAGCAATATATAGCCCGTCTGACTTTTTGGTGTTATAATATTAGCAATATATAGCCCGTCTGACTTTTTGGTGTTATAATATTAGTAGAGGGCCACGATAACGTGTTTTTCCGGATTAAAAGAGTTTTATCTTTCTAAATTAATTTGTAATTTAATTAATTATAAAGCCCCAGTGCTCAAATCAAGAAAAGTACACAAGAAAACCAAAATCATCCTGTGTAAAACAATCATTCGAACAGTAGTGACCTATGGGTGTGAGTCGTGGACAATGGCAGTGAAATCCGCGGAGCGACTGGATACTTTTGAGAGAAGGGTGCTGCGCAGAATTCCGGGACTAAGGCAAAGAATACTGGAGGCTAAGGCTCGGTATGGGCTGTAGGGCCATCGAAGAAGAAGAAAGCCCATTTTAGGTGAAATTTAAATCTATACAAAAAAATTCTTCTGCGTCACCAAACTTGCTGTAAATACTTATTAACAATAAATTTGTTCATACAACTTATAAAAAAATGTTCGTAAAGAAATCACATAATCTTTCTTTTCAATAAAATTTCTGCACATAACGTAAATGACAGATAACATTCTGACAATAGAAATGAAGTTCGTGACACATCGAATAGTAGCATACTTCAAAGTGATGAAGCCCGGCTTTAAATCCATATTTTTTTTTTAGATATCTTCTGGTAAATATGCACCTAGATATACGATTACAAGCCAAAAATACGTAAGTGTGAACAAAGACCCTTTTACATTGTGCAAGCCCAATTAGAAGCCCATCGAAAACATGTGGACATAGGCAATTTCGCAGGCATCTCGCCGATGGAACATATGAGTGAAATAAAATACGGCGTGTATGAGTGAAACCAAACATAGACGTAGGTCAATTATGCGCATGTCAGCAGAGTTATTTGCAATGCAACCAAACGCGCAAAAAACATAATTTTATTATAGATTATTTAAGGCAAGCCCGGCTTCTCGGCTTGTATGGACGTACCGCCACTGGCTCTAAGTTCTTAACATTCTCTAAGAGAGGGTTCAAAACAAATTCTTGAGAACCCTCTACCTGAGAGTAGAGTATGTCCTTGGCTGTATCCAATGGCAATACCCTTTACATAGATTTGGCTCGCGCTGTAATGATATGATGTGCAGTAATGATAACATTAAGATAACTTACGATATCCCGATTCTGATCGTGTTCATCCTTGACAATGAAGATCATGTCAAATCGAGACAGGATGGTGGGCATGAAGTCAATATTCTCCTCCCCCTTGGTGTCGTCCCAGCGCCCAAAGATGGAGTTAGCCGCTGCCAGGACTGAACAGCGGGAGTTGAGAGTTGTTGTAATGCCGGCCTGAAATAATGTTCAAAATAAATATACATTTGTAAATGTATTAAGTATATTGATATTGTAATGGTACATCATTACGATTTCTTCGGCTACTGTATTCGCCCCAATTCTCCCCAGTTAAGTACCTCTTCGAAATTCATTTCCAACTTCTCCTGTTTGCGCCCTGTGAGCCACCGCCGCCTTCCCAATTGGTAACACTGCTTTTTCGGTACTCTATGCTTTGAGGCAGAAGCCCGTCACTTCCCTCTAGTCAGCCGTTGCGGGTAGGCCGCCATCTTGTGTTTTTTCGTCAGTGCCCAGTTACCACCCGATGTAGGAGAAACGTTAATCCGTTTGCATCCGGCTGGACCAGCAATGGTTCAGCCTTTCTCCCATCATATCAGGTAGAATACTAATAATAATATCCATATCGAAGACCGCACATTGGTTACACATGTGCGTCATGTGTCCGCGTGTCTGCGATTGATTCCCTCCGCCACGGTCCGAGCCATCCTCTGCTCCCGAAATTGCCGCCCACGTGTTGTCGCACATCATGTCCCGACAACGTGGTTGACCTCACCACCCAGCGGAACTGCGAGGACCACCACTTCACGCCGCTTCAGACAGCACCAACAGGTTAGGGAACCTCGTGTCTGCCAGGTGACGCTCCACATATTGATTTGCTGACCCACCATCTTCTGGTCAGCGTCGCTGATAACGTCTACGGACGACGTCGCCGGTCGATGTCCTGACGAGCACGCCATCGAGGAATCACCTCAAACAGCCTCTTCATTCTTTCATCATGTGCCTTTTTTTTGTATTCGTACGACATCCCTAGCCTCTGGATTATTGTTATAATGTTAACTAGATAATAAACCTTAATGTATCCCATGTAACTGTCTTTATATTTACACCCGTCCCTGAATCGAATAATATACCGAAAAGAATCTCACGATTACCACCCTGAGGATTAAAAACCATGCTCTCCGTGCTAACCGAGGAGGTACGTTTCAATATTATATGTCTTAAACCTTGTAAGACAGAATATATTGAGCGATGACCAATAAAATTTATATAACCCAGACGAAGCGCTAACGGGAGCAAAATCAGTTGTTTTGAAAACAAAAATAAAGTGGTGTAAAAACAAAGTGCACAAGTGTTTTAAATTATTTTTAATAATGTCACTCCACAAATTAAGTGCTTCATACAAAAGTATCATTGAAATCTATTGATTCTTTAAAAAATAGATATTGATCGCCCTAAGCATATGAACGTACGTGATACGCACACTTTGACTGTACCATTCTGCGCTATCCCGTATCACGTACGCACGTGTGCCAACAACACTTGGGTACAAGTCTTCATATATGATAGTCTTACAAGGGGCAGGCGAAGAATACCGTTGAGTCTATGATGTATGTTTTGTAATTAAAAAAAATAATATCAATATGCAAATAAATTTAAATTAATAAAAAAACAGATTTTTTGCACGTTTCTCAGAAAGTTACCTAAATATCAGTTAAGTATTTGATATCGATGAAAATGTAAATTTTGACAAAATTTTATTATTATATATTCTATTGGAGTGATTTCACCTTGCTAGAGTAAAATTTGAAGAAGAAAAAATATGTTCTCGTCTATATTAATGTAATCATTCATATCGCTTTTAGAATCAAAGGAATTTATGTATATAATTTATAGATTAGGCCAGTTACCTTAGCAATGGAGATGGTCTGCTGTTCCATGGCCTCGTGGATGGCCACACGGTCATCCTCACGCATCTTGTCAAACTCGTCAATGCAGACCACTCCTCCGTCCGCTAGCACCATGGCTCCCCCCTCCATTACGAAGTTACGCTGAAATGCAAACATTTACCAATTATTTAACAATTAAAAAAAGTATTAAATACATACTTCTAAATGTTATAATTAAAGTAGAATGGGATTATGATTGATTTGTAATACAAATAAATAATTATGCCACGTTACAAGAGATGGAAACATATCAAAAGGGTTGGTGCCAGGAACAAAATAAAATACAGTGAAACTTGAATTTTATGTTCCTGTATTTAACGTTTTCCTGCCAATTGCGTTCAATTTTTTCAGTCCCGATATATTTTAGTACATTTTTTTCCCCCAAAATTTACATCGAAAATATTCAAAATAAGCGAGTTACGCGCGCTTAACAATGCAGTAAACACGTGATTGGTCGGCGAGCGATGTTGTGATTGGTCGGCATACAGCGCGCAACGTGGTGACTGGCCGACATTCAGCATCTGTCATTCGGTTTTTTAATCGATTTGTAACGGTTCGTTATTTTTGATATTATTCACAATCATCATTTACATTCAGTTTTTAAATTTTTTTATTCATTAAATTAATTTAAATATTTTCTTCCTTTTTTCATCGGTTTCGTTTAGTTATTGGTCCATTTACGTTTTTTTTTCTCGTTCCCTTAAAAAATCTAAAATAGAGGTTTCACTGTATCAGGCAGTGCAGATGAAGATGCTCTATAGGTTGATCCATTACATTGTCACATTAGCAAGCATTAACACTTTTAATTTGGAATCTAAAGAGATAGGATAATGTCGCGCCGTAGCCGTAGAGTTTGAACGTGGACGTTGATTTTATCTTGAATTCTCTCGCCTCCTTAATGGTATGGAAGGATATTTTTATGCTTTTACCGGAAAAGCATGTCTCATATCTTTGTTCCTAAATTTCGAGCATCCGATCTCTGATGGTATACTTGGCGTAGCTCAGGGGATAATCAGAGAAGCGTTTCGATGTTTTAGCTTTAAACGGTGTCCTTTGCCAGCCCGTCTGCCCTGTCATTTCTCCACAATCTGTTTTGCCACTTATCCACAAGAAGGGGCATTTGATTCCGTTCTGCCTTAACAGCTTCGATTAACACTAAATCTCGAAGACCAGAGATGACCAAGTGGCACAGAGTGGCGAGGAAGAGTTATGGAAGTAGGGGAGGGAGGTTCACATCCAACAATGGCTGACAATGATAAAACATTCAAGAAAATATCTAAAATGTTACAAAAATGAAGAAACCGCTATTACAACTTACGGTGACTGGGTCCCTGTTAACAGAGGCAGTGAGACCAGCTGCACTGGAGCCCTTCCCTGAGGTGTAGACGCCTATAGGAGACACCTTCTCCACAAACTTCAGCAGCTGGGACTTGGCCGTACCTGGATCTCCCAGTAGCAGCACGTTGATGTCCCCACGACGCGTCAGGCCGTCTGGCAAGCGCTTTCGGGAACCTAAATTAATTATAAGAGGTTATACATAGGATATCCAAAAAAAAAACATAATTTTGACAGAACGATTTTTCTAACTAACAATTTAGAAATCTCTAAAAATAAATATTATTTAAATTAACTGTATGGAAGCAAAACAAGCAACTGGCAGAAGAATGAGAGCAGAATATATATGGTAATTCTCACGAGGCGAGATATTCCGTTATACATGAGGCAATGGTGACTATCCGTGGGTCTATCCCGCGGCATTTCTTTTGGGAATGCTTGGGACCAACTCTCTGCAGCTTCGAAGAGATTGTCATCTCATAACCTTTAGATTACTCAGAAATTTAATAACCTCTAATAAATAGAATTTAAAAAAATAAAAATTAATTAACCTCCAAAGAGCAAGCAGGCAATGGCCTTCTTAATATCCTTGGCCCCGAAGATAGAGGGCGCGATGGAGGTGGCGACTCTCTCATAGATGTCCGGCAAGGCGGCGAGACGACGGAACTGTTCCTCCTCGGAAGCGGTGAAGGGCTGGCTGGTCACATTACCCAAGCCCTCCCCGTCCACCTTGATGCCCACCACGCGCAGGTAAGCTGAACGCACACCGACTATTGCCTTTTCTTTCCCATCTCGCTGCAATATGAAAAGATAATTAATTAATTAAGAGTAGGGACAGAGTAGAGTAGACACTTCTTCTTCTTCCTCAGCCTATTCCTGTCCACTCCTGGACAAAGGCTTCCTCCATTCACTTCCATGTCACTCTGTCTTGTGCAGACTGCATCCAGGTTATTCCGACGTGTCTGTTCAGATCATACTTCCACTGTAGTTGCGGTCGCCCTGCACTTCTCTTTGCCGTCCACGGTCTCCAAGTCAGCAGTCTTCTTGTCCATTTTTCGTCTGAGCTTCTGGCTACATGATCTGCCCATTGCCATTTTAGAGTCGCCACCCGGTAGATGATGTCAGTGACCTTTGTTTTTTCTCTCACTGTATCGTTTCGGACTCTGTCTCTTAGGTTTATTCTTACATGGCTCTTTGGGTCACTCGTAGTTTCTCGGACTCACTTTGTTTGGACAATGTTACAGTTTCAAGACCATAAGTACCAAGGGCGACACACATAATCTTAATTTGAAGATTATTATTTCATTTCATTTATTTATTTTAAACATATCTAAAGATCTAAGATCCAGCAAGAATGGTTCATTGTAATGTTTGGTTGGTGCTCTTGTACAGAGTTCAAAATCAGCACTATGAATAGGTCAGAGGGATTTGAAATCTGGATGCATCGTAGAATGCTACGCATTCCATGAGCCAATATGGTCAGCAATGTCATCATCATCGATTTTTTTAGCTCATTTGGGAGTTCATTTTTATGAAAACAACGACTCAAATAATGAGTCGTGAGTTATGAAAAAGAGTCGGCTCACTTTGCTAAACGTTCCGTTCAACTCAGATCCCTAAAGTGATTAATTTTGCCCATCCCTAGCTGTACCTAATCATAAAGGGCAAAATGGAGGGTGGTCAAGGTATGGGGGAGAAGAGAGATCTCCTGGCTGCGGTACACATGCGATTGAACGGGGATTAGATCAATCGAGGCGCTGTTTAGAACTACACAAGACAGGGACATGTACTCTCGACATGTCGACGTTGGGGGAACCCGGCATGACACGTAAAGAAGGGGAACACACGGGTGAGAAGCCTGCAGCTAAAGGGTTAACCAAAAATAAATCATGAACTCACTTTGCTTTGTTGAGAGACCTTCTTAATAGAATAGATAGCAAGGACACAAGCCCTTGTGCCAGGTACTGCCCGCTCACACAAGTACCTGGAAAATAATGAATAATATAAATATAAAACAATTGACGAGAGTTTTAACACTGCTTTTTGTTTTCAGTGGCAAATCACCAATTACCCCCCTCTTACTACACTCCCGACATTCACTACCGTCACAAGCGCCCAAAACACATTCTCCTTCAGAGATACACCACGGGCCACATCTCAGTCACTTCCCCCTTTCCGTACCAAAACCCGTCCCAACCATCACCCCTGCAGATCCATCTTAGACGTGTATAAAAAATAATATAAATAATGTACTATAACTATTTAATGTCCTCCTCCGAATCCTTCCCTCGTTACCCCATCCTACATATCCTCATTCCCAACAAAATCACTTATAACAGGTGGGGGAGCAATAGCCTTCGGGCTGATACTCCCGAAAGAAAGATCCTAGACTAGTCCAATTACCCTCAATTATTTATTTATGATAAGTTCATTTGTTGATTCTAAATAGAATCAAAATATAATATAATATATCTGGTCTGTACTTTAATGACGTTGTATCGTGGACCTGAAAAGTTATTATCATGAACCAGCTGGAGTGGCTGCATTGCATAATGTTGTGCATAGTGGACCAATATGGTCAGCAACATCGATTTTCTCCACAGAGCCAGATCTGATAGAGGATTGTTGATCAACATTAAAGCAGTATCACATTTAGGACATGTGCTTAGGGGATACAAGTATGAACCACCACCTGATCATCGAGGGTCGACGAAGTGTTGGCATGAAGTGAATAAAAAAAATATTGAGCTGTTTCGAGCTGCCAGCAACAGAGATGCATACCCTCAAGTGATAGTCAATGTTGGGGGGACCTGACGTAACATCAGAAGAAGAAGATAAATGTATAGTTTTACCTCTCACAATACATCTGCAAATGCCGTGGTACCTCTCCTTGGGGAATGCTTTCCGGGAGTTCTTGCAATTTGAGGGTCTGGAAGTACAAAACATATTTTAGTTTCATCAGACAAACCGGAAGTTTCCTAGCTTCTTCCACATTCATACAGCGAGTCATACACACACATAGATTCTTCTGACTTCTAACATGGCTGACATTTAAAATTTAATTAATTTGGTAATGCCATGTTTTCCTTGACTCTGTAGTCCATTTGCATCGCTAATGCAAATTTTCTTAATCCCTGCGATCCATATGCCCAAACCAAACGCAGTGATCTTTTCATAATTTTGTTGTTTTAACTAACTAACTAACCATCACGCCGTCTCCCCGAAGGGGTAGGCAGAAAGTATGGACTGCCACACTTTTCTTTCCTGACATATTTCTCTCGCTATTCAATCATCAACATTCATACATCGTGTCATGCACGCGCGTCGATTTCTCTGACTCCTCACATGGCCGACATTCAATATTTGATTTATTTGATCGTGCCACGTTTTCATCGGTCTTCCTCTATTTCTGGTTCCATTTACATCGTTAACATATAATTTTTTTACCATTCTTTCTTCATTCATTCTTTCCATATGTCTAAACCATCTTAATGATCCTTTCATTATTTTGTTCATGACACCATCATTCGCACCGCATTCACTACTTATATTATAAAAAATACCGCATTGTTGTTTTATAAAAAATATATTTATATATAACAACATTCAAAATCAAAGATGGTACCAATTAGAACTAATTTGAATATTTTATCACTCGAAATTACAGAGAACTAATTTTACTTTCGCCCAAAACCAAATATTAGAGTAAAAAAATTACAGTATTAGTACCTGAAAGTGAAAAATGACTATGCATGCGATCCGCAGCTTACGGGTTAATACCCTTTCGCAGATAATGAGTTAAGCACTAATGTTAATTTAAAAATATATATATTTATAATAACCTGATAGTCGACACAGTGGCATTTGTCTGGAATAATGAAATATGGATCGAGTGGGCATTTCGGCCGACCAGCTTGTTCACTGAAAAAAAAGAAAACGATTTTAAAAATGGCAGATTTTTATAGTTTTAATATTTGCACTTTAATGGCAAAACGTAAGATTTTATTTGTAACAATGAAACAAACAATATTAAAACATTAATCCCTATAGTGTGGCCGACTATATTTGCAACAATAACAACGTTTCTCCGTAGGGGTAGGCAGAGAGAATGGACCACCACACTACTCTATCCTGGCACACCTCTCTAGGTTCCTCCACATTCATACACGAGTCGATTCTTCCGACTTCTAACATGACCAACCTTTAAAATTTGATTAATTTGGTCGTGTCATGTTTTCCTCGGTCTATCTCGACTCCGTACTCCATTTACATAATTAACGTATACTTTCTTAACCATTCTTTCTCCATCCATGTGCTCCATAAGTCCGAACCAACTCATCGATCCTTTCGTAATTTTGTTCATAATACCTTCTTCCACTCTACATTCCTTTCGTATATCAGCATTTGAGATTCTGTCGTATATCGTTCTACCACACATACGTCTTAGGGACCTCATCTCTACTGCATTTATTCTGCTCTCATCCTTCTTCTGCCAGTTCCATGCTTCGCTTCCATACATTAGAGTTGTTTAACTACATTTTTAGTTAAAAAAAATTGGTTTTGAACTACGGCAGACTACATTTGCAGTTCATATTTGAAGGTATCTTATGAACTTTCTTAGTTTATTATAGTTTCTTTCTACTAAATTGTACGTATTCAAATATTATGATGACTGGGACTACCTGTCTTAGCTGTTAATGTATCCAAACGCAGTTCGAGACCATGTTTATTTACTGGAAATTAAGCTGGATGCACAATGGTGGTTAACAAATACAATTTATTTTCCCTTGTTTTGAATTTAACATTATAATGATAAACTTACATATTGCATTTCCTGGGCAAGAGGTAACCCTCGAGTCCAGGTTTGACGGGCAGGTTGGGGACCACATTCTTACAGGAACGACATTGAATTGATATCTTAGTGGCTTTGGCCTTTATTCCAGAAGCAGACACAATTATTCCCGGAATTTTCACCAATCTCGAGACAGTGTCTGACTGAAAATAATATAATGGGGTATTATACACATTATCACAGCCTTAAAAGTCTTTATTTTGATTTTGTTAAATTATCCTGATTCCCAAGAAAGTCACTTCCAACTGGTGGGGAGCGAATTCGGGCTGATACTCACGAAAGACAAGATACTGGACTAGACTATTTTGTTTAAAACAGACATTCTATATTTCAAAAAAATAATAAGTAGGTACCTACATTCGATTGGAAGCAAATATTTAAAAATAATTTAGTAGTACCATCATTCAATAAATCAAAAAAACAAATTAAGAGCAAACAAATGAAGTTTAGAAATATTTCATAAATATTTTAATGTACCTTCATATCTCGAAGTGAAGCTGGATTAGCATCGGAAGACAAAAGTACTTGAACTTCTTCAACTTTCTCTTCCCCTTCAGGGCGGGGAGAAGTTATTTCATCAGCAACCTACAAATGAAAATTTATATAGTTTTTAACGCACGCATGAATAAAAAGTTTAAAAATATATATTTGGTGCTTAAAACAATGATACTAAAAGTTCAGCAAACCTCTTTAGTGGCTTCCTCTAAAACTGGTAAATGCTCTGCAGGTTGCTTGTATAACTTTTCGGCTAACACTTCATCAAAACTAGAGAGATCTTCAATGTTTATTTCAATCCAGTACTGCCCAAGGTTGTATTGTCGTTTTAGAGTATCTCTGAAAACAATATGTGATATGAAAAATCTAAAATACACACTAAAGCGTAAAAAAATATTTGCAAACAGTCGGCAACAAATTACTTACCGATATTTGTAATTGAAATTCCCCTCGTGAAACTGTCGTAGAAATTCCTTGAACTTTTTCTTCACTCCTTGAAGGTTAAGAGTTGCCGCATTAGTATCATCTTCAGCAGCAAAATTATCGGAGAAGAATACTCCGGCATCATCAAATCCTTCCATCGTATATAGTCAATTATTAATAAAGTAATAAGCAAAAATAACGATAACAAACACTCCCGAACAGCCAAACTAAGAAGCGACAAAATTTTGACAAGACCAGAACTTTTTGGCGCGAAATTGTTTGAAAGTATTCCCAGTAGCAAAAAATTGTTTAAGCATAAATATTTATTTAAAAAAAAATCTCTTTCACATGTTAAAATATGGTATTTTTTGTCTTTCAGATGGGAAAATTTCCTTTTAAAAGCACTTCACAAATTTTGCTAACAAATTTTAACCATAATTTACAATTTGAAGTCTGAAAATAAGTTTTTCAACTTTTTTCCATTAGTTTTCAAATATCATAGACTAGAGTTTTGAAAGTCTGGCGTCATTCAGCAAATGGCTGCCTACGCCTGGTGAATATACCATCGTTTTTCACTCATGGTAGATTTTGGTTGATTTTAGGAGTTCCTCAAAGGTATGTTCACATTTCAATGCTTTGACATTTTATGATAACATCTTATTCGCCGTTGTTATTGTCATTCCTAACTTATGCCGGTGTAATGAAGTAAAGTATTCACGCACTCGGAATGTTCACTCAAGTTTTATGTTGATGTTCATTATTTTTGTAGCAGCTCTCTTTGTTTACTCACACTAAAATAAATAACAATAAATTTAACTCATATTTCTAATTGACGGATAACCTAGTATGCTCAAACCAAGCTTTGTGATTATGTTCTTCATGCATTGACTTTCGCCGCCTAATAGCATACCAACAGGCGCAACAGGTAATCACAATATTTCGTTTCGCGTGAGTAGTGGCAGCAGTAATCTTACAAAATGATTCGTTTTAATACTGCCTAGAGATGTTTTGACAACGGTTTCTTTCTTTTACCTAATAATTTATTATTTACCTAGAATGTTACTAATGTTTAATCAAAGTCGCTCTCAAAATGTAACTTATTTGTGGATCAACACAAAATTATGGAAATTAATTGATATTTTTGACTAAATATTTCACAAATGTGGCGCTATTAAATGTATTATCATTGTAATCATACAAATCATAAAAACATCTTTTGAAGATTTTCTGACACTAATTAGATTTCTAAATTTCACATTTTCAATAAAATATTAACATTGGTTATTGAGATTTGTTGGTAGAAGCTCATGATAATAATTATTATTTTTTATAATAAAACTATTTATTACAAGAATTTTTAAATATTCATTATTCATATAGTAGGCTATTTTAGATTGATTTTTTTAAGGCATTGGTTATAATTATAATAATGATAAAGTGCCATTTTTGCTTACTTTTAAAGTCTCATTTTCGTAATGTAGTCACCTCAAGGGCGCAATGAGGAATGTTTTAAATCTAAAATGAACACTGCATCTGATATTCGCAATCAGTAAGAAAATACTATCGCAATAAAACCAATACACAGTTTACACCTTAAATCTTTCAGATAATTTGTGCACCTAAGGTATGAAAATAGTAATGGGTTGGCTACTGCGAAGGCTATATCCCCTAAATTTGGATTAGGGCAATGTTTCGGCTCAACTAATCTATCTATTGCGGATGAACTCGCTGAGCGAAGTGAGGATTTCTTTGGATTTAGGCTGTCCGTTTAACAGAGTTCAGATATATAACTTGATGCCATTCCGTGTAGCGCTTTAATGTCTGTCCAGCAGAGTTTATACTGAATTCTTTCTGGAATCACTATGAGCCCTGGCTGAATACACATAAAACTTGTCCTATGCCCGGCCCATTTTTGTGAAATTTCAAGTTTTGTGAAGGGTGTCTTAAAAGTGTTTTAATTATGAAAATACTGGATTAAATCAATTGAAACTTCTTGTATTTATTTAAAACACTTAAATATATCATTTTTGTGTGGCAGTTTTGCCAAGATTGGCCTTTATGGAGAGCCACATTGCAATGTTTGCAAATATACCGGGTCTCACTCCTTTTTTTGTGCTTTGCACACACCTTGCAGGTTCAACAGGGTTTCTCTTTTTTTTTCTTCTGTGTGAGGTATACCTATTAAAATATGCTTGGATATAGCCTTTGACAACCTGCTTGTTGGATCCTGCAAGTTTCGCACT
Organism: Lepidostoma basale; assembly: GCA_022606425.2. Classification (NCBI taxonomy): domain Eukaryota; kingdom Metazoa; phylum Arthropoda; class Insecta; order Trichoptera; family Lepidostomatidae; genus Lepidostoma; species Lepidostoma basale. The sequence goes on from JAHDVF020001569.1 coordinate 531,759, forward strand.
CGGAGTGGACCCGGTGACTGCAAAACGTCATCTCCAGAAGGGGAAAAATTATTATTTAAAACTAAAGAAAGAACCACTGTTAATTTTTATCAGAAAATTTAAAATACCCCGCTTTGGGATGGTTTGAGTAGTTGCTATTCGTAGCACTAGGAAAAATTTATAATATAAGTCACTAGACGCACATGTTTAGATGCCTGGTAAACTACGTGAAAACACGGGACCAGGAAACAACGCTTGGTTATACAATTACATGTTTACATAGCTCCGGGATACAATGCGTTAAACAACTTCTTTAAGATGTTATGTTATGTGCGAATTTTTACAATATTATATTGCATTTTGCTTTTGTAACAGGTTGTGATAAATAAACATATTAACCCATTGCGCCACTAATAAACAAATTAGTTCATAAGACTAAATTACACACAAAATAAAAATGGTAAAACATAAAAGCATGGCTCATCTCCAGGTAGTTTTGGAAGATTGTGATAAGCTTTAAAGCATTCTGGCTTGTGGAGAGCCACCAAACATTTCTCACATTCCCATCGAGATTCACTAGAATCACTAGAATATTCATCAACTTCATTCTCACTGCCACTTTCCAAAAGGATCCGCTGTATTTCATCCTCATTTGATGACATATTACAAGCGCGATGAGTTTGTTTACTCGGCTATTTTGGAGGTATTGACAGATTTTAAAATATCGTAATATTTTGTAATAAATAATGTGAAATAAATTGTGACTATTACATTTTATTATGAAATCAGTAACCGAAATATGCCTACTTATTTATGTCATTTTTATGAATAAAGTTAATGTCATTCAGTTTTAATGTAAAAAAAATCACTTCAAAGACAAACCGGCGATTCGCCGGCTTTGTGTTGCAGTGGGTTAATGAAACAAACAGGGTTTTATTTCATAAAATATCAATATAAATAATTTCAAAGTTTTAATTTGTTTCATTAGTGGTGTCTGTTTTTTAAATAAGTATATTTTATTTTAGACATCAACCATGATACGAAACTTGAGGAAGTCTGCACGATTTCCGTTGAATCAAATTAACACGGAAGATACCAGTTCTCCAGGAAATGTCCCGGGCGATAAAGAGAAAAAAGTTAAGATGTCCATAGTCCAACACATTTGCAATAAGTGCGAGAAACCATTCACGACCTCTGTGGGACTCAAGCGCCATGTAAAATTTTGCAAGGACAAAACTGCGGATATATCCCTTACGATTCCAGACAACTCCAAAACAAATGGAAGTATCTCTGAAAATCACAACGATTTGAATTCAAAGAACTTGAATCTGGTCTCTGATCAGGCGACCGGCAATGGCCAGGGGAGTGAGGACCCCAAGATTACCAGAAAGTCTAGTAATCCATATGAATTTGAAGAGGAATTGTCTGATCACACTCCTGAGGTGGAACAAAAGGATGTGAACGCTGATGTCTGCGAATGCTGCGGAGAAAGTACCGCTACGGCACACAGAGTAAGATATTTCCCTCATTCTAGTACATTCTAGGTTTAGCTAATAGGTTGCAGCAAGTATCATATTAGCTAACTTAGTAACTCCTTTGCCCTTCTATTATTTTTTTATTTAGAAGTTAAACATGTTCATTAACCCTTATAGTGCAGCGGACTGCAGTAAAAAAAAGAGACTTCCAACTGTAGTAGACTACATTTGCAGCTCATATTTGATTGTATCTAATAAAGTCATTACTAAATTGTTTGAGTAACAATAAATACTCTAAATTAAAATACCACATCAATCCAAAAAATGCCAAAAAAATAATTATACAAATCCCTTTGAAAAATTGATAGTCAATATTTTGCTTCATTGTTTAAAAAAAAAAATCAATTGAAAATTGTTTTTATTTTTCGCCGATAACTTTTTACTAAATTTGAAAACAAAATTATGAAGATTTAAATTTGAAGAATCTGTATTTCAGACGGCCATCTTCCACTGCACACCATGCAAGAAGTCGTTCAAGCACAAGATGTCCCTAGACATTCACCAGACCAAGTTCCACTCAACCCACCTGAACGCCATCCGCTGCGAGCAGTGCGAGGTGTCGTGCCTGAACATGACGGTGTACACGCAGCACATGCAGGCGCACGCCAACAGCGTCAAGAGGCACAAGTGCGCCTACTGCAAGACCACCTTCTCGCGCCCCTACAACCTCACCCGCCACCTCGAGCAGACGGGATGCGATGGCAGGGCCAAGACCAGTTTCCCATGCAAGGTAACCTCAGGATTAATACTAAGCTTATCCTCAAATCCTGATCAATACTCACTCTACTGTGATAAATCCATCCTTTACCTGCGGAGCAGGACTCTGAATATCCTGTTCAAAACACAACAAACCATCGCACCGTTTCTCCGCAGGGGTAGGCAGAGAGAATGGACCACCACACTACTCTATCTTGACACACCTCTAGCTTCCTCTACATTTATACGATTCCTCCAACCTCTAACATGACATAACCTTTAAAATTTGATAAATTTGGTCATGCTATGTTTTCCCCGGTCTACCTTGATTCTGTACTCCATTTACATTGTTAACATATACTTTTTTTTATTTAAAAAAAAGACTAACATCAAGAATTTATGTCAATGATATCAGAATTTATTTTACAATCTTCAATGTGAGCAGAAAATAGCTCATTATTATGAAGAAGGAATCTGATCGTGTCCAGGCTTGAACCCATGTCCCCTGGGTCAGGAGCCAAGCGTTCTATCCCCTAGACCACCACCCGAATTCTTAACCATTCTTTCTCCATCCATGCGCTCCATATGTCCGAACCAACGCAGCGATCATTTCATAATTTTGTTGATAATACAGGGTGTACAGTGGCAGAATTAGCATTTAAAATTTAAATAAAAAATAAACTGTAAAGGATTTACATTTATTTCAGTAACTATTGCAAAGATGAAAGTGCAGATTTTATTTCTTAAAAATTATTTTGTCTAAATGTAGACCGTCACGTCGGACACACTTATGGAATCTGGCCTCAGTATTCCGTGCCACTCGCTGGAGAAGTGACGTCGGGATGCCATTAACTTTGAGAACGATATTTTCTTTTAGTGCAGAGATGGTCGCAGGGTCAGTTTCATACACTTTACTTTTGAGGTACCCTCACAGAAAAAAGTCCATAGGAGTGAGATCTGGCGACATGGGTGGCCAGGGGATGTCACCGAAATGGCCAAACAATTTGTCGTCTCTCTAGCAGTGTGAGGCGTGGCGCCATCTTGCTAGAACCATGTGCGTGAAGTGGAGGCAGGATGTTCTCTTATTTTTGGCCAAAAACTTGTAATGGCTTGCCATCGACGATTTAAAAAAAAATAGGGTCCGATTATTCCACTGCTTGACAATACACACCAAACCGTCACTTTGGGGCTGGGATGTGGCTGTTGATGTTTTAAACGTGGGTTCTGTCCTTTAGGTAACCAATAATGATAATTCTGCTTATTTACACTTCCATTCAAATGAAAATGGGCTTCATCACTCCAAAAGATAGTGTTTACCGTACGAAATCGCTCTAACATTGTCTCGCAGAAAATTGTATGTAAATTTTACTCATTAAGTTTAAGCGCTTGCACAATTTGAATCTTAAAAGAGCATGCTCCATCAATTTCAATTTATATGCACTGGTTTAGATGGTTCAAAAGTGATGATTTTGATACAGAGGATAAGGAACTCAAAGGGGATAAGGATAAAGAGCTTTTACTCGAGACTAACTGATGATTAGTTCGAGAATCTCAAGTAAAAATATATTAATTAAAATGTATCATGAACGTCCCAGGTGTGCGGGGTGGAGTTTGCCCGCAAGGACAACCTCCGTGATCACCTTCGCCTTCACATCGGCAAGGGCATCACCAAGAAGATCTTCACCTGCGACTACTGCCAGAAGGAGTTCAAGGGCAAGACCATGGCCGCTATCCACATCCGCAATCACACAGGTACCTCATTACACTTACACCCTTTATTGTCTCTTAGATCAACTATATATTTATGGCAAAATTCTGGTCAAAATTCTTTGGCATATAGAATGGAATAATACTCCTAGCGGCTTCTAACAATATGTTGGTCAACAGCCTTCACATTGTGTTAATAAGGTAGTTTGCTAAATGCCGAAAATCATTCTCCATAGATGGCGTTAGTGGGTCGGTTGTATAGGTTAATTCTTGAAAAAATTCACTAGTGCAACCAAATCTACATAGATGGCTGACTGAAACTGCCACGTGAAGATAAATATGGATTTTGAAATATATATACATCTTCCAAAAATTTGTCATGCATGATCACAAATAACAAAGGTGGAATGGGGAATGTTGTAATTACATAAAGCATGCGCTTAACCCAACCATGACAGGTCATAAGTCCTGTAAACACCTTGATCATCCATGTTCAGTTTCCAGTTTGCGTCTTCGTCTCTATTGAGATACAATTAAAAAAATATATATATATATTTATTATTATTATTTTGGTGAACCGCTCTTTACATCATGGCAGCATGAGCCAAATCGTTTAAAATTAGTTCAAAACAATTTAATCATTCTATAATTTGTAATTTTTTACCATGTCGCATCATTGACTTTTGTTTGATTATATTATTTTAGGTGAAAAGCCGTACAAATGTAAAGAGTGTCCCAAAGCTTTCAAGTCCAAGGCCGCCCTCAACAAACACGAGCGCTGCCACACGGGGGAAAAGCCGCACCAGTGCAACCAGGTAAAGACACCCAACACTTATTTTAATATCTATTTAGCCGCTACTTATAATTGAGGAACGAATAAAAGTGGTCAAAGAAGTAGATATTGAAAGGACCATTCACAATGGAGTTCTAGATTCAAGCTTCATGGAACTGGCAGAATCAGAATCAGTTTATTTATTAACTCAAAAGATATTACAAACATAATAACAGTTTAAGAAAGGGTAAAGAATCAGGAACGCATGAGAGATGGTTCAATTTTAGGAAGACAAAATACTCTCTAAAGTTAAGAGTATTTTTCTTCTGAACGTACTTTCACCAATATGAAAGACGTCGATCTCCGAGGTAATCTTGTTCAGCAGACTGATTGCTCTTCCCACCGGTATTATTAGAGGCAGGTTGGTTCTTGCGGCCGGAAGAAAGAACAATCTATGCTGACGCTGTCGGAGATATCTGTCGGGAACAAAAAGACCTACACCCTCCAGCACGGCTGAGTTTTCAAAATATCCCCTAATTAATCTAAAGAAATGGGTTATGAGAAACCTGTCTCTTCGAAGCTGCAGAGAATTAGACCCCAACATTCCCAAAAGAAACGCTGTGGGATAGAGCCATGGATAGCTACCATACTCCTTCATGTAGAGGCAGGATGAGAGCAGAATAAACGCGGTAGAGATGAGATCCCTTAGACATATGTGTCTTCTTCTTCTTGTCCTGTCACACCTCTGTTGTGCATAGAGCCTCAAGGAACCTTCTCCACCCGACTCTATCGCATGCCTGATGCCTTACATCAACCCAAGTGAGGCCTGCTGCTTTGACCTCGTCCTACAGGGCTCTTCTTCAGGTGAATCTAGGTCTGCTTCGCTTCCTCTTTCCCCCCATAGGGGACCAATCTAGTGCACCCAGAGCGATGCAGGCTGGGTTCCGTCTCAGGGTGTGACCGATCCACAGCCATTTGCGTCTAAACTTGTTCTCTGATTGCCTTTTCGCCCGCCATGGTCCAGTGAACGTGTGGTTGTAAAATATATTTGATAAATACCTATGTATTTAAAGTAAGTGAGTACTTTAAGAATCAAATATTTAAATGAAATTAGTGGATGCTACTTTTTAAATAATTGAACTTGTTTTTTTTTTTTTACCATTGTCACTGACGGAAAGGATTATAACACAATGAGGTAAGAAATGCTTGAAACTGAATAGATTTTTTTCTCTGAATTACAAAATGAACATGATGTTCTTTGACCCCAGATAAGTGGACTATTTTAGACCATTTGTTATTTTGGTCAACTTATTGACTGCCTTAGCGAATCTTCAAGAAAAAAAAACATTGCTTTGTAGTATTTAGATCCAAGGTAATATTTATAAAGTGTCCCAGAAGTTGATGTCAAGCCGGAAACGGATGATAGGGCAAGTCATGCTAGTTATGAAAAAAATGTAAAAAAAATCAGAATGTTGATTTTTTTTAAATACCTGTAATTTAAAAATACAAAACTTAGTTAACTCATCAGTTTTCGGCTTGACGTCGGCTTCTGGGACACCCTGTATATGTGTGTCATAAATAAAACAAAATATCTTCTAATAGTGCCCCGTCATGTCCTCCCGACGTTGGCGATCACTATGGCAAATGCTTTCTCGCCACAGTGATTTCCTGGGAAGTGTTACTGGAGTAGTTTCCCGTTGCCTTCTCTGGAGATGTTCTATCAAATCAAATCAAATCAGTTTATTTTCTCAAAAGACATTACAATTTTTTTTTATAGTTTAAGGCATATCTATTGAGAACAGGTAAAACATAATAAATATATAATACCAGGAACGCATGAGAGATGGTTCGACATTAGGAATACAAGATACTCTCCAAAGTCAAGAGTATTTGTCTTCTGAATGTACTTTCACGAATATGAAAGACATCGATCTCCGAAGCGATCATGTTCAGCAGTTTGATTGCTCTCCCCACCGGCATCACCAGAGGCAGGTTGGTTCTGCATGTTGGGAGATAAAACAGTCTGTGCTGACGCTGTTGAAGATAACCATCCGGAACATAAAGATGGATAGCCTCCAAGATGACGGAATTCTCAAAGATGTTACCTTCAGTTAGCTGGTTGATTTAAGTTTTTTGGCACCAAAGATACGCCATACCTCCCTCCCTCCCTGTCTGCTATGACTCTGGTGGTGAGGTCAGTGTTCATACTGCTCAGGATCTCGAGAACCACTCTAGGATGCCAGGGAGTCAGACTTAAAACAAAATATAACGGTGGAAATTTTTTATTAAAAAAAAAGGTGAAGTATTTGATTTAATAGTCTCTGCGGGGTTACAGTGCGCGAAGCGCTTTGCTGCCAAGGAGACCCTGAACCGACACATGCTGGTGCACCTGGATGAGAAGCCGTACTCGTGCGCCGTGTGCGGCAAGTCCTTCATCCAGTGCACGCAGCTGCGTGCGCACATGTTCTACCACACCGGTGATTCCAGCTTCAAGTGCAAGTACTGTCACCTCCTCTTCAATAGGAAAAGCAAGTAAGTACCCTTAATAATAATAATTAATAAATTAGATGATTTATAAAGCACTATTTTTTAATAATAATAGTTTTTATCATGTAATCACCTAAAGGGCGCAATGGGACGCAATGGGACGTGTTTAAAATCTAAAAAATTAAATGTGAACGAAAAAAAAAAAAAAAGCTGCATTTGATATTCACAATCGGTTAGAAAGTTTAATAGAACAAAATATGTACATATACAAGTTTTAAGTTGGGTATGAAATATAAAAAATATGGGGTTTCAGCTTAGATCTGAAATCTGTCGGATCATTTATGCATCTAAGGTGTGAAGGGAGATTGTTCCAAGCTGATGGACCGGCTACCGCAAATGCTCGATCCCCGAAATTTGTACTAGGGCAAAACTTCGGCTCAACTAATCTTCCTGTTGCTGAGGAGTTCGCTGAGCAAAGTGTGAATTTCCTTGTATTTAGACTGTCCGTTATACAGAGTTCGAATATATAACTTGGTGCCATTCCATGTAGCGCTTTGAAAACTGTCTAGCAGAGTTTATACTGGATTCTTTCTGGACTTTTAAGCATTATCATTATATTTTTAAGCATTATATTTTTATGAATTATCATCTCAATGTCGCTGTAAAAAATGCTTCGTGTTAAAACCAAGTGATGGATTTCTTCTTATCAGCGGTTTGTTGTCCACGGCTAAACGTAGGCCTCTCCCAAAGCACACCACTGCCCCCTATCTATTGCCACTCTCATCCATCCACGTCCATCAATCCCTACAATATTGTCAGTACAGCAAGCAGGGGGATGTCCAAATCTACGGAATCCTGTACCCAGTCTCAGTGGAGACATGTTCTGGAGTGCCAGAACATGTCTTCCCTTACGGTTATTGCTCAGAGCCACCTCAGTCACCTTGGTTTGCTGTCAAATAAATTCCAAAATTAAAAATGATAGAGCCAAGAAAAAATTCAGTGGTAGATTACATGTGTAGTATGTGGGCTCTTAATGTCCTTGAGTTCTGTGGGATCCAGGCTGAAGGGCCGGCTAAAGCGCAGCGTTTCTGTTAAATCTGCCCATTGCAGAAGGCATTGCATGCATAGTTCTTTCTTATTCAGAGTTCATTCTGTGACCAGTTTCCTGTCACCACTCCAGGGTGCACCTGGTCCACCGATCATGCGTTGTTCTCACTATATGGCCAGCCCAGTTCCACTTCAACGAAGCTTTTTTGCGTTGAGAAAGGACCAAAGTTGGCGCTTTTGGTGTTTTTTCAATTATGAAAATTAATTATTGTTGACACAATAACTAAGTTAAATTTTGTTTAGGCTTCTTACTCACGAGAAGTTTATCCACGAGGGCGCCTCCAAGGTTAAGTGCACGGTAAAGGGCTGCAAGAAGTCCTTTATGAAGAAGGATGACCTCGCTCGACACATGGTTACACACTCGGAAGTCAAACGTAAGTAACAATACTAATACTAAGATTTCTATTTATTTGCCTTTAGAGACGCCCTTTTGTTATCCTTTTAAATGTCAGGAGATATTCATTTGCCGGAATCCGGAGGGCCGGCAATTTCTTTGAAAATATTTAATGATACTTGGAGAACGTAAAGACGTACCAAATAAATACTCAGTGCACCGTTTACAACAATTAAAGATATTGTGTAGTGGACTAAAACATTGCAATGACCTTACAATAGAATTTAGATGTTGACCAAGAAATTAGTTTAAAATACATCTGAAAAATAATATAGCATGTAAGATGTAAACAAAATAGTGAGTAATAAAACACTCTCAACTCAAAACTTCCATCCAAAAAATCTTTTTTAAAATTTAATTCATTGATTCGCGTTTGAGAATTCGTTACACGAGCGGTATACGCCCGCATCACTCATTAACTTATGCTCGATTGGCCCCGCATGAGATGTGTTAATAAAACTTCTAGAAAACAGATGTTTTTATTCGTATTACTTATTTAATATGGAGTTTTACATCATTGTTCAAGAAACAATAAATTAAAGTAATCATTGTAGTAGACTTAAATTACATTTTCTGTTCCAGCCTTCTTGTGTGACTCGTGCCCGAAGCGGTTCCGGACCCGCGCTCTGCTAACTACGCACACGCGTACCCACCGGCGAGAGAAGGCCCGCTCCTGCCCTCTGTGCGTGCGCGCCTTTATCCGCTTCGACTGCCTTCTCCGCCACCTGCGCAATCGGCACCGCGAGAAGTACCAGGAAGCCCTCGTGGAGGCACGCAAAGCCAAGGTGACTACACCAACACTTTCATGTTGCTCATTTCAAAAATCTATTCAAGTTGTCAACTGGAGAATGTTTGCTTATTTAGTTTTATACTAGCGTTCCCGACAACGTTTTGCTATAGCTTCAATATCAATTCATTTATGCCATTCAACAGAATAGATCTAACAACATGTTTCTCCAAATACGTGATGTTGACCTTCGTGGCCGATTGCTACGACTGCCACACTGAAGGTCCCGGGTTCGATTCCCGGCGATGGCAGTGTGATTATTACACTGTCTTCTGTCAAGAGTAGAATTCACGTGATAATAAAATGGCGATAGACTATCACAAGTCATGAGAATCAATATGATAGCTATACCCTTTAAATGGATTCGGCTCATGCTGTAATAATGTAAAGAGCGATTCAACAAAATAATAAATAATAAGATTGAAATCTATTTTTACTTAAATATTTGAGCAGTAATGTCATGATGATTAACAGCTCTCATTTTAACCGATTCGAGCGCCATCTCTTGGTGACTTACATTACACACTATTAAACAAATCAAACAATATTTGAATACACCAATATAGACTTTAATGTCCCTAGCGGTAATGTAACTATTTGCCTGTCACATTAAGAATTTATATGGATTTTAATAGTGCATTATAACACGGTTCGTATCAAATCCACTTTTTAAACCTTCCCCGAAGTAATATCATGAAAATTTCATCGCAATCGGTTCAGTATTTATCGAGTCTATCGGTCCTATAGCCACGATCATTGTTGGTTATTATCTTATAATTGTTTTATTTATTTTTCGCGTTCTGTGAATTTGCCAGTAAATAATAATGAATTTAACTTATCTAGCTGGAGATGATGAAATCCAAGCTGAAGCAGATGCACGGCAATGTGCTGAATGCGGACCTGGTGGCGGAGCAGGGGGTGGACAAGAACGACTTGGGAGGCATCACCGAGGAGATCCTCCTGCAGGTCACGGAGGCCGGAGACAATGTCCAGGTGAGAGCAGCTGTCTGACCCCTAGATGTTATCAAACTGTCTAATAATATAAAGGGTATTTTTTTAGAGGTATACAATACATATTCAAAATAAAAAAAACACATTAAAATAATGTTAATGTCTATGATATAAGCTTTATTCAATAGATTATTTTATGCCATTATTGTTTAAATAGAATTTCGGGCATATGAGCGCCACGGCTAGCTTGAATGAAGCGCAATCGTGAAGTCCGATTTTCGACAATTGTCGTCTTTGTGGATGCGTATTATCCACTAGAGTGTACGCGGTGCGAAAACGATCCATGGTCTTCCGAATAACTTGCTCGGATGGACGATTATGTCGACCGTAAAAAGGACGTAGTGCACGATAAGTTTGGCGAACCGAACCATAATTTTCAAAATAAATTTGCACAATTTGCAAGTGCTGTTTTGCCGTCATTCTATTCATGATGAAATGGCAAAACGTACTGACTGCAAATCAATTGTCAACTGTCAAATTGACAGTCTGTAGAAACATTGTTGGCAGTTTAAAAACCAAACCTCTTAAAAAAAACACCCTTTACATACAATTGTTTTTACAATAACATAAATTTATTTTATGCATATCGTTTTTGATTGCCAGATCGGAACGCTAAAATCAAAGCTAAGAAAGCAGAGCACCAAGAAGTCCAGCGCTACTGAAATCTCTTCAGTGATGATTGACGACTCGGAGACCTCACAGGATACGCTGATTCAAATCGAGGAAAGCGAAGATGTCGAGGTGGGTCTACTAACCTATTGAAAGTCACTTTATTTATTCTATGGCTTAGGAGATTATATTGATTGGAGTCTATGGTTTAAAAGTACCTGGTTGTTTTACAATTTAATTGTTATATTTTCAGGTGGAAATAGTGGATATCCCGTTGTCTGAGGAGTATCTTGCCGCCAGCATTCTGGAATTGTTGGAGCTACTCATTGATAAGGAGAACTTTGAAACCTTTAACTGGTCCAATCAGAATGTGGACGATGTGAGTAGCTTTCTCTAATATTAACTCTCTCTTTTTTCAAAGTTTCATACCTAGGGATTGGTTTGAAGCAAAGTGTAAAATTTTTGGTGGTTCTTTGGATATCACTTGGACTTATAATGTAGTAGTTTCCCGTTGCTTTCCACATTTTTTGTATTCAACAGGTTATTTGAACCATATTACTGTTTCAATTTTTTTAGCTATTGATTCTCATTGGATGTGATAGTAGCTAATTGGGAATTCTACACCAGACCAAAGACAGTGAGAGAATCACACTGCTATTGCTGGGAATCAAACCCGGGACCTTTGATGTGGCAGTCATAGCTCTTGCCACTCTGCCACGAATGTTGTCCACTTAATGACGACCTTCGTGGCCGAGTGGTAAGTGCTTTGACTTCCATCCCAAAGGTCCCGGGTTCGATTCCCGGTAACGGCAGTGTGATTGTCACACTGACTTTGGTCTGGTGCAGAATTCACGTAACAATAAAATGACGATAAATTAGCTACCTATCACATGTCACGAGAATCAAAAAATGATATCTATACCCTTTACATCGATTTGGCTTGCGCTGTAATGATGTAAAGAACGATTCAACAAAATAGTATGGAAGTGAAGCATGGAACTGGCAAAAGAAGGATGAAAGTAGAATAAATGCAGTAGAAATGAGATCTCTAAGACGAATGTGTGGCAAATCTGTATATGATAGAGTGACAAATGCAAGTATAAGAAGTGAATGTGGTGCGAATGAAAGTGTTATGAACAAAATAAGGAAAGGGTCATTAAGATGGTTTGGACACATGGAAAGAATGAGTGAAGACAGAATGGTAAAGAAGGTATATGTAAACGGCGTGAACGGAGCTAGAAATAGAGGAAGGCTGAGGAAAACGTGGCACGATCAAATTAATCAAATATTGAATGTCGGTCACGTGAGGAGTCAGAAAAATCGACATGCGTGCATGACAAGATGTATGAATGTAGAGAAAGCGTGACAAGTATGTCAGGACAGAACAGTGTGGCGTTCCATTCTTTCTGCCTACCCCTCCAGGGAGACGGCGTGATGGTAAGTTAGTTAGTTATAATTATAATGATTCAACCAAAAAGACTATTCTTTTAAGTTCTACATTATTTGGGTTTAACGAGAATGTAAATGTAATGTTTGATTTTCATTACAGATTTTGGAAGGCCTCATTATAAAGTGCGGACACATTCCGGCCGCCCCTGAAATAACGGAGCGCTCTCAGCGCCTCCGGGAGAACTCCAAGCTGCTCTTGACGGTGGTGATCGACGACAGCGCCATGAAGACACTCTTCGAGACGCAGACTGTGGACGAGGTCATCCTGAACGTACTGAGGCTGGGCCGTGACACATAGATTAATCAACTCCCATCACAAGACTTCTACATAACACAACTGTGTTAATTTTCATAGTATTTTACAAGTTTAGTTTATATTTTGTTTTATTTTATTCCTTCAGACAGTATTTACTCTGTGTACTTATTTTTTTTTTCACGTTTTTTATGCATATTACTATTGGGATAATATTGTTTATATTTGTTAGAGATTTGGAGATCAGTTTATCAATCATTATATATATTTTTTTATTTCTATACTTTTGTATGAAACACTTAATTTGTGGTGTGGCATTGTAAAATATAATATTAATACACTTTTAATTTGTTCGGGAGGTGCCTATTGGTGGCGATGAGGTTTGCAACCCATCACACCGCGTCTCCCGCGGGGCGAAAAGAAAAGGATGGAGTGCCGCATCAGTAAAAGTGTGACAGTCGATTCTTTCTGCCTACCCTTTCAGGGAAACGGCGTGATGGTTAGATAGTTAGTTAGTTTTTAATTTGTTCTTACTTTATTTTTTAACAACAACTGGTTTCGCTCCCGCTGGAGCTTCGTCTGACGAAGACAAAGCTCCGACAGGAGTGAAATCGGTTAGTTGTTAAAGTGCTGTAAAAAACAAATTGAACGTTTATTAATATTATATTATTTCTTAACCCGTTAACCGGGTACGATGAAATATTACGTCATTCCAAGAAAGCAACAGCAGCGGCTATGATGAAATATTCCGCCAAAACCTTTATAATATTATCCTTTAATGAGGGTAATATTATAAAGGTCTTGAAATGTTTGACTGCTGCGTCCTATCGGTGTTAACTTGTGGGTTTGAAACGACAATATTGTCTCAGAAAAGCGCCAATAAATTGACAATTGTCAAAAGAGCTATGGAAAGAGCAATGATGGAATTCAGTATGTATAGAGGACAGGGTGAGAAACACCACTATTAGAGCCAGAACAGGAATGTCGGACATCATCCAAAGAGTGGCATCGCTAAAATGGCACTGGGCAGGCCATGCCGCTTGCAGCACTGACGATGGACATAATACCTCCTTTGCTGGTATCCTAGAACTGTTACCCAAAACCCAGGACGTCCCCAACTTCAATGGAGGGCCGACATTGAGATCGCCAGTACGACATGGACGCATGTTGTCCAAGATCGATAGACGTGGAAACAGATGGAGGAGGCCTACGTCCAGGGAGATACAGGCTGATGATGATGAATGAGAGTGAGAATGAAAACAAAATTAAATGGTTATCGGGTTAAAAAACATTTTCCCACCTTATTAGATTAAGTGAGATTATTACATTGTTATTACTGCTGCATGCTCTACTATATCGAGCATTTATTGTTGTCAGATTAGTTTCTAACTGAATCTGCAGAACTCCACTCTTGTGGGATAGATCCCAATAAATTAGAACTAATTTTAGCACGATATTAATTAGTTGATAGTGAAATACTTATTAATGTAGGACCCATTACACATGTTTATGCTTTTATTTTTATAAGAATAGTTTTTTTTATAGCTGCATTTTTTTCCTTTACGCAAAGAGCAATTTAGAAAGATATTATGTTAATTTTAGTTAGTGCATTTAAATGTAAGCTAGTTTTTATAACATATCGATTTTATATTAATATCATGTATACAAATATTTTTTATTTGAATTATTATCGTAAGAACATGTGCTAATTTTTTATACTGTAGCTTAATATACTAACTAACCATCACACCTTTTCTCCAGAGGGGTAAGCAGAGAGAATGGACTGCCGTACTGTTCTGTCCTGACACCTCTAACTTCCTCTACATTCATACATTGTAACATGCACGCTCGTCGATTTTTCCAACGTTGAATGTGGCTGCCTTTCAGTATTTGATTAGTTTGGTCATGCCATGCTTTCCTTAGTCTTCCACGGCTTCTCTTACTACTCATACTGCTTGTATACAACATTTTAACCATTCTAGTCTCGTCCATTCTTTCCATATGTCCAAACCATCTCAGGGATGCTTTTTTGCTTTGCATTTCGTCATTCGATATTCGATTATATATCATTTTTCTGCACATTCTTCTCAGTGATCTCATTTCTACGACATTTATCCTACTTTCATCATTTTCTTGCCAACTCCAAGTTTCACTTCCATACATAAGAGTTGGCACTAGAAGTCCATTATGTTCTACCATTTACTCTGTTGCCTGCCCCAACCCTTCTTTCAATATCCTTCTCCACTCTCCCATCCTTTGTAAACATACTTCCTAAATAAACAAATTCATCCACTTGTTCCAGATTTTCACCATTCACACTAATGTTGGACTGTCATGTTTTCTTCTTTTTCGAAAATCATTACCTTGGACTTATTCACATTCATCATCAAATCGTATCGCTTGCATACCTCATAGATACTAGTATTCGAGAAAGATACTGAAACAATAGATTATTGCTAGAATGATTTGATTTGTAAAAAAATATCATTTTATTCAGTGATATTTTATTCTAAATGTGGCTACGAAAAATCTCTCATGCAGTGATGACAGAAAAAGTAATGTTTGTTTAGCGGTTTAAAATATAAAAAAACATACCCTTCTTTGTACCTTACAGGAGACAAGGACTTGGATCTTCTGGCATACAGAGGTTCAGCTCTAATGGCTATTCCTCTTACGTTTGTTGACAATGTGATTTGGTGGTTGTTTTATGCGATGGCTAAATGTAACCCGGAGTGCTCAGAAAAAGGGGCAGGGAGGATTTAGGGTCTATACTATAGTTCTACTTTTTCTCGGCCAGGGCTGCATTCATGGAAGACCAGTTTACGATGTCATTGTGAATTGTGATAAGATCAATTTTATTATTTTAGAAAGGAGGCTGTTTTTTGTGGGAAACGAAGAGGAGCAATGCCTGAATAGAGTTATTGTGGCAGACAGCATCTTGCATGAGACTATTTTGTTTGGCAGATTTGGTGGTGGGCTATCAGGGAGGAATTTTGGTTTATAGGAGGCGATAGTTTTTATTCTTCTAGATCAGGGGTCTCTACACTACGGCCCGCCAGTGTCATCAATCCGGCCCAGAACCCCTAATGACCAGCGTCATCAATCAGGATGATGATAGATATTAGTCACTAGTTCCCACTCATATCAGTAGAGATAAGTGCAACCTTGATTGGACCTGAGAAGAAGTTAGAGCGGTTCTCGGAGGTTAATTGAAAACACAAATGATTAATTGATGAAAAATTATTTTTGATATACTGTTAAAAAAAATTGCTATGTTTTGAATTAAATGTTTGTTTGAGCTGTTCCTAAAAAATTATGTAAGATTTATTTACAATATCCTTGATGCTTCCTGATGTATTTCTAGATAAGAAACTTTTAATTAATTATAGTATGTATGTAGCATTATTCAAATTGTGCACATCCTGGTTGGGTACATATTGCTCAAGGCAATACTTGAACCAATGGTTGTTTTTTTATTGCTGAGAGTATCCGGTGGGTTTGTGTCACCTATTACTATTATTATGTATAAGAATTATGAAACTTGGCAATACTAGAATGATTATATTAGGCTTATCAAACTCTGTCACTTGTAAGGGCACCTTTACATGAAAAAGGTTCTATTCATTTAGACACTGAAAATTATTTTAAAAATGCAAATGGTATATAATAACAAACTTGAAATAATTCAATACTTGAAACTATCCTTAAAAATTGAATTTGGGATTTTGTTATTTAAAAATACGATAATAAATACGAATGAAAACTTCTGTTTTCTAGAAGTTTTTTTTATATTATTATTATTATTTTGTTGAATCGCTCATTACATCATGACAGCATGAGCCAAATCGATGTAAAGGGTATTATAGCTATCATAGTGATTCTCGTGACATGTGATAGGTAGCTAATCTATCGCCATTTTATTGTCACGTGAATTCTACACCAGATCAAAGACAGTGTGACAATCACACTGCTTTCGCCGGGAATCGAACCCGGAACCTTCGGGGTGGCAGTCAATGCACTTACCACTCGGCCACGAAGGGAGTTAATATTTTATGGGAATGACATGTTTTCCTTGCTATAAAACATTATCACATTTTATACTGCCTTTGCAAGGCAAAATATGTCATTCACATAAAATATAATATATCTTCTAGAAAACTATATATGTTTTTCCAATATTAACCGCCCTACCTGCAGGTAACTTTCCGAGAAATGTGTAAAAAACATCACCTATTTTCTGAATTAAATTAAATTATATATTGAATATATCGCCTCTTTGCAAGAATAACGTGTTATCTCGAAAAATTTAAAAATGAAATAATATACCCGTCTGAAAGAGACAACGTGACAACACAATATACCACTGTTGTGTTGTCCCTTTCCCTCGTGAATTCTCTTTTATTCACTTTAAAAATACCATGTTTTTGTAGAAAACAATGTTTAACACGGTGTATTTGATTTTTGAAATGTCACATTATTCTTGCAAAGAGGCGATATATTTTTTAAATTACGAAATGTCAAAGACTCGACCGCACACTATCACCTGCCCTTGTAAAACTATCATACTTGTGAAAACTTGTACTCAAGTGTTGTTGGCACACGTGGATATCCCTAACGGTTTGTACATTTTAGGTACATTCTTTTTTCTCTAGCGCGTACGTGATTAGGGATAGCGCAGAATGGTACAGTCAAAGTGTGCGTATCACGTACGTTAACAATCACTATGACAGCTAGCGTTAAATACCATATCTATCGTGAACAGACATTAAGGTTATCAACATACCTATTTTTTAGTTTTATTAAAATTGTACTGTATTGGTTTTAGCTGCTGTTGCAAAAAAACCTCAGTGTATGTGGCCCATGGTGAAACACAGTTTGACAAGCCGGCATTAGGTTATAATATTTCACTGTTACACATTCAATAGTAATAAAATGTTAAATATGAATATTCCTACGTGTATTCCAATGCAATATAGGTGTAGGCAAGGGTTTCACCTCGCGTGCCTTTTGTTATCATTTCAGTTGTTTTATTATATTTTAAATTTATGCCTTCGGATATTTTATGATATTAAATTTACATAGTTTAGTATGCTAATGCGAAACCAATATTTTCCCAGAGAAGCATGCAAAATTATTGTGTCTCTGTGGAATTGATTATTTCCGAGCATTTCATGTCTGTGACAAACTTGCAATAATTAGAATTAATAAAAACGCGATGCTTAAACATATCTTGTTTGATTTTTTTTGTATATCCCATATGTTACACGATGAACAGCCAGCAACTAGCACATGTATCTACGATGAGGGATCTCAGGATCATCTATGAGAGTAGGCTGACTTTTCATGCACATATCGAGAGGATTTGTGACATTGCACTGAGGAAGTTGGGCTTCATCGTCCGGACCAGAAGAGTTTTCAGAGATCCCAATACGCTCAGAGTCCTGTACAACGCGTTGGTTCGGAGCAGGCTTGAAAGTTGTTCTGTAATGTGGAGTCCTTAAGAGGTGAGATTCTGTTACCCTGGAGAGGGTTCCGAAAAAAATTCTGAGATATCTCTACACAAGGGAGTATAGTAGCTATCCGTGGCTCACACGGCATTTCTTTTGGGAATGCTCGGAACCAATTCTCTACAGCTTCGAAAAGATGGGCATCTAGTAACCCATTTTATTAAATTAATCATTTTGAGAACTCGGCCGTGCTGGAGGATGTTGGTCTTTGTGTCCCCGATAGATATCTCCGACAGCAACAGCACAGATTGTTTTACCTACCGGCCGCCAGAACCAATCTGTCTCTGGTGATACCGGTGGGAAGGGCAATAAGTCTGCTGAAAGCGGTCTCCTCAGATATCGACGTCTTTCATATTAGTGAAAGTACATTCAGGGGACAAATACTCTCGACTCGCATCTTCTCTTTCTAATGTCGAACCATCTCTAATGAGTTCCTGGTATTATATTGAATGTATAAAATATTTAAAAATAACATTTTGTATTAAATTATTTTTATTTTGTTATTTTATTTTATATCATTGTATTTTATATTATTTGTTTTAGATTTATTTTGTGGATGTTGGAAGATCGAAGTGTGCGCGGGAGATGCCTATTGGTGGCGATGAGGTTCGCAACCCATCACACCGCGTCTCCCGCGGGGCGAAAAGAGAAGGATGGAGTGCCGCATCAGTAAAAGTGTGACAGTCCATTCTTTCTGCCTACCCTTTCGGGGAGACGGCGTGATGGTTAGTTAGTTAGTTAGTTATAAAATATTTTACCTGTACTCAATAGATTACTTATCTTTTGAGACACCTTGTATATCAAAACATGTGGACTATATATATTGTATGTTTAATATTTAATAATCCGAGTAAAAAAACTTTAATTATAAATATACACATTTATTTTTTTATAGAAAAATAATGAATTTCTTATACTTTATATAAATTATTCTATGATGAAACTTATAATTATGTACACATTTATGGCATTGGAGCATGGTAAAGATCATTATATATATTATTGTAGACACAAGTAATTAACCTGCGGAGAAGATTACAGTTTAACTTAATCACAGCATTTTATTACAGCTTAATCCAATACTATTTATTATACATGGAGTTGTATTTAGAGTAAGTACTCCAAAGAAAAGTACTTATGTACTCAAATTAATGTGTCATAATTAAAAATATTTTTTTAAATTTAGAATGGTGCTTATTTTTTCTTGGATATTGTCTTTTCGGGAGTACCAGCCCAAAGGCTATTGCTCCCCCACATGTTGGAAATTTCTTTCTTGGAGATGAAGTTGGATATTGTTGGATGGTGAGGGGAGGGTTACTTGGAGGATGTAGTGGGTTGTGTCAGACATTTGGACCCGGGTAGGGAGGAGTGTGGAGGGGTTGGGGATGACCTTGGAAAGGGGCCGAGGTCTTGGGTGGAGACCGAGGGACGGTGACAGGGAGTGGCCTTGGGTGGGAACCGGTTGGTCCTGGATACAGAACCAAGTGGGACAAGAGTGGCCTTGGGTGGGGACCGATGTGGCAATGGGGTTGAGATACAGGATGGTGGAAAGGAAAGGTTTAGGCATGAAGCATTGGAGTAACAGCAGGTCGGCAGCGATGGCGGCGGTGGGGCAGGAGAAGGCGGCAGGATAGGGAGAGGCTGCGGTGCAGGAGGGGGTGGCGTCGATGGCGGCAGGAGAAGCAAGGAATGGAGGCGTTCGAGGAACGCCGGCAGACTTGGAGATGGCAGCGGGTCAGGAAGATGGTAGCAAAGGCAAAATGGAGAGTGAGCGAAAGATATAGACTATATTTAAAATATTACAGTATATGTACTTGGTCCGCAGTTAATATTAAATAGCTAAATATCATTTATTGCAGTAATTACCAGCTAAGTGTATTGCCATTTGATTAACTTTATAGAAGTATTGAATTTGATTGAATGAAATATATTAACATTACATTATTTACATTATATTTTATTGATCTTAATTATATATTGTGTGAATTGGTAAGCACAACATACTAAAATCATATTTGAAACATTACTATATATGAAAAATACTGAATACTGTTTTTAAAAAAGGAATTAGTCAATAAAGTAATACTTCTATGGAAATAATAGAAATACAGAATTTTCATGTCTATAAAATTTGTTGTCTTCACAATAAAAATGTATTTGTATAAATCACTATTCTGGGTATGTTATTCTTCCATGTGGAATCATTTATATTTTTCCTTGAGTTATTTATCATATAAATTAAAATTTGTTCCAAAACATATTTACTTATTCATTTTGTAATTTAACTGTTTAATTGAAACACTGTTATATTATATCAAAATTGATTTAATGTCTATGAAACACAGCGACAGCTGTTTCGATAAACAATGTTAGCATCATCAGGTTTTACAATTAAATACAATCAACAGTTGATGATGCTAAAATTAGTTAGCAAAATAGATATAGATGTCACGACAATTTCATATTAAATCAATTGTGATATTATATTCTTCTTCTTCGCGTGCCGTATCAGGTCCCCCTGACGTTGGCAATCACTCTGGCGAAGACTTCTCTATCTTGCGCAACCCGGAACAGCTCCCCCACGTGTCTCATCCCGGTCCAGTCTCTTATGTTGCACAGCCAAGACGTTTGCCTTCTACCAGGACCACGTTGCCCCTCAATTTTTCCCATCAGTATTAGTTGGATCAAACTGTATTCATTTCCCCGCAGGATGTGACCCAGATATGAAATCTTACGGACCTTAGTCTACTACAATTGGTTCTCCTCAAATATTGATATTATATAAGTGTTTCAATTAAACAGTTTAAAATGTTGAAATATCAAAGTGTTTCCGCCAAAACAATGGATAATCTAATTTGTAATTTGTTAAACACATAAATTTTACAATAAAATTGCATTAAACTACTTCCTGAAGAATCTGATGAAAATTAAAGCTCCCAAAATGGCCACTTCCAACAAGATGATGAGAATTAATATTAGTTTGTTGTACAAAACATGGCGCCCCATTGCTTTGATGATTCTATTGGACTTGCTTAGGCCATCGTCGATGTTCTCCAGTCGGTTCTTACTCCGCAAAAGGGACTCTCGTTGCTCATTGAGATCATTAATAACCTAAAAAGAAATAAAAATATTATTAATCAAAATATAACATAGAAATAATAATGTTCTAAAAATTTTCACCGATAACATTACTCAAATATCTGGTAAACGAACCAATTGAATACATATAGGGTGTTTTTTTAGAGGTTTGGTGTTTAAACTGGCAACATTGTTTCTATAGACTGTCAATTTGACAGTTGATTTGTATTCGGTACGTTTTGCCATTTCACTATGAATAGACTGACGTCAGAACAGAACTTGCAAATTGTGCAAATTTATTTTGAAAATGATGGTTCGGTTCGCCAAACTTATCGTGCACTACGTCCATTTTACGGTCGACATAATCGTCCATCCGAGCAAGTTATTCGGAAGACCATGGATCGTTTTCGCAACACGTACACTCTAGTTGATAATACGCATCCACAAAGACAATTGTCGAAAATTGGATTTAACGATTGCGCTTCATTCGAGCTAGCCGTGGCGCTCATATACCCGAAATCATATTTAAACAATAATGGCATTAAATTATCTATAAAATAAAGTCAATATCATAGACATTAACATTATTTTAATGTGTTTTTTTTTTTCATTTTGAATACGTATTGTATACCTCTAAAAAAACACCCCTGTATCAATTATTAAAATGGTTGTTGAATTATTTGACCAATTTCCAAGCTCACGTTATTATGTATATCATACCTCAGTTCCCGCTTGTTCAGTTTCAATGGCAATGACGTGAGATCTTGCCAAACTTTGCGATGTTCGTTCTAAGACCTGTTGCCCCTGAAGCACTACTTGGCGATTGTGTTCATCCCAGTCATACCCACCAGAAAACGCCATTATTTATATATAAATAATTTGTTTCAAATAAAATTATTAATGATGGTAAATAAAAACATTTATACGACGAACAATTTGAATGACAGTCTGTCAAATACATTGACATATAGAATAATAGATTACTACTACACCATAGAAAAAATTCATTTACCACAGATTATTGGAACATAGACGAAAGGTGTTTTTTTTTTTTCGAAAAAAAAAAACTAAATCCATTGGCGTACACAAAAAATTAAGAGGGGTAAAATATAGTCATCTTTAGCTTACTCCGTAGCTTTAATTTAGAACGTAAATATGAATAATACATTTCTATCTATTAAGATATTCATAGTAGTTCATTGTAAATAATGATTTTTTTTTGCAAATAAATCTTTTTAAAATGTATATTTTGTTCAAATCCACTAATGTTCGTGTCTTCGGCCGGTTTCGGCAGCTCAAGTTAGACAGGTCAGACCAGAAGATGGCAGCTAGCTGCCGAAGCCGGTCGAAGACACAGACATGAATGGATTTTAATTTAACTATTTTAAATAATGTAAAAATATTTTTTACATTATTTATTTTCACTATTGTGAACTTGTAAATTACTAAGCAATTCAGAAAAAGTAAGTATATTTAGTACACTGTGTGAATTTTTATTATTAAATAAATAAATTAACCGATGTGTGAATGTTGAGGAAAGAGAGAAATATGTCAAGAATAAACAATGTATTTTTCTGCATACCCCTTCGGAGAGACGGCATGATGGTTAGTTAGTTAACATTAATAATAAAATTAAATCTATAAATGGTGTTGAAAGATGTGTCATGTTTTAAAAAAAAAAGGTTGTTTCCAAATAATGTTGATGATTAAATTTATAACAAATGTTCTCCTCCAATAATATTTATGTAATTACAAATATAACCTTGTATTTCACTAATTTGCGTTATATGTTTCCTTTGTAGAATAAATTAAAAAGTAACACATTGAAAATTTTCCTTTGTTGTTAAATCAAAAGACTGAAATTTGATACCCACTGTGTTTTTCAAGAAACATGTTTGTGTGTAGTTGTGCTGTGTTTATCCTACACCTGTGGATGGAATATATATTACTTCATCATTCATCCCAGTGGGAACAGTAACAGACAATAGATTTACTAGAGAGGTTGGTCTTGTCAAAACATTAAACTATATTTACTTATTTCATTTCAAGTATTAAAAGAATGGATCAAAATGTTTTTTGGAAGACTGTTCCTTTAAAAATCGTATTTTGTAGTGTTTTGATATATATTCTACCAGAATTGGAACCAACTGGAAATTTTCAAGCATATGAGTAAGTAGGGATCCTGTATAATATATTGATTTATGTGATGCAGGGATGTTACATTGAATTAATTTGTTTTAGAATACAGGAAGCAGTAGAACTTATAGGACCATACTCAACAAATATTTTAATCAATGATGCAGAACACCTGTATGAAGACCTTTTGAAGGGACCAGAAAGTTTAGTAATATTAAACAATGAATTATACACGGGGGTACATGGCGGCCATGTTATCAAATTGTCTGATGGGAGGGTTGAAAAAGTAACTAAATTTGGATTAGACTGTGGTAAGAAATCATTATATGCTTTATAAGTTGTAATATAATCTGAGAATAAAAAGTCTATTCAAATATTATAATAGACAGCGTAATGAAAGGGCGAGCGGACAGATGGGTGAGCGATGAATGGGATCAGACAATATGTTTTGTACCTACCAATTTGCATTACTTCTAGATGGACAATGGCAAGAATCTAAATGTGGACGGCCCTTTGGCTTAACTTCAGACAATAAAGAAAATCTTTACATCGCTGACGCGTACTACGGAATATGGAAATACAATATTAATACTGAAAAAAAAGAGCTTCTTGTTCCTCATAACAAAGAGATAGAAGGGAGAATTCCTAAAATATTTAATAGTGTCGGACTAAGCAAAAATGGTGATATTTATTGGACAGATTCTTCGACTGATACAGATATTCAAAACGGCGTTTACATTATGTTTATGGATGGCACTGGGAGGTTTGAATTTTATTTTTACTGCAAAATAATAATGAGAAATCATTACGAAATGTTTAATGATTGTTAATATTGTTTTTAAATTCATCCAGAAACATCCCTTTTCAAGATCCTCACCTTACTTTTAAACACATTATTACATAATCCAAAATATGTTTTCTTTCCCAAGGCTCCTGAAATACTCCAATGAGACAAAGGAAAACACGGTGTTAGTGGATAATCTATATTTTCCAAATGGATTAGTTATATCTCCCAATGAAGACTTTATTGTAATATCTGAAATGATAACGAGTAGACTGCTTCGTCACTACATCGCAGGACCAAAGAAAGGAACTACAGAAGTGTTTCTTGACGGAATTCCAGGTAATTTAAACCTTACCTAACTTGAAATATTACATAAAAAGCCCGTAAAATATTTGATCACTTGTTACAGAGTATTCAAGTTATAAGGCATGATTTTCTATGTAACGTTAGAAGCAGCAATTCACTGCAAAGGTGAACTCAAGCATCATGAAATTTACAGTTAATTTTTATTGATCAAATGATTAATTGATTGACAGCAATCAAAATAAAACACAAATTACATGCGTTCTCCATATTCTCCAAGACAAAAGTAAATGCACTGTTTTTACTAAAACTCCACGGTGTAAACAGCAACAACAACAAACCATCACATCGTTTCTCCATAGGGGTAGGCAGAGAGAATAGATTGCCACACGACTCTATCCTGGCACACTTTTCTAGATTCCTCCACATTCATACAGCGAATCATACACGCACGTCGATTCTTCCGACTTCTAACACGACCAACCTTTAAAATTTGATTAATTTGGTCATGCCATGTTTTCACGGTTTAACCGTTTGAGTGCCAAACCTATTCCGCCAAAATATTCTAAAATATCAAAAGAAATGTCTATTTTTATAGATAATTTATATTCACAAGAAAACAATGTGCCATTTCTGTAAAAATACACAAATTTTCATATTTCTTTCAACATTCTCTTCACTAGGTTTCACACCATGATAATAAAAATACAGAAATTGAATACATAATTAATCTACCTACAAGCGCGACGGCGCTCTTCGGCACTCTAACGGTTAAACCCATCTCAAATTATAAAAGTTAATGTGTAATCTTAAAATTATACCCCAAGTTTATTGAGATATAATTATAATGTACATACATTTATATATTACAAAAAAATAAATATTTCAAGGTGTTTTGTAAAGTTGTATAAAGAGGCTATTTAACACAAATAATATATGATATATTTAAAAATAAATAAATAAATGCATACGAAAAGCATTTGCGAAGGGATATAGTAAGAAATACATTTCTTTTAGGTTTCCCCGACAGGCTGAAGGTCCACTCTGACTACATAACAGTTGCCCTTGTTCACGCCCGAGATGCCGCAGAACCGGTTTTATTTCAAAACATATCCACTCGCCCTCTCCTGCGCGCACTCATTGTACGCTCCTTGGCTTTCTTTGAAACATTCTTCAATCTTTTTAATAAAGTTATTCCTTTGCAATTCGTGGAGAAGATGATTCACACGGTAAGTTTAATACAATTTATAACCAATTAATAAGGAAAGAAAAGGCCGTGAATAACTTGTTTTTACTGTATATTATTACATAGGCTTAATTTGTTTGTTTATGTACTATAATATTTAAATCAACACTGGATAACCAACCCGTCAAATTGTAAAAAATAAATTGCTTAACCTTTTGGCTGTTACTATATTTTTCAGTATATTAGCAAGATGATATGATCTCACGCAGGATTATCTCCTACCACAACTCCATCCAGGCACTGCTCCTCTTATCTTCCCCTCGGGAACAGACTTTTTTATAAATACAATGCCAACCCTAACTGGTCTTCCATTCCTTGACAATAATGTAAGACTTTATCATAAACCCTAAATCCCCCTTCGCCCTCTTTCGGAGGGACACTCCGAGCCATACATTTAGCCCCATCATTAAACAACTACCAAATCACATTCCAACAATGTTTCCTACAGACGTAAGAGGAATAGCCATTAGAGCTGAACCTCTGTAAGTCAGAAGATCCAAGTCCAAGCTACCATCTGTAATTAATTTTGAAAAATAAAAGAATAAAAGTAAATAATGTAACCCATTGTTTTGTTCTGTTATTATATCGCAATTTTATGAATTGCGATATTATGACAGAGTTTCAAATTACAGTTAATATATTACAGAACTCGGACCTACTACGGTAAATGCAATATTTCATTTTCTCTTGTTTGTTCATACGAGCGAAGTGTACATTTTACCACACAGAAAGTATCTTAATTAGAGAATTTATAAGTCATCATTTAAGCAATGACGATTTCTTGATGGTTTTAAAATCAACAAACAATCTAGGAGTTAAAAGACCCTTGTAAGATTATAACTATTATTTACCCTGCTCTTATTAATTGACTAATAAATATACATTTTTTGGAATTATACCAACTGTTATTTTGACTAGTTTGTAAAGATATGCATTAACTCTTGGTTTAACTAGTTTTAATTTAAATACAAACAAACAAATTTAGCAAACAGCGTGGATAATATGATGTAACAAAACATTTATGTATAATATTAATTAATTAGTATATAAATTGTTCATTTCAACAACTTTTTCACATAATTAATTCTGCGCAATTATCTTTCCAGATTGGTCACTTTGAAGCTGTCAAATCATATGCACCAAAGAGAATCACTATCTTGATGTTGGATTGGGAAGGAAACATTCTTGAGTCGTGGCACAACCTGGATGGGACCCTAAAAGCTGTTGGCGATGTCCAAATATTTAATGGTTATGTCTACTATGGATCCCCATACAACGAATTTGTCGGCAGGACTCCAATACCGGCCACAAAATTGACATTTGAAAAAAATGTGACTGAAGAGGTTGGAGCTGAAGAATAAAGTTTAAATAATCTGTATTTAGAATACTCACCACAAATGTCATACTGGTAACCGATGTAACTCATTTTATTTGTGATATGTGTATTAAGAGACTTAATGATTGAAATTTACATTTAAATCAAAGTTGTAAAAGGGTCCCCTTTATAGGTAACTATAGTCCATAAGTAACAACAACTAGCTGGATAAAAAATTATCAAACCTTCAGTTTTTATGTTCTTACAAACATCTTCTTCCTCAGCCTATTTATTCTCACATATTCGTACAGGGTGCGGCAGAGTAGACAGTGCAGTTTTGAAGAGCTATTAAAAAAAAACGGCACAACTTACAGAAATGAGATTAATTTTATTTTATTTGGTACATCATGCGGTTTTACGCATCAAGTCTTGAAGATGACATCAGAAAGATGATGGCCCCCAGCAGCGATACATTGATGAAGGTGATTTCTGAAGTTTTTGGCTGCATTTTGGCACATCTCGATCATTGGCGTCCGGACCAATCCATGGCGACGAAAACGGCAAGACCCTCCTGATACAATGAGACCACTCCCAGGTTCCTACACCCTCCACACGGGGTGTACCGGCCTTTCAAAATTGCACTGCCTGTTTTGCCGCACCTTGTATTTTTCATGACTGTTCGTAATACCCACTTATCCATATATAGCCAATAAGCATTCCTCATTATTGAGGGTCGTGTTTATCGCTTAAAACTATTCACCATGGCTTGCTATGCGCTCCTGTCACGGGTCAGTCTCCAGGCTGCAGCTATTGAGAAACCAGTCAGCGCCCTGATTTGATAGGACCAGCGACTCGGTGGCCTTTCTTGTGGTCGCTTTCTCTCAACTTTGCTCATTATTATGACTTTTTAAAGGTTGTTCTGATCTGTCCGGGCTATGTAATCAAAATATTTTAATATTCTCCGATAGCACACCCTCGAGAGTCTTACCCTGATGCTTAGCTGGTCGATGTATATACCATAAGCATAGTTTTAATAAAATAACCATAATATTTAAAATAAACTAACTCAGTGTGTGTTTTACAGTTTTTATTTTGCAAAATAAAAGTACACAATATTAAATTAATTTGCACAATTTTATTTATTGTATTAATATTGTTACGTATCGATAATTTAAAATTTTCTATAAAAAAAATATTACACTACAAATAAAATAAAAAAACTAATATTTATTTCATACATACTTTGTCTTCTTATTTGAACATGATCTCTCATATATAAAACATACTTATCATATACACAGACATTATAGTATTAATCACAATGTAAATAAATAATTGATCAATCAGTGGTGTTTTATTGCACGGAGATCAGGCTCCAACAGAATTACAGTACAATTCCAATCATCCAAATCAATTGGGATCGAACCCCATCCCGATAGCACTGGTAGCCAAAAAAAAAATCTGCCCCTGACACCATACCTGCTGATTCTTATGTAAAATGACCTCTTGAATTCGAATATGACCACAGTTTTTCCCCATCACCCACCGTTTTCGGGAGATGATCATTTCGAACCCTTTCCTTACGGCTTGGTCAAATATGAATCGTACCGTCAAAAGGGCGCGAATATTTCTAACCATTTTTTTTGTTAAAAATTATCTTTGAATGATAAATGTACTTAATTTTTGCATATTATATTTGTTCAGTTATCCTTTAGCTATCACATGAGGAATAAAAAAGTACTTTATATATTAGCACACACTCATAATTCACTGTTTGTTTTCTGTACCACACGAAAATAATAGAAATTGATAAAAAATATTCAGAGTAGAATTTATCAAAATTTATAATAAATAACAGATAATAATACAATGAAACGTCGAAAATCAAATGCGCGCAGGACAAATGAATATAGTATAATGGCGGAGAACGGGATACTTCACGGATATGATTTACTGACAGCGCGCATGTAAACCGTAATTATGACGAAGTAAAACACATTTAATTTATTATCTTTACAAATTTCTGTAATGGATAGATGTAGGTAAGTATTGTAGTAATTTGTGGTTCCACATTCTTACAATAAATGTCACTACGAGTACTGCAAAGTTGCAAGACAATATATCACGGCTACCTATGTTAACGGTTAGGAAATCTTACATGTGATATGACGGCTACCGATGCGAATAGGTTAATGATTTTTTTACAAATTAAGGGGTCCCAAATCTACCCTCCTTGCTACAAATGTTCATGTTTTAGAACTTTTCACCTCTCTAGCCCCTCAGAAGAAATGTAAAGGTGAAAATAACCCTTTTCATCCCTTCGAATTATGGAAAAGTGATAAAAAAAATAGGTGGGGGGGCTATCCCCCGAAAACGGTGGGTGATGGGGGGAAAACTGAGGTCATATTCGGATTCAGGAGGTTCTTTTACATAAGAATCAGCAGGAAAGGTGTCAGGGGCAATATATATTTTTTTTGCCGATTAGTGTAATCAAAAATTCAGATAATTGGATTGTTTCCGAAAAAAGGGTCTATTTTAATTAATTACTGTATGTATGTTGAAAACGGGAGAAAAAACTGTTTTTAAAGAAAAAGAGTTTTTAATTAATTAAATGAAAAGGCAACACTTTGACGTGTTAAGCGTAGTTACAAGTGTTGTACATTAGTACAGTATTGTACCGTAAATGAAAGTCATTACTTGCTGAAGATCTCAGTCAAAGTACTTGATTGTCATCACCAGTGACAGGTGGCTTCGCAGAGGGAAGGACAATAGCACGCGTAGACAGAATCATTATTTTGCAAATCGCAGTATGTTTGTCTTAATTTTTTTTCTTCTGAAAATTTGAAAGTGATTCGGATAATCGCTTTCAGATAGTCGGAGTTTGGATAATTGAAGTTCTACTGTATACCGGTAAGATACAAGATTACGATGTTTAAAAAAATCCCCCCGTTATGGGGCTGGCTTCATTTTCATTTAAAAAAAATTGCCTTTAAACAGCATTTGGCTACATTTACAGCTCAGACAGATAGTCCCAGTTCATCATTATAATACATACAATTTAGTAGTAAGGAACTTTAATATATTGCCGAGCCATAGAGGGCTCCCTCCGCTTACCCGAAGCTGTTATAGGCGCAGCGGCGCCTTTCGTCAGCTTCACTCGTGCACTCCCTAGGCCCGTTCCCCGTCCATGCGGGACTTACGTTAAAAAAATAATATTAATATATGTATATTTGCAACCAAGGGGGACCCAGACCACATTTAAGCTACGCTACTCTCCCTCGATGTCCCGCTGTACACATATAGCAATACAACAAAGTAAGAAACTAAAGTAAAAAGGTTTATAAGATTCAAATATGAGCTGCAAATGTAGTCAGACGCAGTTCGAAACAAATTTTCTGACTGCAAATGTAGCCAGCAGCTCTATAAAGGTTAAAGTAACTTTATATTACATTTAGTTAACATTGCTTTTTAAAATTTCACTATCGTTAGCTCATATTCAATACGCTTGATATCTCATGACACAATGCCATCCACTATACTACAAGTCATGTATCAATAAATATAGTGATGTATAAAATCTTCAACATTGCGTACAAAATGTTTATGAAACGGTGAATATTTTAAATATTCTATCTAAGCTAATCGTAATCTATGGAAACATGTATGTACATCATCCACAGCTGGATGGAAAACATTTTAGTAGAATACAACATTATTACCATACGCAGCCTTTTA
This sequence comes from Lepidostoma basale, assembly GCA_022606425.2. Classification (NCBI taxonomy): domain Eukaryota; kingdom Metazoa; phylum Arthropoda; class Insecta; order Trichoptera; family Lepidostomatidae; genus Lepidostoma; species Lepidostoma basale. The sequence continues at coordinate 562,649 of JAHDVF020001569.1, forward strand.
CTTGTTCAAACGTTGAATCAAATGTCTACTCATTGACAAATTAAAACATGAAAATACCAAACACAAAACTTTTCACCATCATGAGGAATACGAATAAAGAAGAAAGTAAGTTAACGGGAACATGTCAAAAATTGGACTTCAATTTTGAACTTTATTACATTGTTTACAATATTTTCTTTAATGTACAATGTGTTTCAAAAGTAATTAAATCTATAAATTGCTTCATATTGAAAAATTGTTCGACTTAAATTCTTTGTGTATTTTTGGGATCTTGGGAAAAACCGTGTAGTCTTTCTGGAGCTGGTTTCGGAGATCGTTGCAGTCTCCATCACCATCCATTATTACCCACCACACATTTATAACTACCTTGAAGATGAAGACTGCAACGATCTCCAAAATGTCGGTCCAGAAATACGAGCTACATGGATTTTCCCAAGATCCCAAAATACATATTCGTCACTTGAGAGTAAGAGGGTTCCAACTAACAAATTTCACATTTGTCTTTTTTTCGTGAAAAGGGTTTTTACTAACCTTATCTATATGTACAATTTAAAAAAACATGTAATAGTATCGTCATTTTGATGTTACGAAAAGAATCAAGTTCCATCTGATCATTCAAAACACACGATTCACTGAAGAAGGATTCATTTAAACTTAGAACTTTATTATTCCAACTGTTGCCAGACAAAATTTACACGTTTCTCGGTAAAAGAATCTCTGGAAATTGGAATAAAACCCTTTTATTCCAAGATACACACCCGAAACCAACAAAACTTTGACTTCATTTTTCTCAGCTTTTTACTTTTGTCAGTTGGAACCTTCTTACTCTCAGGTGACGTATTGCAACCAATCATGAAAATCTACGCATTTATTTAAATTCTTTGTTAAATAAATAAATGAAAAAAAAATACAACAATTGTTTCCGACAATTATTTAAATAATTTACTACATACGACGAAACGTCAATAAATTTAAGATTACGCTAAAATATTGCGTCTTTTTGATTTCATCACATCAAGGAATGTGTCGTCAATACTCCATTGAGATATATATTTACAAACATTTGATTTAAAGTTAGTACTTTAGTGAGGTAAATTGTGTTAGGCAAAGCTAGGATATCAGAATTACACACTTCTCTTATAAATACAGAATTAAACCTACAACAAACTCCTTCCGGGTACAAAATAATTTGCCCAAAGAGATTGTGGTTCCACAATACACAGAATGACCACTTGGGTTTGTTAGCAGTCAAAGGCAAATTGAAGGCTACAGGGGAAAAACAAGGAATGTCAGTAGAAGGTTAATTTGAATAAATTGAGAATAAAGCTAATCAAAGTCTATACATTTATTAGCAATTAGCAATCGATTATCTGGCCATAGTCGATGACACACATGATTTTTGAATATGAAAATTTTACTGTGGATAGATACGTACAAATGCCGCTAGATGGCATTATTAAATTTATTTTGAATTTTAACTGACATTCCTTGTTTTTCCCCTGTAATCTTCAATTGAGACATGCTATTGCAAAACAAAGACGATGGATAAACTTAAAATTTGACGACCTTCGTGGCAGAGTGGTAAGAGCTCTGACTGCAATACCGAAGGTCCCGGGTTCGATTCCCCGCAATGACAGTATGATTATCACACCTTTATTGGTCTAGTGTAGAATTTAAGTGACAATAAAATGGCGATAGATTAGCTACCTATCATATCATGAGAATCAATATAATAGCTAAAAAAAAAACAAATTGTATACAGTAATTGTGTTCAAACAACCTGAAAAAAATATTACATGTATTATATGATTGAAAACATATGTCTTTTAGAAGTTTTATTATATTTTATAGAACTGATATGTTTTGTCTCGCTAAGGCATTATAATGTCTTAGCAATGTGAAACATTTCATTCTCATAGAATAAAATAAAACTTTTAGAAAACACATGTTTTAATGAATATTTAAGATGGGGTTGTTTCTAAAAAATATTAATATGAATGAAAACTTCTGTTTTCTAGAAGTTTTATTATATTTTATGGGAATGACATGTTTCGCCTTTCAAATGTTTGGTAATACCTTAGAAAGGAGAACCATGGCATTCTCATAAATTATAACAAACAAACAAACCATCACGCCGTTTCCTCCACATTCATACAACGAGTCATACACGCACGTCGATTCCTCCGACTTCTAACATGACCAACCTTTAAAATTTGATTAATTTGGTCATGCCATTTTTTCCTCGGTCTGCCTCGACTCCGTACTCCATTTACATCATTAACGTATACTTTCTTAACCATTCTTTCTCCATCCATGCGTTCCATATGTCCGAACCATCGCAGCGATCCTTTCATAATTTTGTTCATTTCAAAACTTCTAGAAAACAGATGTTTTCATTCGTATTGACTGTTTAATATGTAGTTTCACATCATTGATCAAGAAACAATTAATTAAATTATTAACACTGCGAAAAATTACAACTCTTAATAAATAAAACAAGTTGTACGAAATTTGTTTTTTTGAAAAAAATAAATAATAATAACTCGTTTACTTTTAGGTATAATATCTTTGAAACACGTCAAGAAAAACAAACTCAAAAGTAGAAAAAATAATATTTTATTTCATAAAAATTTTAAGCCAAGTGGCAAGAAAATTTTTGCAAGATATTTCATTGTGTAAATACCTCCTGCAAGTCTTGCAAGTTGCAATATGTTGCACAAGCTAATAAAGCTTAAAAGTCCACATCCAGAAGGTATTTACACAGTATAAGACACTGCAGAAGTTCACTTATGGAGGTATTAGCAAAGTGAATGCTTCTTTTTAAGATGATAGATTCATAAATATTAAAATTGAAAAGAATGCAATGATAAATATGGCTAATTATATAACACAATTTAAACAAATAACATATTAACAATGGATCTAGTAACGGTATGTGTTATGTTTTGGGATTGTCATAATATGGCAATAAGTAATTATTATTTTTCACAAGAGTATGACAATATGAAACAAAAAGTAATTTATTTTATTTTTTGCCAGATACCTAACTTTTAATAGATGGCGCTAGTGTAGATTGACCTACAAAATGTGAAGTTATTTAAAAATAGTAGAATATATACAAGTTCCAAAAATTTGTCAGACGTGGTGGTCGTAAGGGCGGAATGGGGAATGTTGTTAACATAAAGTGATCGCTTAACCCAACCAATGACAGGTCATAAGTCCTGTAAACGCCTCGACTACCATATTCTGTTTCCAAAAAATTTACATCTTCGTCTCTATTGAGATACAATTAATCCTTAAAAATGATTAACCCGCAATGGGTAAAAATCCAGTATTTGTCTACAAGTATTTGTATACATTAAAATAAAATAAAAATTACCTAACTTTTATTTTTTTAAATATATTTTTTTTTAAATAGTGTGACAAGTTAAAAGAAATATACACAAATAAATTTTCATTCGTGTTTCTGTATATCTCAGTCAAAACAGAATTAAAAAATTCATATTTTAATTCAAATTTAGTGATGTATACAACAAAACAATATTTCGCGATTTCATTATGATATAATATGTGATTTAATAATATAATATGTGTTGTAAGCAGAACATTCCATGTGGCACTTGTTATGTTAAAAATCTATATAAATGAAAGCGAATGTGTGTTATTGTGTGCTTAGTTATCTCTGTAACTGCCTATCAGAAAGGGAAGAAATCTTCAATATTTATTAATTATACTTCGACAGTTGTTCCTAAAATATTTTTGTTAATAAATTAATTGATAATTTTCATAGAACAGGCGAATATAACCTTAATGGTCAGACTCAGAATCCCAAATTTAGAGTCTACATTTCCTTGTAATATAAATAATTGTTGAACCCAATTTATCTCATCATAGAAGCTGATACGTGTTCCAAAGACAATATTACAATATTTTTCAAATAATGCAGAAAAATAAACAGACTTCTGCCACAAAATTATAAGTTTAGTTTTAAAAAATATCATTGATAGTCATTTTCAACAAATGATGACATGACCACATGTGTAATATATTTTTATATAAATAAGCAGTGTCTATGGTATTTGAAAAATTACTGCTAGTGTAAAAAAATATGTGTAAAAGTAGGTACTACACGGAAAGCTTTATGCTCTTATACTTAAGGTTGACATAACCCTATGATTCGTCTAGAATATTGAGGATTGCAGTGGATATTCACATAACCTCAAAGGCGTACAAAAAAGTAAACATTTCAACTATTCAACAGTAACTAGTGGCAGACTGGTACCGTGTAAAAATATCTAAAATGTAATAATTGGACGCGAGACGTGTGCGCCGTTGGGCCAGGGGGCTAGATGAACACCTGTTCGCTGGCTAGCGCATCGCAAAAGGGGGCCACCACAGCACGCGTGCCAAAGTAGAAGATAAGGCCAAACGTAATGGAGATGGGCAGTGCTGGGAGTGCCTTCTTCAGGATCGCCAACAGCAGCAGAGTTAAGCACAAACCCTGCAATAAGACAAATTATTTACCACTTAATAAAAAGATTTTTGTGATTGTTTTTCAATGAATGACATCTCACCCTTAAAGAACTGTAAAAAAAGTTTTCTAATGACAGTATCTTGAAATAAATCATGGTTTGGATAAGTAAAAAATTATCTTATTTTGAAAACTTCTCTTAGTTATATTGAAATTGTGTATAACATATCATTCATTTCTTATATAACAAGGCTTTATACAGGCTTTACAGGGTAGGATCAAAACTAATCGGTACAAATCCTTAGTAGTCCTCGAAATAGCACCCCTGTGCTTCGACACAACGCGTATAAGGCGATTCCCACTACGCGTACGCCTTCTGGAACTCGCTTTCCGGAATCCCCATCAGAGATGCCGTCACGGCCCTTTGGATGTCTTCAACAGAGCTGTATCGGTTTCCCTTGAGGTCCCACTTGAGCCGAGGAAAGAAGAAGTCCAGCGGTGCCAGATCTGGACTGTAGGGGGGGTGAGGCAACATGGCAGCCCTGTGCTTGGTCAGAAACTCCCTTACCAGTAGTGCGGTGTGGCACGGCTTGGCACACACTTGGCGCACACCTTTCGCATGGCCAAATCCTCGGTAATATTTTTTTGGATGCTACCGTACAAAATCTTTAACTCATTAACAATCACACGAATGTTTGTGCGCCGGTCGGAGTTCTTGAGCGCCTTTACTTTGGCCAAATTTCATCAATACTTGAAGTTTACGGGCGACCGTCGCGCTGGTCGTCTTCAACAAGCTCCCACCCCTCCCAGAACAGCTTATGCCACTCGAACACTGTTGAGCGGCCATGGCAGCATCCCTGTAGATGTCCTTAATCATTCCAAGGGTCCCCGTCGTGGTTTTCCCGAGTTTGACGCAGAATTTGAAGGCGTAGCGTTGCTCGAGATTTTCTCCATCTTGGATCGCAACGCCACTTCTTAACAGAGGTCCACGGTAATCAAAGTGCCTACTCTCCGCTTGCCCGCAGGAAAATATATCAGTCTCTTTCGAAGGCTGTCCACTACCACGCCCAGGTGATCCGACCCCTTTCAACAGAAATTCAGTCCGTCTACTTATTGATCCTACCATGTATGATTGCATTTAAATTAATTTAACAACATTGCGTATAAAATACGAAATGTTCCATTGATGGGGCCCATGATGACTATCACGACTTCACTTATAATATTTTGATATAATAGATAAGCAAAAATTATATAATGTAAAATAGGGGTGATTACCCTGGTAAGTGTAAATTGTCTATTAACATTTGTTACACTGTTATAATATTGCTATATTTTAAGAATGTCACGAATTTGTTGTTGTAGTTGAATTGTATGTCAAAGTTGAATAAAGGGTACTCACAATTAAAATAGCCACAAAGCAAGCCAAAGTAGTATTCCAATCACCGTAGGACGATGCCTTTCCCACCAGCACACTGTAGAATATGAAGTCGCCCAAACCCAGCTTCACTCCACCTACAAAACATATGATTAATAACATTAAAAATAAGCAATGTTTATCTTGTATGTGCCTTAATTCTGGTTATTAAATACAAAAACATTTAATATTGATGAAAAACACCAGTTTTATAGAAGTCTTATTTTAATTTATTAGGGCGACATTCGTCTTGGGTTCAAATTCTTATCAAATGTAATTTTTTTAATCAAAAATGTCAAACTTCGAAAACTAATATGAACAACGACAACATCAACAAATCATTACTCCCAGGAAGGGTATTTCCAGAGAGAATAACCGCCTCACTACTCTATCCTGACACATATCTCTGAATTCCTCCACATCCATACAGCGGGTCATACACTCATGACGATTCTACAGACTTCTAACATGGGCGATCTTAAAAATATGATAAATTTGATCTTACTATGTTTTCCTCGATTCCATACACTATTCACACTGTTAACATAACATAACTAACTAACCATCACGCCGTTTCTCCGGAGGGGTAGACAGAGAGGATGGACCACCATACTGCTGTGTCCTGACATTCCTCTCTAGCTTCCTCTACGTCCATACATCGTAACATGCACGCTCGTAGATTTTTCTGACTTCGAATGTGGCTTATCTTTCAGTATTTGATTAATTTGGTCATGCCATGCTTTCCTTGGTCTTCCGCGGTGCTTTCCTTGGTCTTCAGAAGACACTGGAATGTCAAGATGGATTCCTCCAGAATCTCACACGCTGTGATGCATCATATTCCTGTTGGCTACCATCCCCTCAGAAGACCATCTAAGAGATGGAGGGATAGCTGGGAGTCAACGTCCCAAGAATGGAGAGGCCAGTCTATCAACAGGTACAGACCAAAGGTCTAAAAGGAGACGAAGAAGAAGACAGGTATGTATGGAGACTCACGCTCTTCTTCCTGCGGGGGCGGGGGCACCATGGGCTGCTGGCTAGGGCGGGGCACGGCCGTGGTACGCGGGGGGCCCGTGGCGTCCTGCTCCACGCGCATATCCCGGCGTCGCCGCTCCGAGCGTTCCGCATTTTGCTCTTCCCAATTGCTGTCAAAGCCGGCGTTATTCGAATCTGATTAAGATTAAAGAAAAACACATGTTTGTGAAAAGTACATAAAGGATTGTGTAAATACAATGTTTTTGTTATTTAAATGTGAATCTATAACACAAAATGATGGTGAATATAGAATATATCCCATATTATTTTATACAAAAATTGATCACAATATGCAACTGTGTTTAACCCCTATAGTGCGGCCGACTACATTTGCAGCACATATTTAAATGTATCTTATGAAGCTTTTTAATTTAGTTCAGTGATTCCTAAAGTGGTCCATATAGACCCCCAGGGATCTACGACAACTTGCAAGGGGTTTTAACAATTGTAAAAAAAATTAGGGGTCCATGAGATGTAAATGGGGGTCCACGAGATGGTTCAACTAAAATGAAGCCGAATATTGAAACGCAAAACGAATATGGAAATCGTTAGCAAAAATTTTTTTTTTTAGCTCATTTGGCAAAGATTGGACATTCGATTTTCCCAAATGAGCTAAAAAATTCCTGCTTTTTTGTTTTGGATTTTTTTTGACCTGAAAAAAAATCTATTTTAAAAAAGCAGGGGGTCTACACAAAACAGAAGAAAAGTTTGGGAACCTCTGATTTAGTTCCTTACTACTAAATTCTATGTAATATTATGAGGAACTGGGACTATCTGTCTGAGCTTTAAATGTAGTCAACCGGATTTCGAGATGAATTTTTTTACTGCAAATGAAGTCAGCTGCACTGTTTTAAATTTATTTTGGACGCATTCATCTTGCTTGTATTATTTTCTTAATTTTTTGTTCAGTATTCTATCTTACATTATTTTTCGCCTCATTCCAATCTCATTTTTATGTCTTTCATCCTACTTTCATAGTTCTTCAGCCTACTCAATTACAATTAGAATTAAAATTACAATATATGCATATTATTTAATTAAATATCATAAAGAATTATTTGATTATATATAATTCAGCATTAGAAATTAATGTGTATGTGCACACATTATATAATTATAATAATACATATATAAACAATGTTTTAGATTAAATGTAATTCATTTTATAATGTGATTAAAATTTAAATCAAGAATGAACAAGAATCCATTAAGGGGTTACACCACCCTGAAATTTAAAAAAAATCAGACAAGATCAAAAGGAATCAGAGGACATTACACAACAAAAGAAGACCTCATGTATGGTTCAGGGATCGCAGACTTAATGTAATTTTAAAAAATATTTTATTTAAAGACGCTGACGTTATACTTTTTTTCCATTGCACTTTTCTCGAAATTATTTTTTTCAAAATGGTGTACACGATATCTCCCGATCTACTCACCCGATTTGGTTGAAATTGAAAACAGTTATTTTCCATAACAGTATCTACAATGTGATGTAGGCATTTTTTTATTGGGAGTGGTCTGGTTAAGAATTCATGCGACATTAAAATGGCGATAGATTAGCTACCTATCAATTTTTTTTATTATGTTTAAAAGTAATAAAAAAAATTAAAACTCAAAATTTCAGTAAAAATTTCAGTTTTTTTTTCAAACAGCTGCCATTTCTACCCAAAAAAATATTAAATCCATATCCCCACGTCACTCGATAGCTATTACAATTCTTAATAATAAACAATTTGTTTTTATGATTTCGGATCAAAAGATTTTGAAAACAGGGCTCTACATATCGCCATGTATCTCCGCTAATTTTATTTTCAATATTTAATATTGTAAATTGTTTATAAAAATACAATGTATAGGGTGTTTTTTTTAGAGGTTTGGTTTTTAAACTGGCAACATTGTTTCTACAGACTGTCAATTTGACAGTTGACAGTTGATTTGTAGTCAGTACGTTTTGCCATTTCACCATGAATAGACTGACGTCAGAACAGCGCCTGCAAATTGTGCAATTTTATTTTGAAAATCATGGTTCGGTTCGCCAAACTTATCGTGCACTACGTCCACTTCACGGTCGACATAATCGTCCATCCAAGCAAGTTATTCGGAAGACCATGGATCGTTTTTGAACCACGTACACTCTAGTGGATAATAAGTATCCACAAAGATGACGATTGTCGAAAATTGGACTTCACGATTGCCCTTCATTCGAGCTAGCCGTGGCGCTCATATGCCCGAAATCATATTTAAACAATAATGGCATAAAATTATCTATTAAATAAAGCCAATATCATAGACATTAACATTATTATAATGTGTTTTTTTTTTTCATTTTGAATATGTATTGTATACCTCTAAAAAAAAAACGTATATATGTATAAAATAAAGATTATTTTATTATATATAATGGCTGTGTTAAAAAAAGTATATTTTTATATATGCTAAGGTGGTGTAACCCCTTAAAGCTATAATATACTACCACAAAGTTAATTCTAATATATTCAAGATATCTTGTATATCAATAATACCGATCACCTTCAGATTGTACCACAATCATGATGTACTAACCTTTATTACAGTGTAGCCTGGTGCAATAGGAACACATCCTAAATACCTTAAATAACAAACCAAATATATTAAACATTAAAATATTGTACTTACTTATGCCACACACTCATCCAACACCAACTATGTACCTCATCTAATACAATAACTGAAATCCGCTGTGTTATTTTATACTTTCATATTTAATTTGTGGTGTGACATTTTTAGAAATAAATGTAACTAATTAACTAACCAGCAGACCATTTCCCGGAGGGGTAGGCAAAAGGATGAACCACCACATTGCTTTTTCCTGACTATAGATACGTATGAATGTAGAGGAAGCTAGAGAGGTATATTATTCATTCATTAACCGTTTTAGTGCCAAACATATTTTGCCAAAATATTCTAAAATACCAAAAGAAAAGTCTATTTTTATAGATAATTTATATTTACATTATATGCCATTTCTGTAAAAATACACCAATTTTCATATTTCTTTCAACATTCTCTTCACTAGGTTTCAAACTATGATAATAAAAATACAGATATTGAATACTATTAATCTACCTACAAGCGCGACGGCGCTCTTCGGCACTCTAACGGTTAATACATTGTAACATGCAGGTTTGTCGATTTTTCTGACTTCGAATGTGATATTTTTTTTAATAATTTATTAATTTGGTCATGTCATGGTTTCCTCAGTCGTTCTCAGTTTCTTTCTACTGCGTTTAAGAGTCATCTTTTAGACAACAACAATAATTCAGAGGTTTTGTGAATGATATATCATTGTTTGACATTCTAAGAGTAAAAAAAACTATTGAAGACCACACTGTTCTGTCGGTGTATGAAGAGATTCGCAGAATCTGCAAAATTGATGACATAGCGAGTTGAAGTAAGCAGAGAAGATGATTCTGGAGGGACCCCATCGAGAGGATGGACTCGGGGAGAATTCCCAAGATTGTGATGCACAAGACTCCAGAGGGCCGTCGACCACCAAATTTGATATACTGTCTAAACAGATCGCGAGATCCACATAAAGGAGAAGTATAGGAAGTAGAGCTGATGCAGTTAGGATCAAAAGCCTTCTTCGAATGTCTGAGATGAGAGTAATGCGAACGGGAGGACTTTCAGGGACAGGGTTAGAGCTCTGAAATAAGAGAAGCCTATCAGACGGAAGACACTGTGAGATGGGACAGGAAAAGATGGCAGTACTAAAGAGGTCACGTAGATAAAAGGGGCAATGCGATGTGGTTGTTCAGAATTGACGACCATCGTGGCCGAGTGGTCTGGTTAAGAATTCAGGCGACATTAAAATGGCGATAGATTAGCTACCTATCTCATCTCATGAGATTCAATATGATAGCTACACCCTTTACATCGATTTGGTTTGCTCTGTAATGATGTAAAGAGCGATTCATCAAAATAATAATAATAATAATATCCATAGGATATCGCCAAAATGATGGAAAGATGTCCCATGTCAGAACTGATCAATGATCTAGAATAAGACGGTGAAGAAGAAGATAAATTAATAAAATTTTCACAAAATATTAGAAATAAAATTTGCTGTTAACACATTCGTTGCTGCATATAATACCTAATCATTATAAGCATACTGAATGCTACGAAATGGAAATTCCGCTTCCAACAAAATGTCTTGCGGCGCATTATGTAGTTATTGGCAGACATCGTACCAAACTACACTAAAATCTGTTAATACACACGCTACAGGAGCACGACGCATACACGCCTCCTCAGCGGCATACGTCATTAGCAGTCAACGTGTTAAATGTCCTTTATGTTTGTATTATATCAATTGTTAATTGTTACTTGTTAGCACATGCGTCCCGTTTTCTCATGCTGGTTAGTGTGGCGTAGGAATGAGAGAAGTATACCGCGGGGCAGGCGAGAGAGGGGCACGTCCTGGGCGGGCCGGGGGGCGGAGCTAGAATAGTGCGGGGAGGGAGGCCTACCTTCCGACTGCGGGGATGATGGGGCCGCCATGTAGCTGTACATGAAGGTGGCTGCAAAATAACACAAGTTGGTCAAGATTCAGTTAATTTGTCCTGCATAAAAAGAACATATTTTAACAAATGGCCAAGTAGTGTTGGCAGTTAGCTTCTCTCTAACAGAGAACCAATTCACAATTTCTGTACCCGAGAGCCATAAAGACTTCTGTGAACATTTGGTTTAAATGAGTTATAACGGTAATGGCAGATTTTCATTATATTCTGTACAAATGGTTATTTTTTGCTATATTAGGTGTTTCGGAATGTTCCGTCTGTTTTACAACAGGGTGCTTCAAGCCTTCAAATCTGACGGTCAATTTTTTTAGTAGCCTGAGCATCTATCAATTAATTTCGTTCGCAAATGTTTGTCATTCAGGTGAGTGAACGTTTAACAGTCATGGGAATGATCCAAAAGCAAGGCAATTGGTTGCCACATGACCTGTAGCCAAGAGACGTTGAAAGGCGATTTTTATCAAGGCAGAATTGCAAGACAGAACAGAAAATCGTTTCTCTATCGTATGCCACGTACAATGCCACAAGACCAGAGGACCAAACCTATCCAACTACAGCGAAGGGGTCAGACATGGGGATGTGATATCTCCGAAGCTATTCACTTGTGCATTGGAAGACATATTTAAAACTCTGGACCGAGTCAAACGTGGCCTTAATATAAATGGCGAGTACATTTCTCACCTTCGTTTCACAGACGAAAATTACTAAGGGTTAAACTAAAGAATATTCCCATACAGCAGTAGGACTTACAGGAATAGATGAGGGCAGGGAAGATTTGCTCATTCCGGGACTGTGCTGTCTCCACCAGGATACGTAGGGGGCCATTGGGCGTTAGGACAGCCACCAAGTCTGGAAAAGGAAGATATCATTAATTTAATAAATATTTACTAACACATTATCTGCGGGTAGATTACCAAGCTGATTGTGTCTGAAATACAATTTAATTAACCCGCATGTATACTTTCAAACTAATTAATTAACCACTGCGCCGTTTTCTCCGGAGGGATACGTAGAGAAGATGGACTACCACACTGCTCTGTCCATGCACGCTCTTAGATTTTTCTGACATTGCATGTGGCCGCCTTTAGTAACTGATTAATTTGGTTACGGCGTGTTTTCTTCGGTCCTCTTCCTCGGCTTCCATTATCTATGCACACTTCTTCTTCTTCTTCGCGTGCCGTATCAGGTCCCCCTGATGTTGGCAATCACTCCGGCGAAGGCTTCTCTATCTTGCGCAACCCGGAACAGCTCCCCCACATGTCTCATCCTGGTCCAGTCTCTTATGTTGCACAGCCAAGATGTTTGCCTTCTACCAGGACCACGCTGCCCCTCAATTTTTCCCATCAGTATTAGTTGGAGCAAACTGTATTTATCTCCCCGCAGAATGTGACCCAGATATGAAATCTTACGGACCTTAACGTCCTTTAGCAGTTGTCTACTACAGTTGGCTCTCTTCAAAACCTCCAAATTGCTGATGAAATCTGCCCACGGTATGCGAAGCATTCTCCTGTGCAACCACATCTCGAATGCTTCCAATCGGACTTGTATCCAACTTTTTAACCATTATTTTTCTTTCAACTAAGTAATCCTTTTAAAATTTTACTTAAGATGCAATCATCTGCCTTACTAAATCGTCAATCATCGATCCACTAAATATAAACTTTCTTTTGAAACGCTATGAACATGCGTCAACTCTCTAAATAATCCTTCTCTCTACCATCACTGATTGTGGTCGCTCTGTTAGAATAGCATTTTCATTCGGACAGAATTCGAACGATCTTCTTCTTCTTAATGTAGGCCTTGTGGCCTGTTTCTTAAGAGGAATCGACCTCCTGCGAGGTCGACTCTCAGCTGTCATTCCATCTCTTTGGTGATCTGCCCGGAGGTTGTCTACCATGGGGCTGGCCATGTAACACAATGAAGGGGAGTCTGGATGGATCCATTCTCATCACGTGTGCATACCAGTATATTCTCTTTTGCCTTCCCTACCTCACGACATCTTCGACCTTGCATATCTCCCTTATCCGTGTATTCCTTATTCTCTCTTGCAGTGTCTTGCCAGATATATTTCTGAGTGTCTTCATTTCTGACACTCTGAGCGCGTTTTTTGTGATTGTGGTGTCCGCCCTGCACTCGATCCCATGTGTCATGATTGGTCACACACAAGTCTTATAAATTCTCACTTTGCTGCTGATCTTCATGTCAGGGTTTTTCCAAATTGAATTCTTCAAGCATCCTGAAATGACCGCAGCCTTGTTTACTTGCCCCATCACTTCACACAGTAGATCCGTTTTCCCACATAAGTCCACACCCAGATACCAAAAATTTTCCACCTGTTCCACTGAAACACCCTCGAAAGATAATTTAAATAATAGTGATTTATTTTACAAGGATTAATTGTATCTCAATAGAGACGAAGATGCAAATTGTTTTCTGGGAACAGAAGGTGGTGGCCGAGGCGCTTACAGGACTTATGACCTGTCATTGGTTGGGTTGAGCGATCGCTTCACGTTTAACAACATTCCCCATTCCGCCGTTATGACCACCACGCCTGACAAACCCTTTTTGGAACTTGTATATATGGTAGGTTTCTACACCTTTTTTCACATTTTTATGTTCACTCTACACTAGAGAGACTTGGAGAGACATCTCCAGGCGAAATCTAGTACTGTATGATTTGCATAGACTTTCACAGTACATTAATAAAGGATTTCTGCTTAATACTTTCTAATCTTAATATAGATGACGCTATGGTAGGTTTCTACACCTATTTTCACATTTTTATGTTCACTCTACACTAGCGTCATCTATATTAAGATTAGAAAGCATTAAGCAGAAAACCTTTATTAATGTACTGTGAAAGATGTATATAGATGACGATGACGCTAGTGTAGAGTGAACATAAAAATGTGAAAAAGGTGTAGAAACCTACCATATATACAAGTTCCAAAAAGTTTGTCAGACGTGGTGGTCATAACGGCGGAATGGGGAATGTTGTTAAACGTGAAGCGATCGCTCAACCCAACCAATGACAGGCCATAAGTCCTGTAAGCGCCTCGGTCACCACCTTCTGTTCCCAGAAAACAATTTGCATCTTCGTCTCTATTGAGATACAATTAATCCTTGTAAAATAAAAATAATTTATCCGCAATGGGTGAAATCCAGTATTTGTCTACAAGAATTTGTATGCATTCAAAATGTTGTTGTATAATAGTGATTTATTTTACCCCAGACTGATATGACGGCCAGTACCACCCAGGTGGTCCACTCAGGCAGGTACTTGATGAAGACGAGGGCCATGAGAGCAGCCACAAAGATGAGGTAGGCCTGCTGCAGACGCAGCGGCCCCTTCCAGTGGATGCACAGCATGCCCACCACCCCGAAGTTCCACATGCCCAGCCCCAACGTCAGATAGTCCGCCGGCACATTGTACGCCTTCAAGACCACCCTGCAATAAGATATACGAGTACATTAACTTATATTCTATTCTTATTTTATATTCCTTATTTCTGCTGGTACCTTTGAAAACAACAACAATAAAAAACCATCACCCCGTTTCCCCAAAAGGGTAAGCGAGAGAATGGACCACAACACGACTCTATTCCGACATGCCTCTCTAGATTCCTTCACATTCATACAGCGAGTCATACACGTAGTTAAATTCTTCCGAATTCTAACATGCCCGACCTTTAAACAACCTTTGAAAACGATTCAGTAAAGCTTGTATTGTACATATTTAATTATTTAATATTGACGAAAACGTTAACTTTTTGAAGTTTTATCATATTTTATGGGAACGACACATTTTGCCTTGCTAGCTTATTAGTAAATGTTCACTTTATTACAATCAAAATTGCCTTTCTTAGTAAGCTGACATTTTTATCAATATAAAATATTTATCAATAAAAGTAAAATTGACCAAATATTATTATGTTGTATGAGGCACTTAATTTGTGGTATAGCATTATTTTACCTGTACTCAAAAGATGACTTAAACATTAATATTGTATGTTGAGATAATAAACTGATTTAATTTGATTTGATTCGACTATAAAAAATAATTTAAAAACACTTATTTACTTTTTTTTCACCACTTTACTTTTGTTTTATCAAACCAACTGGTATCGCTCCCGCCAAAGCTTTGTCAGAGCTACAAAACAACCTATCTAGACTTTCGTATGAAGCACTTCATTTGTGGTGTGACATTATTAAATAAAATAATAATACACTTTTAGTAATTTGTATTAACACCACATTATTTGGTAACACCAACCGGTTTCGCTCCCACCAGAGCTTCGTCAGGGTGAGAGGGTAAACAGTTCACTCTCTCACCCTGACGAAGCTCCGGCGGGAGCGAAACCGGTTGGTGTTGCTTAATAAAGTGGTGTTTATACAAATTACTAAAAGTGTATTATTATTTTATTCAAACTATCTAGTTTGTTCAAGTGGTTAAAAAAACACGTAGAAAAGTGTTTTATTATTATTTCAAATACTCTTCGTTTAAAGATTATGAGAGTTTGTGGATTTTTCAAAATATGGTCCATTAGTAGGTATACAAATACGAAAACAAAAGGATAAAATAAAAGTGTAATGAAGAATACTCACTCTAGATAGAGATATGAGAATATGAAAAGCAGCATCAGGGAGGAAATGATGAGCCAGCCATGGATGGTCTTGTAGCAGCTGTATTTATAGAGTAGGATCAGCAGAATTGTCATTACAATTACGAGCGCCAGAAGGATCAGCGCGTTGGCCAGTGCATTCCATGCCTTAGTGCTCGTGTCTGAGCTTTCCTCGTGGAATGGTGTGTACAATCTACAAATAAAAATGATAAGAAATCAGATTTACTTTTGACAAATTAAAAATATTAAACAGACAACCGTGCCTTTGCAAATGTGATACATTCTATAATTTATATGTCTTCTTAGTATAGGCCCTGCGGCCTGTTTCTTAACCCATTGCAACACAAAGCCGGCGAATCGCCGGCCAAGGTCAATTTGTCACTGACTCACAAAGCCGGCGATTCGCCGGTTTGTCTTTGCAGTGATTTTTTTTACATTAAAACTGAATGACGGTAACTTTATTCATAAAAATGACATAAATAAGTATATTTCGGTTACTGATTTCTTAATAAAATGTAATAATCACAATTTATTTCACATTATATATTACAAAATATTACGATATTTTAACATTTGTCGATACCTCCAAAATGGACGAACGCACTCGTAAACAAACTCGTCGCACTTGTAATATTTTATCAAATGAGGATGAAATACAGCGAATCCTTTTAAAAAGTGGCAGTGAGAATGAAGTTGATGAATATTCTAGTGATTCTAGTGATTTTACGCCTTCAAACAATGTTTTGATGGGAATGTGAGAAATGTTTGGTGGCTCTCCACATGCCAGAATGCTTTAAAGCTTATCACACTCTTCCAAAACTACCTGAGGATGAGCCATAATGATCTAGCTTACGAACAAAAAAAATTTTGCTTTTATGTTTTACCATTTTAATTTTGTGTGTTATTTAGTCTTAATGTTATTGTAATAAAAAAAATTAGTCAAAATTAAATAGTGTTGTATGAACAAATTATGTCATCTTTATTAGTGGTGCAATGGGTTAAGAGGAATAGGCGACTCTCAGCTGTCCGACCTCTTTGGTGGTCTGCCCCAGGGTCATCTATCTACCTTGGGGTTGGCCGTGCAACACAATGAAAGGGACTCTCGATGTATCCATTCTTCTCACGTGTGTATACCAGTATCTTCTCCGTTATTTCAATTTCAATCTAATTGAACCCCCATAGTGCGGCAGGCTATATTTGCAGTCTAAAAAAATTGGCTCCAAACTGCTGCAGACTACATGTCCAGGTCATATTAGAATGTATCTTAAAAACCATTTTACTTTAGTTTCTTATTATTAAATTGTACAATCGGGTGGTGGTCTAGTGGATAGAACGCTTGACTTCTGATCTAGAGGACTTGGGTTCAAGCCTGGACATGACCAGATTCCTTCTTCATAATAATGAGCTATTTTCTGCTCATATTGAATATTGTAAAATAAATTGTATTATCATTGACTTAACTCCTTGGTGTTTGTCATTTTAGAAGAAAAAAAATGATGAACTGGAACAATCTTTCTGAACTGTATATGTAGCCAAATGCGGATTGAGATAATTTTTATATAGTATAAATGAAGAGGTTAAAGTTGCCATGTTTTAAGTTCGAGCCTATACGTGAGTACGAATTTTTTTATAATTAAAAAAAAATGTGTTATTTTACATTTTCTCAAACTTAAAATTGAGTATTGTTGAAATAAAACACAAATCAATGAAGATCTGACAACAATTATACAATTTTTAAACCATACTAAATGGACGAATTATTTACATGTTGCTTAGATCAAAACAACACAGGTTACATTTTGTGTACAAAGATTACATATTAAATAAAACCATTCGGAAAATAAATACTTACAAATAAACATCTTTGGTAGTATAAAAAGTGGCAGAACTAATTGTGGCAACGACCACCAACATGCAGAGAGAAACTGGGACAAACAACTTGATGACATGCTTAGCACCATATTTCAGTTCTTCTTCTTGCTCTTCGTTTGTGACAGCCGTCGGCTCACCGCCCGGAGGGTCCACCCAATCACCCGAGGGCCGTGCCACCGTCACACTAGGAACTGCTGCATCATCTGTCTAAAATACAATCAAAACATAATGTATAAATCAACTGAAATAAGAAAATAGGTTAAATAGAGAATTTTCGGGTAAGATCAAAAGTACACATAAGAATATATTTCAAAACACCACAAAATGCACGTCAATTTCTCTCACCCCGTAAGAATTCGGCTGAACTTCTGGACGCTGGCGGTGTTTGCGAACATTTCTCTCAGCAACCACCCTGTCCGGGCGCGACTCGCCTACATGCCCGTCCATTAGTGCTGTAGATTCTGTTGCAGATTCTAAATCACTACCCTCATCCGACATTAATTGATGAAAATGTGTTTTTATTAACGGCTATAAAATCCGAATCATGACTAATCTGTCAAAACTTATCATCTTCCTCCGGCTTCCATTTTTATATTTTATGGCTGTTGAATGTAGATCTGTCACAGAATTGTTTTTGGTACATATCGCACCTACCTGCTGATTTCTATAAAAAGCATGGAAAATTTCAAAAGATTTTCCCATTAATTTTCTTTCTTAGCCTATTACTGTCAAAACATAAAATGTAAAAAAGAGGTTATGTTAGCAATTTGTTCTGTATCGCGCCACGCAATATTGATTAATAATTAAATAATAGTTAAAATAGTGCAATATGTCAAACTTTAAGCTTTAATTTATTATGCATTGTTCAAGTTACTAACTATTTATGGCTTCTCTAATAAATAAGCTTTCAATTTGAGTTTGCTATAAAACTTGAACTGATATTTTCAAACTTGGAATATGGGAATATTGATATTACACGCCAGACAATTATTTAATCTTTCTCCCAAACAAATAATTTATTATGTTAGTACAACTTTTGCACGTTTGAAATTATATAGTATGTGTAAATTATGCCTTTGAATTCCATTTTATATTTGTGCTGTACTGTTGTAGAGACTATTTTCAACTTTAAATAAGAAGTACATCCGTTCAAGAATGGATGTGGAGTTAAAATGTAGAGAAAATCCCATTGTGTTGAAAATGGACACTCCTGAATTCAAAACAATTTTCTCTGAAGAAGTTATCGGTCTGAAAAACTTATTTGACAAGTATGATTTTGAAATTCGAATTGCCGGTGGAGCCGTCAGGTTGGTTAATCTTCATAATATTCGATACTTTTTATGTTTGTAATTTATGTTATTTTTGTGTAATATTAAGAAAAACTTATTTTCCCTAGAATTTATAAGATAACATCATTTTATTTACTGTTGATTGAACCCAGATGTAAAACCATAATTATTATTGGTATTTATTTTTAATGATAACGGTCATTTTACATAATAAATTATATGATTATATGTCAAATGTCTTTGTCACTCATTTGACTTAATAATGCTCTCTTTTAATTAAATTAAACCACTAGAAATCATAGGTTTTCTGCAATATTTAATATAAAGTTTTAAATCATTAGACAAGCAGCTACAAATATCAGGTAGAAAGGTAAATTAGATATGATAATTTTGAAAACGTACTACCATGAATAATGCATCTTCATTTTTTTATGGTTAGTCAATGTTAGATTTCTGCACTTTCTGAAATATGAGTTATAATATTAAAAAATGTTAACTATGTTTATTTTATATTTCAAAGTTTAAAGTGATTGATTTTTACAATATCTTAATTGCAGAGATCTTTTGATGGGAAAGAAACCAAAAGATTTAGATTTTGCAACAACGGCTACACCAACAGAAATGAAAGATATATTCACAAAGGAAGAAGTGAGAATGATCAACATGAACGGCGAGAAGCATGGCACCATTACACCTCGGATAAATGATAAAGAAAATTTTGAAGTTACAACATTAAGGATAGACATGGTGACGGATGGACGCCACGCTGAAGTGAGATTCACCACAGACTGGAAACTAGATGCCAACAGGAGGGATTTGACTATTAACTCCATGTTTTTAGGTAAACACATCATAATTTATTATATTTTATAGGAAGATCACAATCTTAAAACGGAGTTGCTTTCACACAAATCAATCATTTTCGCAGGAAACATCTAAGCTTAATTAAGTTTTGTAGTCTAAGCTTAATTAAGATGAGGGACGCATAGCTTTTCAATTATGGCCTGCGCAGTACATGAGAATAACCTGCAGAATATCTTACTCTCTATTACATGGTTTATATAAAAGCCATACATGGTTTTCAACTGTTTCGGGCTCTGATTTATTTGCGCTAAAAAAGTTAAAATATTATTTTATAACATTTTGAATGTATACAAATACTTGTAGACGAATACTGGATTTTACCCATTGCGGGTTATCATTTTTAAGGATTAATTGTATATCAATAGAGACGAAGATGCAAATTGGAAACAGAATATGGTGATCGAGGTGTTTACAGGACTTATTACCTGTCATTGGTTAAGTTAAACGCACGCTTTATGTAATACAACATTCCCCATTCCGCCCTTCTTAGAAACCAGTTGCATGAAATATTATTTTATATGTGCCAAAATATGCTTTTATATTTTCTAACGTTATATTTACTGTTAACTAGAAAAAACAAGATGTTATGTGTGACAAACTATTTTGTTGTATCATACAATTACATATTTTATATATTTTCGGGGGTATGACACTGTCAATTTTTTACAAGAGTTTTGTTTAGAAGGGAAAACGAACTCTCGAACTCGTAGATTGTGCAATCATTGATGGCGCCATCCACATGTATAAACTTCCAGCGGGATGGATGAATTTTTTTAAATTACTTCTCAGGTGGGATGTAGGCACATCACCAGCACAGCTTTTCCTGGAAGGTCCCCCCTTTCTCTTAGTCACCTCAATGATTAGTTTTTCAGTTTCAAAACAATTTCCATAACCAAAGTCAAAACGGCGCCCCGCCCCATCAGCTTTTCAAACATCACTGGACAATTGTGAAAATGGGACCCAGTGAAGTTTTTCAGATTGCTAAGTGCCGCCATGGTTTTGTCAATGGCATGGTTGTCTTCGTCGTCAAAAGTAGAGATCACCTCTTTACCTTTTCTCCATGTTTAACGTAGTAAAGCGCTGCGTGGATCCACATACCCCATCGGGAGACAATAGGCTCCGGTGGAAGCGGCGTTTGGGGCATCATTTGTCTTTTTGAAAGCGAAGCCCAGGAAAAAAATATGATTTTTATGTCAATTCCGATCCCTAGTGATGTCATGTATTGTACATAAAAATGTCACAGAATCATATAAACCAGTTGCGTGAAATAAAGGAAAGAAACTCATAAAGAAATTTATGAGTCATCTTTTAGGCAAAACGATCATCATTAGCATCTCTCGGTAGTGTTGCAAACAACAAAATATGCTAAGTTTTCAACATTCTAGTTTGTAATTAGTTCTATTTTTCAGGCTTTGATGGCTCCGTGTACGACTACTTCTATGGCTACGAAGATCTACTGGCCAAGAGGGTTGCCTTTGTAGGAGATCCTGATGTAAGAATTAAAGAAGACTACCTAAGAATTCTACGATATTTCAGGTAATTTCCATTATTATTTTGTTTTCATTCCATGAACATGTAAATCATAAAAAAATATATGACACGTGAGATCTAATTATTTTCTTAATGTCAAAACAATCTATCAAACTGATTTTAAAGTAAAAACAAAACAAATAATTGTATTCGTTCATTTATAAAATGTCACAAGTTAAGTGCTTCATAAATAAGTATCTGTTGGCTTTTGGAAGAGGGGGTCAAGTCAAGGAGATTGATAGGAGAATACAGCTCGGTTGGTCTGCATTCGGAAGGCTGGGCAACATCTTCAAGTCGGACATGCCACAAAATTTAAAAACAAAAATGCTGGACCAGTGTGTGCTACCTGTGATGACGTATGGATGCGAGACATAGACGTTAACTAAAGAAGCAATGCACAAAATCAAAGTTGCACAACGGGCCATGGAAAGATCCATGTTGGGTATCTCACTTAGAGACCATGTACCCAACGTGAAGATTAGAAGACGCACTAGGGTCACCGATGTAGGGATACGCATTGCGAGGATGAAGTAGCAGTGGGCTGGTCATGTGTGTCGACGGGATGATGGAAGATGGAGCCAGAAGGTTACTGAATGGAGGCCAAGATTGGGCCGGAGAAGTGTCGGGAGACAGCCAACCAGGTGGAGCGATGATATTGTGCGGACGGCGGGAAGGGCCTGGAGAACACTGGCGAGAGACCGAGAGAGATGGCATGGGTGTGGAAAGGCTTACGTTCAGCAGTGGATGGAGGCAAGCTGATGAAGAAATAAGTATGATTTTAAATCGTTTGTTTTGCAGATTTTATGGACGAATTTCCGATAAATCAGATCTCCATGAAGAGAGAACCCTTCAGGTTATCAACCAGAATGTTGGTGGACTTGAGAGGGTGTCTGGGGAAAGGATTTGGGTAGAATTAAAGAAAATTCTTGAAGGAAATTTTGCCGGAGACATCCTAAGCACAATGCTGCACGTTGGCATTGGAAAATACATTGGTAATTATTATTAAAACGTATTTCATAGTGACAAATGGCATAACATTCTTTAAAAATTGACAAATGTATAAATTGAATTTCTTTGCACTTGCACATGATAGAGGAATTTCTAAGGGTACGGCCACACCGGAGTGCCAGGGTAGGAGTCAAGATGAACACCTGGTGAACCAATGTATGGCGTACTACGGGACCGGCCACACAATACGTGATCACAAGCCACGTATGGTAAACGCTCGGACATTTCGGCGATTGTAGCGCCGTGGTGATCTTTTATGGTACTAATCAAAATTAGACAGAACTATGGCGCTGTCAGTTCGTACTATTCCAAAATGTCACAAAATCCATGAAACTTTTTATATTTACTTTATTTTATGAATTAATCAATTGAAGCAAAGGGTACTAATGATTAGTGACCACTTAATTAAGAATTCTCACATTTATTTTCAAATTCAATATTTCTTTATTTTGGTTAGTACCATAAAAAATCACCGTGGCGCTACAATCGCCGAAATATCCGAGCGTTTACAGTGTGGCAGGTCAGATTAAGACTCCCGTCTAGCATGCTACCCTGACACTCCGGTGTGGCCGTACCCTTACTGAATTTTTAAGAGTTTTGACATACTCTTTCAAAGAAAATTTTAGAAAAATTCAAACTATATAATTATTTAAGAATATACGAGGTCTGTTCAAAAAGTATCGCGAATTTTGAATTTCCGCTGGCTACGTATATTTGATTTTTGATATTTTTTGTAGCGTTATGTTGGTACTCATGTCCCTTACTTATGCTGACAAGGTCGGCCATTTTGAATGTTTAGTTAATTTTTGACAGCTGTTTTGCTTGGATGTGTTTTGGCTCGTCTTCGATTTTTGCCTATTCCAAAAATGGATCAAAGAATCTGTATCAAATTTTGTGTGAAAAACAAAATAAAGTGCGCGGACGCATTTCGAATGTTGACTGTGGCATATGGTGAAGCTACCTTGGACCAAAGCAACGTTTATCGGTGGTACAAAATGTTCTCAGAGGGCCGAGAAGATATGAACGACGAAGAGCGTGCCGGACGCCCGAGCACGTCAACAACAGACGAAAACATTGATAAAGTGAAGAAAATAGTATTAGCCAATCGTCGAATCACCGTTAGAGAAGTTGCTGAGGACCTAAACATATCGATTGGCTCGTGCCATTCGATTTTAACCAATGATTTGGGCATGAGTCGGGTCGCCGCGAAATTCGTGCCAAAATTGCTCAATTTCGACCAAAACAGCATCGCGTTAACATTGCTCAGGAGATGTTGGACTCGGTCCGTGACGACCCAAATGTGCTCCAGAGGGTCATAACTGGTGACGAATCATGGGTTTATGGTTATGACGTGGAAACCAAAGCTCAATCATCCCAATGGAAGCTGCCGCATGAGCCAAGACCAAAAAAGCGCGCCAAGTTCGGTCGAACGTGAAGGTTTTGCTCACAGTTTTCTTCGATTGCAGGGGCGTGGTGCATCATGAGTTCTTGCCACAGGGTAGTACGGTCAATAAGGAATATTACCTGCAAGTTATGCGTAATTTGCGCGAAGCAATCCGCCAGAAACGCCCGGATTTGTGGAAGAACAAAAACTGGCTTTTGCACCATGATAACGCCCCTGCTCACACATCGTTGCTTGTGCGCGAATATTTGGCCAAAAACAACACAGTAATGGTGCCGCAGCCACCGTATTCCCCAGACCTGGCCCCCTGTGACTTTTTTCCTGTTTCCAAAACTGAAGAGGCCCATGAAAGGACGACGCTACGCCACGATTGAGGAGATAAAGACGGCATCGAAGGAGGAGCTGAACAAGATCACAAAAAATGATTTTTTTAAGTGCTTCGAGGATTGGAAAAAACGTTGGCATAAATGTATTATATCCGAGGGGAATTACTTTGAAGGGGACAAAATTATTCATGAATAAATAAACACTTTTTGAAAAAATATAAAATTCGCGATACTTTTTGAACAGACCTCGTATAAGGAATAATTATTCATTTCATGAACCAGTACACATTGTTTGGAAATCTATTCAAATTCTCTTACATTTTTAGTGATTGGTTTCATATTTGGAAAAATATATATTTTTTTAAGAAATAAATTAATCCATTTATATTCTTTAGGTCTCTCGGAAAATTTAAACATGGCGGAACTAACCAGGGTTTGGGAGATAGGGAAGAGGGTGCCCCTGCAGGCTATGACGCTATTGGCCTCTGTGCTTTCCACTCCGGATGATGTTGGCCAGCTCTACAGCCGGCTGAAGACCTCCCTATACGACCGAGACCTCGCTTTCTTTATTGTGGATAACAGAAATCTAAAGCCAAGTTCTAAACCATTATTGTGAGTATAACTTATATATTTTTTTTCTAAAATATATACAGTAGAACGTCGTTTATCCAGACTAATTGGGACCGGAGGTGTTCCAGATAACTTTTCACAATGTATACACGTAATCTCAAATAAATAATGATAGGTTGAAACTAACGAGATGACATGTTGAAACTCGAATACAGCGGGAGACTGACTGTCTGTAGGGGAAAGATGATGCAACCCACACCCAACGTTGTGTAGGTGTGGTGGGGTAAGCTTAGTCATGCGTAGGTCACGGTACAGAACGCTTCATCATCTGGGCTTGTCCGGATAATTGACGTTCCGGTTAACTAACGTCCAGATAAATGATGCTCTACTGTATAACTTTGCAATGAGGCGTACATTTTGAAAATTCTAGTAATCATTTAATATATGTGTATATAAAAAACATTTCAGGCTTTATCAAAAGATGTTGTTAAACACCCAGTTGAAACCGAACGTGGCGAAAGATTATATCATAGAGCTTTTGAAATATCAAAATAAAATGGACATTTTAGAAGAATTTATAAACTGGGAAGTTCCAAAATTTTATATTACCGGAAAGACATTGTCCGGCCACGGATTGTCCGTGAAAAATGTGTACGGAGACGTGTTGCGCAAGCTGAAGGAATATTGGGCCAACCGGGACTTTAATGTCCCACAGGAAGAACTGGAAAGTCTCATCCCAGAATACTATGCCCTTGCTGTGAAAGAAAAACAGTCCTCGGAACCTGAGTTGCTTGCACGGAAAAAACCTGTCGGTGAAAAAAAGAAGAAGAAAACATAATCTTTTCATAAAATAAAATATATTTATTGAAATAAATCATTTATTTTTTTTATTGATGTGGCAGAATATTTATTTAAATCAATCAAATCAGTTTATTAACTCAACAGACATTACAAATAGCATAAATGTTTAAGGCATCTATCTATTGAGTACAGGTAAAATATTATATATATATAAATATATATACAACATAATACCAGGAACGCATGAGAGATGGGTGACATTAAGAAGACAAGATACTCTACAAAGTCAAGAGTATATGTCTTCTGAATGTCATTTCACTAATATTAACATAGTGGTTTTACCAGGCGTATGCATAAGTCTTTTCCAGTTTCACTAAAAGATGGCGCCACCGAACAGTACGCAACGTATGAATGTAATGCTGCTTCAGTTTGTTCGTCTGAAGTTAACCTATCTATCTATCTATCTATGATCTTGTCTTTCGGGAGTATCAGCCCGAAGGCTATTGCTCCCCCACCTGTTGGAAGTGACTTTGTTGGGAATGAGGATATGTTATGTAGGATGGGGTAATGAGGGAAGGATTAGGAGGACATTAAATAGTTATAGTACATTATTTGTACTTTTTTTTTTTACACGTCTAAGGTGGATCTGGGGGGGTGATGGTTGGGAGGGTTTCTGGTGGGAAAGAGGGAAGTGACTGTGAGGTGTGGCCCGTGGTGTATCTCTGAAGGAGAATGTGTTTTGGGCGCTTGTGACGGTAGTGAATGTCGGGGGTGTAGTTAGAGGTTCCTTGTATAGAGGGGTTTGAGTGTGTGGCGACCCCCTGAAAGAAACGCTCGGCCAGTGTGTGGATGTGTTCGTCTAGAGTGGGGAGACCCGCCTCTAGGTGAAGTTGTGTAATCCTGGTCCAAAAGGGAGCACCCAGCGCAAGCCGGATGACCTTGTTTTGCAGGATTTGAAGTTTACGTGTGTGACTCTGAGCTGCGTGGCCCCAGATGGGGGCTGCATAGGTGATTATGGGTCTAATTATAGATTTATAAATCAGGAGTTTATTTTCGGTGTTTAGAGAGCTGTTTTTTCCTAACATGGGAAGGAGAGCACCAATGGCTCGTGACGCGGACATGACTTTATTTGAGATATGTGCTTCCCAAGTTAGCTTGGAGTCCAATGTGACTCCAAGGTATGTAGTTGTGTTAGTCCAAGGGACTGATTGGCCAAACATTTGTATGTCAGGGGGCTGATACGGGGTGCATGTCTTTTTGTGAATAGTGTGACTGCGCTTTTGCTTGGATTGATGGTGATTCGCCAGTTCTTGCACCGTTGTTCTAGCACGATTGCCTGCTTTTGGACGCGTTTAGTAGCTAGACGGGCACTCTTGGAGCTTGAGAAGATACCCGTGTCGTCGGCAAATTGTGCAATGTGGGTTTTATGGTCTAAGGGAGGAGGGATATTGGTAGTGTAGATGTTAAACAGGGTTGGGGCCAGGACGGACCCCTGGGGGACTCCTGCACTTATGGGACATTTAGAAGATTTTGTTTGGTTTAGTTTAATCCTGAATTCACGGTTGGCAAGAAAGCTGGAAATAAGTTGGATTAAAGACAGGGGGATCGATGATTTGTACATTTTGTAAAGCAGGCCGTCGTGCCAGACCCGGTCGAAGGCTTTGCTGACGTCCAGCGAAAAGAATGTGGTGTATTTGCGTGTGTTGAAGCCCAGGGTGATATGTTCAACTACTCGAACCAGTTGATGTAGAGTGGAGTGTATGTCGCGAAATCCGTGTTGGAAGTGTGGTATGATATTGCGTTCGTGTATCGCTGTTTTGAGTCGTGCTTGTAGATGAAGTTAACCTACATACACACACACACACACACAAAAGTTGAGTCTGCCAAACAATAGCGTCGGTGTTGTATCTTTCAGTGATTATGTTGACTTTTGTGCCTGAAAAAGAACATTTGCGGCACGCATTGCTTTTCTTATTTAATCAAAAGAAAAAGGCTGTGGAAAGTCATCGTTTGCTGGTAGAAACACATGGTGAACACACTACATCAATTAGAACATGTGCGACATGGTTTCATTAAATGGCTTCGGCAAGAAGACCATGATTGTGTCTGGTGGGACCAGAGCGGTATTGTGTATTATGAACTCTTGAAGCCCGATGAAACCGTTAATGCGCAACCCTATAGCCAACAAATGATTAATTTAAATCACGCATTAATCGAAAGATGACCAGAATGGGCCAGAAGACATGGCAAAGTGATTTTGTTACACGACAACGCGCTGCCTCACACAGCAAAACCAGTGAAAGACACATTAAAATCGCTTGGATGGGACTCCACACCCGCCATACTCCCCTGACCTGGCGCCATCTGATTATCACCCCTTCGCATCTGAGGAGCATTTCAGCAATTTCGAGGAAGTTGGAAAATGGCTCAACGAATGGTTTGCGGCAAAAGACAAACAGTTTTTCAGACATGGTATTCATAACTT
This sequence comes from Lepidostoma basale, assembly GCA_022606425.2. NCBI lineage: Eukaryota > Metazoa > Arthropoda > Insecta > Trichoptera > Lepidostomatidae > Lepidostoma > Lepidostoma basale. Next base: position 590,900 of record JAHDVF020001569.1, read on the forward strand.
ACTTGAAAGATGGGCGAAGTGTGTAGAAGCATATGGCCAATATTTTGAATAAACAAAATATCTATTTCCCTTGAAAATTATGTGTTTTCTTTACCACAAAAACCGGCAAAAAATTATGCATACGCCTGGTACAACAGGTCATAACCCCACCCAGTAAAAATATATGGCATCGAAAATATCAAAATGGTCGCTTGATTGGGAGAGTTGAGAGGAGTAAGATAAAACACACCATTCTACGTGCATGATTTAATAATAATTAACATTAGATTATTGTAAATTTTCATTGATAATCAATAAACAAATTAAACTGTCTTCACATGCTATCCGTATAAAAATACTGCATACATTCAAATAAAATAAAATTACAATAGAGTTTTATTTTTATATGTATAAAAAAATAATCTATTTGGATGGAATTTACAAAGTACACTTTATCTTATAATTTTTTTTTGTTTTAAATCAAATATATTACCACCATTGTTCAAAAATGACTTTTGAATGCCATCTTGTTCCATAGATACAAATAATAAGAAAAATGCCATCTCCAAATAAAGTCCTCACAGTGTACATATTAAACATATATGAATTATTAAATTATTCAAAGTGCAGTTTTTTTCCTTCTTCTGTAAAGCTGCCGAAAATGGTGTTGACAAATTTACTCATTAACCCATTGACATTACTTCACATCACAAAAATGTATGCAACATCGAGTACAAAATACATATTTCCATTTATTAGATGTGTGAACCTACCTATCAGAATGAGATTGTTTTTAGTGTAATTAAGTTCTAAATTTAAATTTTGTTCTCATAGATTTTGGCAGTAACCATTCTGTTATGGGCTGAAAGGCGGGAAAATCGGTTCGCAGGGTTATTTTTATGTGCTAATTATAAAAACTAATTAATAATATTTTGTATTTCAAATGCCTAGTACAACGATTTGAATTCTACTAGGCATCACAAAATGTAAATTCAGTGATTTAATTAAACAAACGTGCTTTATAAATATAATGGCTTCTCTACTCATTGTAAATGGTGCACATAAGTGTAGTCTTTTTTATGAGAAAAATTCATCTTAATTATATAGAAGATTATATAATTGGGATATTCTTAAGATTGCCGTTTTTTGACACAATGAAAAGAACTTATTTAATAATGTAATACTACATTTAAAGCTGTGGTTTTAGGCTCTGAAACATGGTGAATGCGACAAGTATGTAATATTTGTGAAGTTTCATTTTGCCTTCTTTTTATTTTCCAAAGAATCTTCATCAGAGGAGATGTCTTCCGACATTGGCTCTTCAGATGACTTCTCAGATACTTCTGACTTGGTTGATACCTCGTCAGAAAGTTCATCATCACTTGGTTTTGATAATATCTAAAATCAAAATAAAACAATGTGAAATAATAATACATAATTAGATGATAATCAAAACACACAAAATAGTCACAAATTAACTGCCTTTTTTTAAATACTATTAAACAATATAAACTTATTTTATTGAAGACTAATATAAGAAGTCATTTGGGTACTAAAATAAGCTTACTGAAATTTAAAGTATTGCGCAAATATCAATGGTTCTATATTTGAAAGTGATTTTAAAATTTGACTCTTTTTAATTTAACTTTCCTTAACCCAAATTATCCAATGAAATGTTGATTATATTTATATTTTTAACTTGCATATTTAAAAAATATTTTCTGTACATAGTAAAATTAACTTAGTGCACTTAAAGTTGTCATCGCAAACAAAAACCTATCCAAAAAAGCTAGAATGGCAGTGCACAATGGAACTGGCATAAGAAGGATGAAAGTAGAATAAATGCAGTAGAAATGAGATCTCTTAGACGAATGTGAGGATACTCTGCATATGATAGTGTCGAATGAAAATATAAGAAGTGAATGCGGTGAGAATGATGGTGTTATGAACAAAATAATGAAAGGATCATTAAGATGGTTTGGGCGCATGGAAATAATGGTTAAAAAAATATATGTTCACAATGTAAATGGAACTAGAAATAGAGGAAGACCGAGGAAAACGTGGTACGATAAAATAAATCAAATATTGAATGTCGGCCACGTGAGGAGTCAGTCAGAGAAAATATTCTAGAAAATAGACATTTTCATTTGTATTATATTATTTAATATGGAGTGTTACAAATAAAATTAGACCTATTATCTAGACAAGGTTGAGATTATAAAAACAATATAGGAATGAGAGTTTCACAGAGTAGAAACAAAAATAAAAAAAATATATATTATCATTATTAAATATTTTTGCCAGATGAGTGATTATTACCTGATTCACAAGTCTGGAAGCCATCTCCTCATCCGTCAAGTTCTCCGTCAAGTTGGTTGGGACATTGGAGGCGTCTGCCGGAATGCCCTTGAGAACATTCAAACGTTCCTGGATGTCCTGGTCAGCAGATTTCCCAGCGCTGTTCCTGCTCTCTTCCATATCACACTCCTCCATGTACTGAGTTAGCAGATCATCACACTTTTGCTGGTCTGTTCTTGTATCGGCAGCCGGCAGATTTGACTGAAATGGAAATTAAATAATGAAGAACATTTGTATTTCAAGCATTATTTACCACAAGCAATCAAATCATTTCTAGAAATTTTATTATATTTACAATCAACAACAACAAACCATCACGCCGTTTCTCCGCAGGGGTAGGCAGAGAGAATGGACCGCCACACTACTCTATCCTGACATACGTCTCTAGCTTCCTCCACATTCATACAGCGAGTCATACACGCACGTCGTTTCTTCCGGCTTCTGACATGACCAACCTATAAAATTTGATTAATTTGGTCATGCCATGTTTTCCTCGGTCTACCTCGACTCCGTACTCCATTTACATCGTTAACGTATACTTTTTTAACCATTCATTCTTCACCCATGCGCTCCATATGTCCGAACTAACGCAGCGATCCTTTCATAATTTTATTCACAATACCTTCTTTGGCACTACATTCCTTTTTAATATCAGCATTTGAGATTCTGACATACATCGTTCACACATACGTCTTACGGACCTCATCTCTACCGCATTTATTCTGCTGTCATCTACATCCTAGCAAGGCGAAACACGTCACTTGCATAACATTTAATAAAATCATTAGAAAACTGGTGTTTTCACCAATATTCAATACAGAGTTTTACATCATTGTTCAAGAAACGATAAATATATGAAGATACTGAAAAATATTTATTAACTGACCGTACAAATTTTGGATATATTTTGAATACGACAATTATGGATAAAATGTTACACCGTGAACATACGAGCAATGGTGTGATTTAAGAGAGCATAATACTACAAAGAGTTGAGTATTTGCTTTCGAACATTGCTTATTCATCATGTTCAGCAGATTAATTACTCTTCTCACTGGCATTACCATAGGTGAGTATTAAGTTCAATCTCCTCGGATCCTACTGATGAAAGAATGGGAGTCCACAAAAGCAGTCTGATTCTGTTTTCACATTAATCTAAGTAGTGGCTCATTGCATAAAGTACACATACATATACTTTTTCAAAATATATGTAAAATCCATATCCGATATGTTCAGGCATGGATTGATAAGATAAACTTATTAAAGATTTTAGGGTAGATAAAAAAATACTTATAAACCTAATGTGTTGTGAAATAAAAACAAAAAATAGCATTAATAAGAACAGTAGAACGTCGTTTATCCGGACATCAATTAACCGGAATGTCAATTATCCAAACAAGCTGAGATGATGATGCACAAAAATAAGACGAGGAAATCTTATTAATTTTTCAGTACTGTAGAGTAGTAATGTAGACTTATGGGATGGAAACTATGACCCTCACCAAGAGAAATGTAGAGAGATTAAGAGTCACACAGTGTTCCATGGAAAGACATATGCTCGGCGTCAGTTTCCGAGATAAAATCAGAAATGAGGAGATTAGACGCCGAACAAAAATAACGGACATCATGGAACGACTAGCGAGATTGAAGTGACAATACAGAGATAGGATAGATGGACCCAGAAAATAATAAGGTGGAGACCATGGGAGAATAAGAGAAACGTCGGCAGGTCGCAAAAAAGGTGGGCCGACGACATTGCTGCCGTGGGGGGGGGGGGGGAATGTGGCTACGGCTGGCAGGAGATAGAGACGAGTGGAAGCAAAGGAAAGAGGCCTATGTCCAGCAGTGGACCGATAAAGGCTGACGAAGAAGAAGAAGAAAAAGAGTAGTAATGTAAGCCTTTTTATGTACATGTACTACATACATGCTTGTTTTTGCAGTAAAATTTGCAATTTTATAATCAATAAATGAGCTGAGGAAAAAATAAATCGATTTACACGCCAATTTGCTAAAAGAATTAGCGCCTGTTTGATCATCCAGAAAAATCGATATCCGGAACAACTCCGGTCCCAATTAGTTCGGGTAAACAACGTTCTACTGTAGGTACAGTTTATTTTTTAACACTGAATGTGCTTGACTCGTCTCAGTTAAATAAACTGTCACTTGAAATATAATTACAAAAATTTTAATAGAAAAGTGCTCACAATAATCAAACAAAACAATTATGTAAATACTTACTGACAATTTAACAGTGAACTAGATTTGCCTTTTGGTCTGAAAGATTTTATATTTTGTATATTTTCAGTGAATTATGTAACACGAAACAGTACAAAACAAATAAAAGAAAACAATTAAAAAATTATTGTTTATTTATTGAAAAAAAATCTGTTGTCAAACTGGTTTTATTATTTTATTAAATATTTCATAACACAATTGGTTTATCTTACTTTTGAAGCAACTTCAACAGACTCCCCCCTTAGCTTGGCGAGCCTCTCTTTTATCTCAGCGTCAGATGGAATGGGTCCCTTCTTCCGGTCTTCTCGTAGCCTTTCGAGACGTTCTGCGATTTCGTAATCTTCTTGCGAGAGACCTTTCTTCAGCTTCTGCAGCCTGTTGTTCGTCTGATAAACCGTTATGGGAGGTCTCGATGGATTTTCCAGACTCTCCAAACGTCTGAAATACAATATCATTCAAATGATACTCTAAGATATCTTAACTCAGTCGTATAGTTATAGAAATAATATGAATACTCAACGAAAGATTAAATAAATAATGCAAAATTGAATAGAAAAGAAGGAAATGTGGAAAGTCATTATGGTGGATGGTGAAAAAAAGTCCCGTATAATCGATTTCCCGGTTAATCTGAAAACATGAAAAAATGCCTTTGGCGCTATCGGATGTAACCGCATAATCTATAATTTTTCTCTTTTTATTAATGATGTCCCGTATAGTTTAATCACCAACAGTATATTGATTCAATAAATATTTGACGGTTGCGCCCTTTTCAAACTTTTAAATTATTTCGAGTTTTTTGTTCAATTGAAAGTACGACTCTTTTGCGTTTATCCATTATTATAGACACTTTTTCACAATAAAATTAATTTAACGACAATGTTTTATGTATGTGAACTACGCTGCGGATGCTATATTGCAAACACAAACGTATGTTGGCAGTGGCGCAAATGTGAACTAAACCCCCAATGTCATTGTGACAGATTTTAGTTTTTGTTTGCATTATAAGTATTATGAAATATTTTTGTTTTTATAAAACATTTTTTCAATGACTTAAGTGCCCCCAATAATCCACTTCCCGGTTAACCCGACCCAGGAAATATGGGAGTGTACTGTATATGTAAGAATGTTAAACTCTGATATAAAAAAAACATTGCAGAGCAAACAACAACAAAAATATGTAAAACAAAATTGCATAATTAAGCCAAAAAATAATATTATTAACATCTTAGCAGTATTTTTCGAAATCAGTTTATCTAAGTGACAAATAAGAATTGTATATATTTAAAATGTATACAACTTTTTTGAAAACTTCATTAACCCTCTCTGGTTTTATGTCAAGCCATATTTGACATCGAATTTTTTCCCACAGATATATTGAATAAGACTGAACTTTTCAAAATTATAATTTAGAACTCAAAGGGTAATATTTTAATTACTAAAAGATACTTTTTCAAATATTATATATGAATAATCAAATATTATTCAATGACCAGTAAGGGTAAAAAACTAATCCATAGCCAATTAAAAAGCATTGAAATATTTCAAAATATGATATTTTCATCAACATATTAAATAATTAAAATTGTGGAATAAATATATCGCACGCTTAATAGAACACTGGCTTAACTCAAAAAAGCAAGTTTTGCTCAATCTGACATGAGTCGGTGTTTTAACAAAAACAGTCGAAAAACACGTACGAATGGATAGCGTTAACATTGTGAACGATTATCGTACGTACGAATGGATAGCGTTAACATTGTGAAAAATAGATGGATAGCGTTAACACAAGCCTCTGTCTAATGTTAACTCAATTATGACCTAAACCATAATCGGTCAGTTTACTATTAAACGTGCGATATATCACTGATAATTCTTATTAGATTCAAGTTTAATATAAGTATAAATTATTAATAAATTTTACTAACTATACCTGATAAACAATTTAATATTGGGATCTTCGGGAGGTGGAAAGCATTTGGATATTGGAGGAATACAAGGGGGAGTGCGGCTAAATGGGAAAGGCAGGATTAAAAGCAAAAATTGTTAAAACACCAAATAATCGATTCAATCAAAAAAATAATTTTATAACAATAGTAATTACCTCAAGTATGCTTTTGGAGGTTCAATCTCAGATGGCCCGGGAACAATTCCTTTTTCATCGGCCATTTTACATTTGTAACAAACCTACAAAAGCAATTAATAAAATATGGTATATTTTATAACAACAGAAGCACTACTAATTTCTAACAGATATTTATATTAAATGTTGAGGATTGTTTGTTTAAAAAACTAATAGAAATAATTACGGTCTCTAAAATAATAACAATACATTAGAGATACAATAAATAAACAATTCAATATAATACCAACCTTCGCCTTTTTATTAATCTTTTTCACAAATATAGAACTATCGAGGCATTTACTGCAATATGCAAACCCGCAACCAGGGCATCCGTGCTGTAAAAATGATTTTATCGTTGTTATTTTCGAACCAACAATATAATTCGGCATATATAAATGTATTTGGCATAACGTACCTCACTTTTGAAAACAGTGAATTTTTTTGCACACCCGTTACAAGACATTAATTAACGGATTTTATTGTTATTGCTATTTTAAATTAATCAAAATTTTAATTAGGTAAATATTCAACAAACTTAGATTGCTAGTTAAAAAGCGATAGAAAAAACTATTTTATTTTCTCTCGTCCAAAATAAATAAATCGTATTAATCCAACTTTGACATTTACATGACAGAATGATATCCACAGATTACAATCACGATGACATCATTCTTGTATGTCATAGATTTAAAATTTTCTTTCATTATAAAAATAATACCATAGACACATTATTCTATAAATTATGTACCATTAAATTTACGGTATTAAGAGTGTCCTTGCCAGTATCAAGTATAAATAGTTTTTTTTTTATATCTTTATGTGGTTATTTTATTATTATTTAAGAAATTGTTACGAAGAAAATGCTTTCGACACGGGGTGAAACATGAGATTAGTCGTATCTCACTCCATATCTCGAACCAACTTTCACAACATGTTCATGCCCAAATTACTCGCTAATGTGATTATTATTCGATCTCTAAGATGCTCCGGGATGTATAGTGATATGAGATTGAAACCAATATTTACTATTTACAATTATATTTAAACACACAAACATACAAAATACAAAAAGAAAGAAACAAGATCACTTATAAACTAAAGATGACTTACTTGCTATCCGTTGGCCAACGACTTAAAACTACTCCGTCACTGAATTAACACTACTTGATCTGATCTGCGAAGTCGACGCTGACGCTGTCGTGGCCAGCATGAGGACTTCTGGAGGCTGCATGGCACAGAAGGATGCCCGGCGTCCACTTCCATCTCCCGGGCTGAGGGGCATCACGCAGATGATGGATCGCGGAGGGCACGGGTCTTCTTCACAGCGACAGCGGTGGCCAGCATCAAGCCCCAATGGTGATTAGCTGGCGCCATGCGGCACGTATCGCGAACTTTTAGAATATCTCCCCGAAGTCCGGTATAACACTTCGCGATCTTTTGAGACTATCTCCCCCGGCGCGCGTCCGCCAAGGGAGAGATGTTCCTTTCACCCGAGGCCGGTGGTAGACTGACTCGCTAGAGAGCTGCCCGGAACTCTGCAGGGTGGGGGGTTAGATCATCCCCTCCCAGAGTGTGGCCACTCTCTGCATCCGGCCGGCAGTACCTAACTACTTTGCGGTACCGGGGCAGAACGCTATTTTTTTTCACTCACAGAATTGTCACTATCACTATTATTGTTTTTAAATTGTCTTTCATAATCTTATCACTAATTAAAATTAAACTTAACTAAGATCAAACAAGCCTCCAGAGAGAAAACGCCTTTTCGTTCATGTAAAATTTGTCCAGTGCAATCTCACCTATTACGCCATGAAACATGGCTATATCAAAATCATAATAATAATATTTGCATTCTCTAACGAATCAGTTAAGGAACGTAATTAATACAATATTTCAAGTTATTAAGTTTCAAATAGTTGTAATAAATGGGATTGATAATATAATATTATAAGCAATTCGTTACATTTTAAGTCCTTATTTTTTCAAATATAAGTGGAGGAATTTTTAAAAATACTTTAATTATATAATAAAGTATTTTACATCGAAGGAAATAAATAGCAGTTTTCAAGATCTAAAATCTATTAACCTGTCATTTTTCGATCTCATTACACAGGGGAAAAGTGTAAATAATATATTATTATACAAAATTAATGTATATTTATCTTATAATTTCGTGTACATAATTACGCTTTTTTTTTAATTTCATAAAAACATTCTTACTTCATTGAAATTCATGTTTATTTTTATAGAACTAATTATAACACTTTGAACATACTTCATTATGATCATCTGATAATGTTTTATTCTTAGGTTTTAGAGTTTTATTTCTGAGAAGCTATATCTGGTTAATGGCGAGAAAACCCTGGTACTGAAGATATATATTCCTCAATCAGAACAATTTGGCCATTGT